>VWZZ01003963.1:2862754-3143738 GCA_013399095.1 Psophia crepitans | reverse complement strand
TTTAAAAAAAAAAAAAAAAAAAAAAAAAAAAAAAAAAAAAAAAAAAAAAAAAAAAAAAAAAAAAAAAAAAAAAAAAAAAAGAGAAAAGCCTTCTCCATGTTTTCATATAAAAAATCCACTCCAAAGGTCATTAAAGTAAATAGCTTCAATAATCATTGAATCAGGCAGTCTTTATATCCAGGACTGAATTATGATCCAGTCTTAAAAATTTCTGGAGTGGAACCAGCTCCAAACCTCTGGCCTGCTGCTAATAACACACCATCAGCCTGCCTGAAAATATTATTCCATCTTACTGCCACATACAAATCATACAACAAAGAAGCTGTTCATGTGAAAACAACACCTAGGAGCAACCTGCTTGTTGCATCCATTTCTTTTGCTTGTTTTCAGCGTTGGTTGGTTGTTTTAATGTTCACAAAAGCTGTTACAAATTACTTGGGTCTTAAACTTCTCTTGGCTGTGCACATGAAGCTCCCAGTGATCTTAGGAGAAATTAGTCACTCTTCACATGAATGTTAAAGTCAAATGATGTGATTCATCTCACCTAACTTCAGCCATAGGCATTTGGACTGATTCAGTTGAAGGAATTTTAAAGACACATAGGTCCCAGTCCTTCTGGCTGAAGAGATGAGTGCCCTCAGCCCACGCCACTTTGCCTCTCCTGGAGGTTACTGGTCCCTCAGGTCAGCCAGTTCAGCTACACCTAGGAGCACATCCAAATTTATGCCAAAGGGAACCAGGGGTTAGCTTGCAAAGTTTCATATTAGAAAGTATCAGCCTCTTTCTGCTGCAGATGGAGGAAAGCCACAATAAAGAAGATACTATGGGAGACCAAACAATTATAGGTCATATTGTGATTCTGTGATTCTGTGATATTGAAATATGGCATTGCTCTTCTTGTTAAATTACGTACAAAGCCTCACTGATGATTTTAATTTCCTTAACAGCACTGTGAACTGAAGAAAGCCAACTTATCTCTGTGGTCAGGATAAACACTGGTTTTCCTTATTGTCTTCATTTAGTGTATTTTTACAATTTGCTAATTCTAACTTGTGAATTTCATATTGTAAATCCGCAAAACCAGCAATAGCTGCTTTCTATTGCATTCATTAAAGCAGACCTGCTTAGAATGGCAGATGAAGAACTTAATGAAGAGAAAAAGGATATGAAAAAAATGTGGCTTCTCACTTATTTCAACTCAATCCTTTCCCAGGTGGAAAATGGAGAACTGGGCACTTTTTGTGGACAGCTTTACTTGCATGACAAGAAGAATGTAATCAATCTCTGCTGTATGCATTGTTCCTATGAAAATTTGCAAGATCCACTGTTGCAAAAATGTAGGGATTATTTAAAAACAATAATCATTTGTTTCAAATAGTTAGATAACAGTTTCATAAAGCAAAATGAAGTGCATCTATGTGCTGAGCTGCCCGTTCTGCTGTTTTCAATAGACTTCTTAACTTTCCATATCAAGACTACAGGGACACACAGCGCCAACAGACTCCAAGCACAAAAATGACAAAATGCCTCCCAATTCAGCTGTCACCAGAAGAATGGGATGTTTCTGGGAGATCTTCATCTGTGGCCAGATGTTTTCACCCCCATTACAGAGAAGCTTAGTAGCTTTCAGATGGCCTCTGCAAAGCCCCAGGGTGTTTTCAGACTGCTGGAGGATGACTTTAATTTGCATGTCAAAAGATAGGCAGCCCTGCTTTATAGGTTGCATTTCTGCATTCCCTTACGGTTTGCCCCATAGGTAAGACCTATGCTGCAGATGGCATGAGAGAAGAAACGGGAATTTCTTCTCTACAACAGCCTCTGCTTGTTCACCATACAATTTTCCAAGTGTCCAATATTTCTCTTGGCAAGTGTTAATGTACTAAATATACACACATACGTCCATATGTAAGTGTATGTATATATATGTGTGTATGTATGTATAAATTCATGGGGAAATTTTTTCGTTCAGTGAAGGCATCTGTTGCTGATCAGGCCTCCGGGGGAGCCTGACCTCAGAACCTTTTCTACTCAAAGAGCCGGAGAGTGTCTCAGGGCATGGTATAACTGCATAACATGCATGATACAACTGCATAAAATTAGCTCAGGGGCCTGCATATTGCAGCTATGAATTGCACGAGCACCTGAATGTGTTTTACTTTGGCAGCAAGAAAGCAGAAAGAACAACTGAAGGGGTTAGTGGGCAGGATGCCATGCAAACCAGCATCTCCCCCAGAGAGGGGATCTCCTGTGCACAGGCAAACCTAGCTAAAACAAAGGCTGAATCAATCACAGTTGAGCTAACACAAAGCATTCATCTAACTGGATTCATCTGCTAATAGGACATTTACATTAATTTAACAGTTTTAAAAGCATTTTTAAAGCAGTTTTTAAAAGTTGATTATTTACAGAGGGAAAAACTAGAACCCTCTCTGTATGCCTTGTACCTACCTAAATTAGCAACTAATGAAAACAAATTATATTTAAAGGATTTTAATATTAATTAATGATGACATATTCCAAGTAGTATACTTAGAATCAGTCTGTGATAGCAAGCTAACAGATGTTGGCATTTTTATTATTAATTATACATTTCATTATCATCTGATGATTGTCAAACATCATTTGACAGCAAAAAATGTATAAATGATTCACACATTTTATATTGTAAAGATGACACTGTGCTTGATTTTTTAATATGCTGACTTTAAAATGCTAAATATAAAATACTCTTTGTTTTAGCAGCCTGAAATACAGACAGCTTCTGCATCACACCAAAGACTGACTAATCTAATATAGGTTGAAGCTCTTAAAAAGAAATCAAACGAAACAGCTGTCACATTTGAAGGTGAGGCATACATTTTAAGATTACCTCACGTAGCAACAGAAGGTAAAAAATATCAATGTATATATTTAACAAGCATCATTTGCCTCTGTCATTCATATGGTTATGAAACCAATGTGATGGGAGATACTGATGCTAACAAGTTGCCATCCAATCAAGATAAAATTGGGGAACAATTTATGCAATATTTGCAGCATGAGTGTGTTGTACTTAGAATTTAAAATTCATAAAATTTCATCTTTAAAACGAAGCACTGGAGTTGTCTTATTGATTTCAAATCGCATTACATGTATCCTTCAGATTGCGGTTTCAGCAAAGCCTGCCGTAGGTACAGTAAATATCTCCAAAAGAACATTTGGGGAGGAAGTGTAAATCTCCACTGCATGTCAGAGCAGACAGATCAGAGCTCTCCAGATCAAATACTGGTACACTTATCTTTATAATCACCCAGGGTTTTTTTTGCTTACTGTTTTCTAGATCAGCATAATCTTTGTTCACCGAATAAATGTTAAATACTGTAAATGACAGTTCTCTGAGGGCTATGCTAGTCTCAAGACATCATTTAATCTAATACAATCAAACAGCAGTCATGTCTGAAAGGTGAGTCCGTTTCATAGTCAGCTTGATATTTTTTTTTAACAGAAAGGCTCATTTAGTAATTGTTAAACAAGTCATAAACATCCTTGCCAAACTCCGTCACTTCAAAAGGCATTATTGGTAAATGAAAATGGATCCAAATTACCCTCTTTGCTTCTGCAGGGCATGAAGTGCTCGGACATAGCAATAATTCTGTCTTCCTGTGTCCCTCATGCACACTTACAATTTCAGAATTAAGTTTTTCCAATGATCTCTTTTTCCCCTTTGTTCAAGTTTCACAGTTAGGCCATCCTTCCCATTCTGTATTAGCACAGTTCACAGGAAGGCTATTTCAACTTCGTTTTCTAACACTTATCTGCTTAAAGTACACATAATGTATGTCTGAAATATAGCCATTATCCAGAGCTCTGATTGTAGCAGGAGATTACTCTTAGCTGACTCACAGAAAATTGTTTAACCCTAAAAAACTGGGTTTTAGACACAGGGGTGTTTTTGAAACTTTATCAGACTGAAATTTATCAGATTGTTAGAATAAACTTAATTTCTTTTAATTAACCAAGGGACACTGTCTAATTAAAAATAATAGATTTGAAGGGCACAACAACAAAACTGGGGTAGCTCCTCAGCGAGTGGCCACTAAACCCACCAGAGCTACAGCGACTGTATCACGTGTGTTAACACCCTCTCAATTATTACTGTGTAAGGAGGTTAAATACTGCATTTCTGTTCCTCATTGGTATGAGTATGCATTCTTAATTTCTCTTGCTTAGACAACGGAAAATGAATGATCTTTTCCACATGGTATTTTTCATGCAATAGCATAATACTGAACCACTGGGCTTCCAAATGCCCCCTAGGCAATTTGATGTGTGGCACCCCTTTTCCTGTCATATGTAGTAAACCCCCCCCCCCCCGCCTTATACCTGAAGATTTGCTTAAGGCTGAGAATAAGGGGAAAAGGATGATATTTACGCTGACATTTTCTAAACTGTACCATTGCCTGAATGTTTTGGTTTTGTAGGATTATTCCTAGAGGATCTATTTAGGGTTGGTTCTGGTCTGGTCTTTTTATGTTTTATTTACCCTGTGCCTGTTTATTGTTTGCAAAATACACTGAGCGTGGAATCTCAAAGGGTCATTTTCCATTGCTGCCCTCTGCTGTATTATCCACAATCTGTTCTCCAGCATGTGCAGAAACCAGGCATGATTCAAGGGTGTAAAGGGAAATTTCTCAACAGTTTCTGGTCACAGTTTTCTTGAGTCATGTGGACCCATAATAATCTCCTAGGAAACATCCCAGTCCATTTCTTGTTATCAGGCTCTTGCTTCTGTGGCTTCTGTGTGGGTATCATCATTGTTCCCTGGACATGAGTGTTTGACACATGATACTATCCCTTCAGCCTGGCCGACAAGCTGTATTGGTGGCATGCATCCAGTGACGATGTTTTGACTTAATTGCCCACAAGTAATATTGAAATTCAGCATAGAGTATATCAAGATCTACTTTCATTTCATTTGACTTTCCATCATGAGGAGTACTGAGAACCTCTTATCATAAGCGGTAACGAGGTTTCTTCTTGAATTACTGAGCCTCAGCCATACCAGGAGCTGGCATATTTCCAGCACAACCTATAAACTGGCTGAAGCCGAGTAAACAAATTATAGTGAATTTATAGTGCACAAATTTAGCCTCTCATTCTGTTTGTGATCTGTTGGTGAACAGTTTATAGTTTGTTTTGCTTCATTCATAATTAAAAATCTTTTGGCAAACCATTTTGGCAAATAATCCTGTACTTGTATGTGGTGTTTTCAGCAGATCTTTGGGATATTCAAGTCTCAAGAGGTGTTATCAAATCTTCATGGAGGCACAGGCTTCCATCTCTTTCTTTTGACTAGGTGACACTTAGTCTTAGCATTAAGCTTGTTCATATTAGCATTCCACAGAACTTTCTGCCTGCATTTTTTGTGGGGTAATGAGAAATTTTTCCTTAAAACATTATGAAGGCACAAATGTATGCTACAAAAGCAGACACCAGGCGAAAAAAAAAAACAACCCAACAAAAACAGTGGCCATTGTGATTTAACTGTAAAATTGAGTCACATGCAAGATGACAGGGTTGGAGCCCTAAGGTCTTTCCTAGAGCGAGGTTTCAGCCTGCTGTGAATCCTGTTGGACTAAATTGTAACAGAAGAAAGTGCTTAGCTGTTCAGTGTAACGCTCAGTATAGTAGAAAATAACTCATATTTTCCCTTTCCAAACTAAAATCACACTCCTTACTACACAAACCTAAATCCCATTGACAAAAGCTAGGACTGAAAATCCTGTTGACGGAAGCTAGGGCAAGCATATTTCAGCACGAAAGTTATGTTCTCCAGTGACAGATGTGGCTACACTGGAAAAGTCAGGGTCGCACCAGACACCAGTCCCCAGCAAGTATGGCAAACCTAGAATCACGCTCCACCATCACCTCCCCTTCCTGCTGTAGCTGTTGGATAAGCAGCTCTAATGCAAGGCTTATGTCAGCTCTTTCCAGGCTCCTGTCTCATCCTCTCCTTTCTTTTGCAGAAGCTACAGTATGAATGTTTAAAACGTGTCATAATAGGGTAACAACTAAAACCACACAGCTTGCTGTCTGCTCTTGGTTGTACAATGTAATAAATGCCTTATCACGAGTTTTTATTAACATTAATTTATTAATATTAATACCCTAAATGCACTCTTTCCCAATAGATACAGGCCCCTTAAATATTCCTGTTTTGCCATTGTATTCTTTATGTAAAGAGACTGTCATTGGTCAAAATGATTATCCCAAGTTTCTCAATTTTACCAGTGAATCAGGCAATAACCCACTCTTTGCTCTGTTCTGCCTGAATATTACTTAAACAAAAAGCTGGATAAAATACAGCTGGGTGTAGGAGGCTATCTCTAAGCCTGTGCATCTCTTCAGCTACATTTAGATGTCATTTCAGGTTTATTTCAAAGACAAACATGGTACTTAAATGATATAGACTTTGTGATGGTCCTCTACACAGGACAAATTCTACCTATCTTGAGCAAACTCATTTACGTGGATATCTATGGAAGGAAAGACAGAAGCCATTGGAACACTATCAGAGAAAAATCCTTTTTAAAAAAAAGCTGATGGAAGCTAATGCAAGAATTAAAAGCAATTATCCAAATGTTTCTATATTTGCTCAACCATAAAGTTAGCACCAAGATTGGTATAAAACTCACGTCAAGCTTTAGAAATGTTTTAATGAAATATAAACCAAGAAATTTTCAAATGATCACAATCCAGATGGTGCAATATGCTTTGGAACATGGTGGTAGTAGTTCATCACAAGACGCTACCATCCATCCTGGCTCTGCACCATCTGCATTCATGAAACTCAACCAGATCTCTTATCCTGACTCACTAACCTGCTGCCAGGCATCCATGCTTACAGCAAATTGTGTCAAATTATCAAATGCATTTAGAAAGCCTTTTTTGCTGCCTCAAAAATTCTGTAAATATCACAAATGCCTGCAATGAAATAACAGCAAAAAGTCACACTGTACTTGTCTAAGACGGTTTGGAATTCCAACTGATCTTGAGTTACAGGTAAACATGATTAAACCTTCCATTAAGGTTGTAGTGTCCGGTTCTTGCTCCAGATACATACCATTAAACGGTTTCATACACTGCCCTCTCTCCCTCACACACATGTGCAACTCGCAGAATCAGCTGATTGCTGTTAGGAGACCTGGGAACTGTACGTTTGCCTATGCTGATATACATTTGAGAGCTGGAGGACAAAGACTAAATGAGCTGATTAGGGTTTTAGATGTGCCTTGGAAATGGACTCTGACCTAAATTCACTTCTCTATGCTTGAGATTATTTTACTTACTCTCCTAGCCTACCATGAACAACCAGCAAATACAGTATTTCAAACACCTTCATTCGCTCTGAAGGTAGATTTACAGAAAAACCTCAATTTTAAACGGAAAAGGAATGCTTCAACAAGAATGACAAAATACTATTTACACAAGAATTGTAAGAACTTTATACTATCCACAAGACTTTCTTAAAGTTGGAAACTAAATTCACAGACTATTTCTTTAAAATTAAGAGAGTCCTTTTGCTGTGTTAACATTTTTCCTTCTGTGCTGTTGCAACCACTCTCCCACTCCTTTATCTGACTGATATGGTAATAACAGGTCCTAGGGCCATATGTTCAAATACATTAGAATTCATGATGACTTTGTTCTAGTTTCTTAGTACTTATTAAGGCTGACAGTCTTTAGGGAAAATGAGCTTTTCTAGCACAACTTCCTTAACATTATAAGAGATTAATATATACAAATACAACGTTTGACTGCACAAGTGTTTGCATATTGATTGTAGGCCTGCTCCTGTCTGCACCCACTTCTGGGCATATTGAAAACTGTTGCCTTGCCTTCAAAGGGAATCTCCTGGCAATGAAATTTACTGGTATGAACAAGAATTTCCAGGATAAGGCCCTAGATATGTGTAGATACGAGTGAAAACAAAACTTTGGCTGGAGATAACAGGATCAGAGGCACAGAGCAAGCTGGCACATGCATTCTGAAAGCAAGAGATCCTAATCCTGGGCCTGATCCTGCCCCGCTGCAGACAAGCTATTCTAACAATTGCCCTCGGTCATACCCTGTGGGCAGCCTGGGTGAGAGCTTACGACTTAAAGACATGCCTTTGTAGAGTGAGACTGAATTTAATGCAAATCCTAGCAGAACTTGCATGTTAACTAGAGGAGGCTGAAAATGTTTTCAGGGTACATAAAATTTACAGATATTCAGTTTCAGAGGGAATTAAACTATTCAGAAAGTCAGATTATATTGTAAAATAGTTTGGCCAAAAGAGAAAAATCAGAGAAGTATAAATGTTATTCATTGACATTTTCCAGGTGAAATATTTTGACTTTTTGTTCCAAAATGACATTGCATTTTGAAACTGACAGACCCATTTGGTTTTGGGGATGAAAAAAAGCTAAATAACCCTTTTACAAAATAAAGTTCTTTGTCTCAGGTCAGGCAAAATGTTTTGCGTCAGCTGAGACTGACATTTAAATATATTTTCCCAGCTAGACACAAGCAGAAAAATCCAGTTCTAATCTTGACACATCCTGGTAAATGTATAAACCTGAACAATTGTTTTCAAATATGCTCACTATTGGGAAAAGAAACATTGTTGTTTCAGCTTTCAAGCAAGAATGTAGTTGTTGAATCGGGTTACCCACCATTCAGTTTTATTAAAAGGTCCTTCCAATTAACAAAACAACTATGTTTAGGATGACAAAAAGCACCACAGTCTTCCTTAGAGCTTGTCTAGCCATAAATCTGCCATTAGACATGCAAAGATTTTCACCTCTCCTCACAGAAGATGTTCCAAGGTACTCCTGGCCAGCCTTCAGGACACGGGGTCCCACTTTATGAAGTTAAACTGCTTTAGTCTGTGACCTTTAAGATTAACTGTTTGGGGATTTTCTTCTCACACATATTTTTAATCCGTTATTCAATACGTGCAATTGTTTTAGAGCAACTGTGCTTGTGAAATGCACTTTGTAGAGCTCAAAAAAAGAAATAAGTGCTAAGGAAGGCTTCTTATTTATACAGTGAGTCTGTGTATTACATTTGCATAATATGATATCAGAAGAAATAAATGGCACCAGAAATAAGCATACAGAGGGAAGTGCTAATGAGCTGTGCAGAACAGGGAAAGACAGTATTTTTTTCACAGAGGCTGTGGATCTACATTTTGGGAGAAAGGAAAGTCATAGAATTTTTCCCTAATGAAAACCTGAATAAAAAGATATTGGATCACATTTCCCCCTCCCCCCATCCCAATTTGTTAAGATGTTTACAGATCTGATTCTGAATATTAATAAAACATGCATACAAAGCTGTACAGCCAGAAAACACGCACAGTGGAGCATGGTATTGCAGAGGCAGTTAAATGTGCTAGCTGTGCTCCACTAACATTACGTAGAACAGTGAATGTACCTGAAAAAGTCTAAGACGCAGGTGCATATGTAAACACTCAAGCATGAGAAACACGTATCACTGAACAGGGTTAGCCCATGTAAAACAAAGGGAACCTTAAGCAAAGGAAATAAAGCCAGTTGGCATTGGCCTGTTCTGGAGGTCTCTCAGGGACAGCGGTTAAAGTATGACATTAGCAGAGGTTCAGCTCTGTCTTGTCACATCTTTCACATGTGATTTTTTGACCCATCCTATCACTATGCTGTGTACAGTGATTTGACAAAGGGACCAAGTTCATGCATCTGTTTTTTTTTCTATTTGGAAGAGGATATTCTGTCATGCTGAGCATGCCACAATTTCTGCTTAAGTCAATGGGAGTTCTACTATTGACTTCCATGGGAGCAGAACTAGCTCCTACGCTTTAGCAGCTGCCATTCTCCTCCTCCGGTAAGATTAATCAGTGTTCCCCAAAGACTTCAAGACCCACTGATTGATGCTGCAGCAGTACAGCAAAGGGTTGAACAGGGGAAGGATAGACTGCACAGATTATAGGTGACAGCAAACGCATCTCTAAGGTGTCCTTTTTATTAAAAGTCTTCTAAGTCTTCTATATGCAAATGTAGAAAACCAAAAAGACTTGAATGGATGTTAAAACACCTACTCAGTAAACCGAGCTGCTAGTTTTCCTGCTCAGAGAAAAGCTAGAAAACATTTCTCAAAAAACAGCTACCACCACAACACTGATTCATTGCAAGAATTTTCTTGGACAAACATGTTCACCGAAGAAACAAAACAAAGCCCAAACCTACCAGCTGTCCTCTCAATTTATGGCCCCTTTACAATGCCTTGTATTATTGATGGGACATGGCTTCACAATCCTTTTTTTTTTATATTTTACTTTTTTTGACATTACGCAATGAGGAATGCATAGTGCACAGCCAGTCACTGCATCTGGTGGATGATTTTATATCTCGCTCAGATGCTGGAGTATGTATGGTCCCATGGTGAGTACATCCAATAGACTTTTTTCTTCAATGGGGCTATAAATACAAGTAAAAGCAAAGTACTGCACATAAGGTACCTATATATTGCTTTAGTGAGGAGTGAAAGATGCTGCGGATTTTGGTTGTGTGGATTCATTCTCTCTCACAGCACATGGAATAAATTGATATCTTTCTTCATGGAAAGGTGAATTTCTCCATGACCAGTGTGTTCCAAAAAAAAATCTCTAAGGTATCGATTACAACTGCCTACTTACAAAGCTTTTTGCCCTGCTATCACTACAGTCTGGGATGCAGTTAAGAAATTTTAGTAAGGTCGGCCACTTTCTTCTGGTTTCTCCTGGTGACATTTTAGAAAGAAGTTTCCTGATAGGTGTTAAGTCTGATGGTGAACTGTTTTGGAACTTTCCAGCTTCACAGTTTACAGTTGTCACTCTCATTGCTAACACTGACATAATGGCCATTTTGCATATTTTGGAGTCTTGCTAAGGTCAAGTAAGATCTAGACAAAACTGTGTGAGAAAACCAGTAAATTGCTGTTTTGTTCAAAACCTTCTGTGAAGTCATACTCTTGGAATCCAGGAAAAAATCTGAAAACAGAACACACCATTTCCTCCCCCCTTCCCTCTCCCGCCCCGTATTTTTTGCTAAAAAGCCAGAGACACAGAAATGCAACACTGAAGCCTTTAGCCTACCATAGTAATATTGTGGAGTCTTGTGAAAGAAGCATCAAATCTTGTTGCTCACTTACATCTTCATGACTTGTTTTTACAAAAAGTCAGGCGGCCTAGTTACATCATATTTTAGCAGTCCAGCTTGGGTTTGGAAAAGTGCCTAACAAAACCAATGACAGTCTTCTCTGTTACTGAATATCTAGTCTAAACCCACAGAAGATCACTTCTATACCTCAGGTTGTCCCTGTGAACTCACTATGGACACCTGAGAAGGAAGTGTCACTCATATACACAAAATGCCACAATTTTGTCCTAAATCTGGAGTGCTAACAACCAAGAAAGTGGCAAGGCAATAGTTTGTAACAGAGCAGACTCTATAGTAGTGGCTTAGTCAAGCTGCATAAAGGGAACCTTTGGGTTATAGCACAAAAAGGAACCAATTCTACTGCAGTACGGTGGAGGAAGTTGTACTCTTGTTACTAATTTTCTGTAAAACATTTGTTTGCTTTTGAAAGGGCATGCCAGGAGGGAATATTTCCTCTCCCAAGCTTAAGACCTCACTTTAGGACTCTGACCTACACATTGAAGTCTGTCTTCCTCTTTAAATAACTTAGACTGCGGCATACTTCTGTTGAGTACCTAAAAGCATCTCTAAGAAATCAGCATGAGAAGAGAGAGAAGAGAGAGGTAGTATCTGTCCATGGACTGGACCAGACTCTGCTCTCCGTCACAGCACAGCAAGGCTGGAAGGATTCCACGTAGGTGTAGCATCAAACAGGCATGTACATCTTCTCCAAAGGCTGCAGCAGGACACACAGATCCTGGGTCTGTGGCTTAGCTGAACTGGCACACTCCTGCATTTCAATGCTGTTGATCAAGCAAGGCTAACAAACTAGAAACTGTATAGCTCTGCTGGCACAGCACTGCAGCTGAACTGTAAAAGACTGTTGCGTAAAGACCCAAGGCTATGGGCTTGGGGCTCTCTGCACCACCCCTCACTCGACACGGCATGCACGCCCTCCGGCAGGCAATGCCTCTTACTCTGCACTGTAATACCCTTGTGGGGACAGAGCACACGCCTGATGTGTACATCAAGAAACAGTCCCAACCCTTTCTACATCCAGCTCATTTATGTAAGGGTCAGGTTTGCATTTTCGTTGTTTGCCTTGCAAGTTGTGTTTTATTCCTGAGAATGAAGTGAAACCAGATTTTACTTGTGGCTTCCTAATCCATAATCCACAATATCTGTTATCTACTTTTTCAAGAACCAGTGTTTTTGCAATTACAAAGTCTCAAGAACGCAACAAAAACTCTTATACAGCAATCTGGGTTTAGCCAGAAAGCTTTGTCAACTCTGGCTCAGCAGAGTTAGTTATCCTGGTTAACTGGATTGATGGTGACAGCTGTAATTACTAGAGATGAGATTGCCTGTACTGTAATTACACTTCCATCTTCAGTGTGAGCTGGACTGGAGAATACATACTGCAGATTCTCCCAATTACAAACAGGTTCAGGAGAGCATAGTACTCTGCTAATCATGTTTGTTATTATATAGAATAAAAAAATATGGCAACAGCTAAAAGAATTCTTAATCTCAAGCAGCTTTTCTGATTCAAAGGTGTTAATCCACAAAGCTTTACCGCTACGTGGTTTTTCAAGATAACCACACTATAGAAACACAGAAGGGTTATTTTAACTTAAATAGTTACTAGCTGTTCAGCGCATTACAACTGCCAGTACTTTCTCCAATATTCATGTGCAGAACATTAAAAAAATATCAGTGTTTATAAAAAAAAGCTCTCCTTTCAAAACCATGCATTAAATATAGGAATAATTATTTAATTATTTTTTTAAAGTCCAGTGTAATATGGAAACATACACTATGCCTGTAAAAACTTGTTCAAAGAACAAGGACAAAAAATAAGGAAGCTATATGCATTTGGCCTTTGCTTTAGGTTTGCAAGACATCAAAAATGAATGTAACTTAAAGGAAAAATGTGTTTGAGGTAACAGGATGCTGAAACATTTATTTTAAAAAAATGGTGAAACTGATAAAGGCAATATTCTATTCTGTTTCACGAAATACTTGGGCTTCTGTGGTCATGGACTCTTGTTTTGGCTTTTCTTGAGGGCTCCAAAGAGGGTGGATTATATATTTCTTTAATTAGGCTTAAAAATGTTATTGCTGATTTGAAACCACATCTAACATACATGTATTAACTTATTGTGTTTTCCAGGAAGGCCACTTCACCTTGCTTTTATGCAGCTTGTACTCTAATTTTGCTTATTTTTCAGTGCTGATTTAGAAATACCCATGATTCATGTTTGGGGGAGAGGGGAATGAACCAATATATCTTTTTCCTTCTCTTCTTTTATCTTTTTTTTTTTTTTAACTCTCGAGGCTCAACCATGTCTGATATATGAAAGACCACATAGGTTTAATGAAATCCATTTATGATTTTATGAGTAAAATCTGTCCCTGAGCACCACTTACGCTCACACATATGCCATCACAACAGAACTGAAGTGGTATGTTAGTAGGGAAGAGGTCTTGCTCCTGCTCTTTGCAGAGAGATGAATTTAAGTTTCTAGTACTGAAATCTGCAGCTTTGCATTCATGTAGCCATTACATTCTCCTCTGAAAGTGCCAAGTGATGGCACTGCAGAGAAAGGAAGCACCATCTGTCTCCAATGCATGTGCTCTCCATGCAATGCTTTACAGTGGGAAGAAAGAGTGGTCCTTGCAGGAGGCTGCTACTCTTGCCCGGCCTTTGCCACTCCTCTCCTGGCCTGCAAGGCATGGGGCAGCGGCTGGGGAAGAGCATGCAAAGCTTTGACTCGCGCCAGCAGGTCCACTGCAGAGGGAAACCTGTGCCAGGAAAAGGGCAGGTGCACATTAACTCCCTATTAGAGCAACTGAGTGTTGAGAACTAAACTGATTTCCTGCATCATCACACATCCTCGGATCCTGTGTACACCCTCTTGGGGCTAGTGGCAAAACAACAAACTGTTCCCATATTTTGGGGAAATCATCTTTTTTTTTTATTTCACAAGTAAGAATTTTCCAAATAATGTAGCAAATTGGGAGGGGTAAAGTTTTACAGTTCAGCTCCAATCTAGTCTGAATCTACTTAAAACATCACTCAAGTGTTAGTATAATAACAATCCTCAACACAATTTCACTGTTTCAAATAGATATTAAAAGTAAATGTTTAGATATCATATATTCTGGATAAAAATTATTTCCAATTATAGCCATTTTCCTTCACTCATCTTTCTGTGTATAACTTGCAATTACCTTTTTAACAGCTCAACTCTAACTATAAAATACTATGGAAGATTTTTGAATTAAAATTACATTATCTTATCATCCACTATTACTGAGCCTTATATGATACAAGCTATTGGGAATATTCAATTTATTTGGGCCATTTAAGCTATGATTTCCCTACTGTTACAAAATAGGTTAGTTCACTGTTGTCTATTTTGAAAAGTTTGGTATTGTATTTCAAAATGAGTCTATGAAATCCTGATTAAAAGAAAATACCTAGGCATACATTCAACCTTAAGCATGTGATTCCCTTGAAATACACGGTTCTACTTACATATTCAAAGGTAAGCATGTGCTTACTGCTTTGTTGAGTTGGGGCTTCCGACATTTCCAGAGATTTTAATATCACATTTGCAAACCAGATGGTAGTGCCTTAGTTTAGTAACAATGGAGCAAAGTGTCCTTCGTTTATACTTTAATCTCAGAAAATGAGATCAAGACATTTTCAGCAACTAGTTGATTGATACTATGTGAAAGCTGAACAACCTTGTTAATTAGGCTGTCCTGCTGGAGTGTCTGAAGTGCACTGGAAACCATAATTAAAATATAACGTTACAGTGATCTGTGGAGGCAACCTGCTTTAACCCTCCCTGAAGAACAGGCTTTCCTGAAGGTGCACTGCGGCACTAGAGGGGCAGACAAAAGAGTGCTGCCATGTGATCCAGCTACAGAGGTTAGCAGCTTTCAGTTTCATAAAAGGATTAATCAGACTGGAAAACCAAAGACAAAACCTGGCTTTCTCCAGCTAAAGACCTGAGTATTCAGCAACTACATTCCATTTTATTTGTTTGGATTCCCATTTCACAAACAAAAAAAGTAACTTTGTGGACTCCAGAAGGATCACACTAGTGCCTTGTGAAGAGATTCTTTTTGTCACAGCAAAAAGACCTGGATGGCTGATGAAAGTTTCTCATCTGCACTGGCCCATGGCAATGAATATTCAAGAGGTGCTTACCTTACCAAGCAGATAAAATCTTCAAGGAAATTGGAAGGGGGAAAGGAGAGGAAAGTGGGTCAAGTTCCTATAACAACTTATGTTGTAGAGGTTGAATTTGAGAACCGTCCTGAAATTGCTTCATTACGGCTGCAGTGAGAACTGCAATGGGAAACTTCACAAAACCAACTTCTTCAGATAAGTTTTCCACAGCTACTTAGTAACTTGCTTGGTTTGCAGATCACATTCCGTATTTTCAACTTGCTCAGCAAGCTTAGAACAAAGCTCACAGATGGATGTGCTATTTTGATGCAGTTAACTGTATATTTAGTTATACTCTTATTACACTTTTGGACTCTGTGTAGAAATGTTTAGTTTAAAATAACACTGAGACAATTGATGTTTCCGTAGTTTTAATTACTGTCAAAATTTGTATCCACTTTCTGAGCTCTGAAGGCTGATTTTGGCTTGGATATTTGTTTTGTCTTTATTCGGAGACACTTTGTGCAATTGAAAATATCCTTCCCGGAGATGGCAAAATGTGATGTAAAAAAACCATTGCAGTCAAAACTCTGAATAGTGGATAAACCAGAAAATGTTAAAATAGCTGAAACTGCATATAATAAAACCCCTGTATGTTCCTAAGTTTAATTCAGCAAATCTTTCTCTACAACAATATCAGTGTCCCTGTAGGTAATATTGTTTCTAATTCATTACATATCAGCATTCAAAACACAGTTTATTTCAAAAACTGAAAAAGCAAAACAATGGAAGCATGTTAAAACCCTATTATTTATTTAAAAATGGTAAAGAATGTGTCTTAAGTTATACAAAATTACCATATTTTTATTGGTTCTAAGCTCTGGGAGGAAATGTGTATGCAATTATAGTATGTCTTCTGCACCCGTCTGCTGAGTTTATAGTAAGAATAAATTGTGGTTAATCATGTACAGTCTAGTATTTGCTCATAACCACAGCAGTGATATGTATGCACGAGACATCCTGCTGTTTGTTATTGGATTTTTCTTAATTCATACAGTATTTCATGTTTTGCTACTGACGACATAAAGCTTTCTGTCTTGCATATATTAAATACAATCACATTATTAAAGTGACCAAAGTTCCCAAACCTCGCCGATCATCATAATGTACATATAGATCAATGTATTTGCCCAGCTTTGGGGTGGGCAGAGTGGAGGCATGTTACATAAGTGGGAATGAATATTAGGTGTGTCTCCTGATAAAATAGCAACATGTGCCCAAAATAGAAATGCATATTCTTATTTGCAGTTTGACATTTGTAGTTTTTTCTCTTAATTTTCCAGTGTAGATCTTTGAATTAACCTTGCATTCAGTATGGAAAATTCCCTTAGGCACTATCTGTTCTGAGGCTAACTCACCTTTGTGGTTAATTTTTTTTCCCCATGTCCTTGCATTTCCAAGATCTTTGATAGTTTTAGCCTGAACGGTTGAAAAGTCTGTCTTTTTAAAAATCAAAACTAAAATGCTGAATTTAAATTCTCTACTCATAAAATTATTAGATTAAATTTTGTCTTGCCATTACTAAAATAAAACAGAAATTATATTCTTTGAGTCCAGCTTACATGAAAAGCCAGGCTATCCACCAGGTGAGAGCTCCTCTAGCTCTTGGGTAGGTAGTGCGAAAGACATGCCAACCTCTCCATGGTCTGTGAGATGAGGAGTCCAATTTTAAATATTCCTTACTTGGATGTATCCTGGGAGATTACTAGTCATGACTATGACTTGTTACAAAGCTGTCTAAATAAAATCTACCACTACCACTAACACTGTTCTACTAAATCAGAGAAAGACTTGTGATATGCCATATGGTTATTGTCAATAATAATGGACTCTAAGATCTGACTTCATGCATACTTTGCTCTTCTTGCTTGGAGTGTATATACAGAATAACACTATTTGGGGCTCTGGACCTAAACCCATGAGACTAGGGGGAGGCATCAGATCTCTCGCATTCGGCGAGACACTCTCCTGTGTCTATGGATACACTCAAAATACACACCACCCCGTTGCACAGAAACACCAGATGCAGGGAAAAGAGTTTTCTACTGACTGAAATTGCACTTCTATAATTTTTTTTAGGATATATTTAGATTAAGAATTAATATTCCAATTGGTTGATTTGCAGGGAGTTCTGCACGGTATTTAGATGCTAATTACTGCACAATTAGAGGGCTAAGGTCAGACACATCTTCCAGTAATGGAGCACAGAAATACACAGTGTTAAAATACCAAAATTATCCACAAATACAGACATGAAAAGGTTTTTTAAAAGACTACCACACATGGGTTTCTGCAGTTCAGAGGCCAAACTTTGCTCTTGTTAATTATACTTAAGTCAAAGGGAACAAGCTTTGACCATAACGACTACACAGCAGAGCAGAGCAGGTTACATGCTCCCTCACACTGTGAGCCAGCATGCACACATTTGGGTTTTTGGCACTTATGCGCACTCACTCTCTCTCTTCTCTGGCCAAACACCACATGTGCCCATTCAAAATTTTGCACCAAGTACCACACAATAAATCTGCATATTTCTTACTCAAACATTCAAGGAGACATTACTGTGTAAATAGATTTAATAGTATATATACCATGTCTTACACCCTGCTCTGAAATTTGGATGGAGGAGAAAGATTTCTAGGTTAAGCAATGCTGGCATCAGAAGGCAAAGCAATATAAAGCATTCGAGAGCTGGGTGCACAGGCAGGGCACAATCTGTTTTACTACCATCACATCTTATGATTGGAACCTTTGCAAATGCAGGTTACTGGAAATGCAGAGATTTTTATTTTTCGTCTTACAAAGAGGTAACTCGGGTTCTTTTTCAGTTTGAAACATCTAAAATCTGTCCTGCATTAGTAACAGGGATTTTGTTTCCTTCCCAGTAAGGGGCTACCCCAAAGGTGCTATTTTTTTTGCATTCAGTGCTGATGAAATTATATCTAAATCGGAAAACTGATGAAATTATATAGGAAGAAATACCTGCTTTTGTCTTTATCCAGGAAAATGAGGGAAAAATAGCTAATATGACCTCCAGAAAGGGAGGTGGTCTCATGCCCACTGCTTCTTGCTGAAACACTTATGGGCACAGGCAGCAGCACCCGGGGGTCTGGTGTCAGCCCCTGCCAGTGAGTCCTCCTGCTGCCCCAGCTTTGAGAATGCGTGGGAGAGGAACCAAGGTCTGGGGACTGACTCTTCCTTCAGCCCAAGTCATGAAGAGCCCTTGTCCTGAATAACATTAGCGTCACTGCTCAAATGAATGGTATCAATTGCAAAACACCTTCTTTGTGCTTCTAGGGATGAAAAATGAGACTAAAGTTTTGAAAATATATGATCAGCTCATATCTGTGAGCAACAATACGTCTTTTGATTCACACCAACTCACCATGAACCAGCCTGTTTTCTTAAGCAACCTCTTCTGAACAGATAGTATGCAAAATTAACTCAGAAGCAACTTAAAATACTCATGGAGGCAACCGAAAGAAACTCAGCTGTTTCAATATGTTGACATATTTAGTGAGGCATTGGAACTGACTGCCCAGAGACGTGGTTGAATAGCCGTCCCTGGAGACATTCAAAAAGTGCATAGATGTGGCACTCCAGGATATGGGTCTAGCAGGCATGGTGGTGTTAGGTTGACGGTTGGACTTGATGATCTCGTAGGTCTTTTCCAACCTTAGTGATTCTATGATTCTATATTCACCTGGATATGATGGCAAAAAGGCACACTAACCACTTACTCAGCTCTGGTAGTACTGATCCTTCAGTGCAGGTATCACACATTGTGATACATTTCCCATTGCCTTTCTCAGACAGAATGACGTCAAACTAATTCAAGAAGCCTCAACCTACTGCTCTTTAGCTCGATCTCAGTGTCAAGACAACGATGGGCCAAAACAAGGAACCAAGAGAAGTGTTATCAGCAATCCCTGGGTGCCACACTCTCTAAGAACAGGCAACACAAATCAAATACTAGCAAACACATATCCTCATGCTGCATCTGCCCATTTGCTGTCTTTCCTGTCAAGCTCCCCTCTTGCAGGTCTCCAGTGTCACAGTTTGGCAGGTGCCATCTCCCAGCACACAGCCAGCGTGTTCACTCTGGGAACTGCTGTGGCCGGGCAGGCCACCTGCGGTTGCACTGTGTGTGCCAAGGCTTAAGGGCAGCTTGTAAAGTCTGAGCTAACCTGTGTTCCCTGGCTGCTTCCTTGCTTTTGGTATCCAGACCTCTTCTTGGCCTTGCTCCTGCTAGTGGGTGTGAATTTTCACCCTCTGCCTATGAGGTCTTTGTCATGTGGCTCCTGTACTGCCCTTTTTGACTCTCCTCTGTCCCATGTTCATATGAAAATACCAAGGGTGTTTTTTTCTTTTTGCTGTTGAATGCCACTCTGTTCAGACCAAGCTCTACATTGTATACTGGCTGCCCTCAGACCAGCTCTGGTCTCAAGGCTTCGTACCAATGTTAGAGCAATGCTGAGGTCCTGTTGCCAACCTCAGAATAATTTCTCTGGGCTTAGCGCTCAGCTTAGACCTTTCAGAGTGGAGCTGGGTTGCAACTGGCCAGCATGAGGGATGCTTGTGGAATGTCCCCAGCATCATAGTTCCTTGTGAAGGAGCTCAAGGAGTTTAATGAAATAGTGCAGAACTACCTGGGCTGGTCCCACCACTCCCACTTGTTTCAGCTTTAAAAAAGACGACTGATGTCTTGGTTCTGGGGAATGATAGAACTGAAAATCCAGCTAAATTTCAATGCCTGTCAAGAATAAATGTTTCACTAACAGAAATATTTTTCCCACTTGATCTTCCATAGCATGGCTGCTCTGTGGCAGTCAGGAATATGATGAGCTCAGGGCATAAGAGTCCTTTTAAAATAAACCAAAATTGGGGCTGCTAGGAGTTATATTGGACACAGGAGCCATCTTTAATGTATAGCCCATGACAAACCTGATTTACAGATTAAAATAACAATATTATGGCATTTATAGAATGTATAAATTTAAAGCTGAACTGTATGAGCCATAAAATTTTGGATGCTTCTGTTACTGCTGTGACTAGCAGCAAAACAATACAGCAGCTAAGCATCGCAATTAATAATCTCCAAGTATAACACATTCAAAAAATCAGGGTCCCTTTCAAAGTGCGTTACTAGGTGACATGAACATTGCATTGTGTCATGTCACATCAGACTTCCTTCAGGCAGTAGCTCAGAGCTGACATAAACAGATGCAAAAGACAAAGCTCAGAACATTTAGTAATATGGATTCAAGGAAAGGCCACGTGGTCTTATTCAGGTTTAACTATTGTTCTATGCTGTATATTTATCACAAGGCTTTCACTTCTCTTTAGCTTGATGCAGAGAAAAAACAGTCACTAAGAAATCTAGTCCCTAAGTGTGTGTATACTGTAATATTTCTATACTATTTCAAATCAGAACTCATCCTGTGCTAATATACTTTGGTAGTCAGTCACCAATAAGTCAGTTACAAATCCTTAATTTCTGGAACAACCTGCTCTGTCTGTCCTTGGCCTGCAAGCAGATACACTACGCAGCTTCCCTCTGCTATGGCAGCCAGTTCTGGTACCACTAGTTCTGCACTGCTCTCTGCCTCCCTGTGCAAAGGGTCAGGGAAGGCTCTTTACCTCCTGACAGAGAAAATACGGGTGCCACATCCTTTTGTGCTACAGGAAATGTGACAGTTAACACTACAAATACGTAACTGATGAGAGGGATTTAAAAATATATATATACATATATATATATATATTTATGAAAGACTTTCTTCAGGCAGGCAAACCAGGATATTGTGCAGTTCCAGTTCTCTTACTGAGAGATACTTACACTGAGTAAGTGTCCTGCTCACCTTATTCACCTGAGTAGTAACCACTAGAACATAGGCAAAAACCACCCACCATTCCTAAGCCCTCCTCAGCAGGATGCAAAGATCACTGTCCCCATTTTGAAGTTATGGAACTCGAAGCCCAGATTTAAACATTGTTGAAGTAGCAGAGATAAGAATAATTACTGCCAAGGTCTTACACAGTGTCCATCCAAGTCAGAAAAGTGAGAACTCTGTAGTGAAGTTCTTGCCCCACAAAAAAATCAATAGCTAAACTCCTTCCTTACCCCTGTTCCTATTCACCGAACCATAATAATGACAAGGGAGCTATTTGCATGTTTAAAAAAGCAGAACTGAATGCACACAGACTCCTTATAATTAGTTTCATGGCAGCTGACTGTAAAAACACGTAATTTAGGTTCAAATAATATATACTTTTTAAAAAACCTGAAGTGCACCTCTGTCTGTTTTCTGGCTCTGAAACTATAAAAACCAACACGGTGTGGCTGAAAAGCGTTCAGCGCCAAAAGGTAGAATGCTGGGCTTTGGATGAACATATTGTGAGTCTGAAAGCTGTATAATCAATTAGCATCCTACTGGAAACCTGACAGCCTGTCGTGACCCATTAGGAGGTATTCTGTGCTCTCAATAGCTGTGGCTATAGGGACCATTTACACAGATACCAGGTAAGCCCCTACAAAGCAGAATATGATAAGGTCAGCTCTTTGTTTTATTTCTAAGTGCTTTTCCAAGATGTTTTTCTCTCCGGTGGAATGAACATGGCAGTGCAGCTAAAAATGGCAACACTGTATTTCAGGTAAGTGGGTTGAGAAGTCATTCTCACTGGGAAATGAACTCATGACCTTTTCAACGAAAGGTAAACCTCAAGTCGTAAAAGTTTGCATGTAAGACGCACTAAATATATCCTTGAGTAATAGCTCAAGAGGGCAATAACAACATAGCCTGCCTAACCGCTCATGCTAATGCAAACATAATGTGCCATGTAAAAAGGGATTAATCAAGTTTTCCTACTGGAAAACTGACAGCCTGTCGTGAGCCATTAGGAGGCATTCTGTGCTCTCAATAGCTGTGGCTACAGGGACCATTTATGAACTGACAAGTTTGGGTGACTGGCAATACTACACCAGGACAAAAATAAAGTCTGAGATGGGCATCACATTTTTAGTGCTCTCCAGTACCAGCTTACAGACATTTCCCTTTCATTCATACTTCTTAATATACGTAAACATTGTGCACACATATGTGTACCTTGTGTTAATTCCAACATAGTGCGTTAACTATGCAGTTAAAGCAGAAGCCTTTACTAGTTCCTAAAGCCACTGCTTTGTGTTTTATGATCAAAGGTTCATAAGCTCAATTTTCAGCAAGAAAGCCCAATTAAAATGGCTAAGTACCTTCAAACCACACCCAATTCCCTTCACAGAAACAGAGAAAACAACATAGTTCAGATTATAATTTAATGTCAGAGATGAATATATAAGATTTAATGACAATATCAGCACTCTTTGATGAGGGCAACCTCAAGTTGCTGGCTCATCTCTTCTATAAATTGGAATCCACTCTGATTAGACTCCATTTGACATTCTGCTGTGCATTAGTCAGTTAATGCAGTGCTTGTACTAGCTATACTTAATGAGACAGCAGGCATGCCTTTGTTTATAAGCAAAAGCTTATCTACATGTCTATAGCTGATTTTCTAAGTGAGACAGCAGATCCTGAGACTCTGTTTGCTTTCATCTGAATGTTTGAAAATATTGTAACCTGCAGTGGAAGGTACAATGCTGCTTCCTAAAAGCCAGGCTGCCACATGGAATTTGCCATGTTTTTTTTAAAAAAACCCAAACCAACACCACACCCCTCAAAATCATCCCACAGACTAATAGTTCTAGGTATCTCGGTTCTTTCTCTGCTGTGTTTATGAAGGCAGTGTTTTTCCTCCTTGTGAATATCACAGTGTGATAACATTATTAGGGATTTACTGGATTAAGTAGCTAAGTGAACACTAAAAATTTTAAGCAATAATTTCACCTAGCTATGCTGTAAAGTAAAGGATGTTTCAGTGAATTACAGACTTTTGAGTTAGGTGATTTAATGACCCTATCTATCTCCAGTCCATCAAAAAATACTGGGAGACTAACTTGTCACCCCCCTGCCACTGTAGCTATTAATCCTAGTGAAAGGCCAGTATCAAAGGCTACCAGATCAGAATGAGAGCCCTATGCATTTATTTCAGTAAGATTACCAGGTATACTGTTACGATGAGTTTGCATCTGGCACATCGAGCTTAATTACAATTACCTTTTTTAATCCCGAAGACTTCAGAAATCATGAATATTTTGAATAAAACCAGCATTACCCACTCAATGAAAAATTTTAGCAATGCAGATGCATTATCATAATATATTTATCTTTACTTTTTCCTGACAAACTGTGTAAACTGGTCTTAACGTAACAAATGACATATGACATTGCTTAGGGTACAGGCACTTCCAACAACAGTGTTGTGGCATCTTAGGGAGATATTTAGCAGTGGAACAAACTCTTGGCTGGGTTTGGAGCCCCTTTCGGGTTTACGTTATATCTGGTTAGCTTGATAATAGCTTGGGTATATGCACCATGAATTGCAGGCACACCTTCCACTGCTGATCAGAAATACTTCATTTTAGCAATGACAGTTTGAAAATATTTTGATGCTGCACTTCATTCTTGGACATGATGTTTGAAAGCAGGCAACATCCCCTACTGTCAGTTAAAACTGATTGCTAGGAAATCACTTCTTACTATGTGCATTCTTTTTTAATTCTCAGTCTCCAGTATGATAGTTGGCATAGTTTATTCTAGTGATAAGATGTTACGTTTGCTCTGTGATTATGTTACTAACACGGGTATAGCACAAAAATAGTAATGAAAAGTCAGTAAATGGTGCTGTGAACCAAAAACTTTGACAGGTTGCACTATTCCACCAAGCTATTCTTGCTATAAAATATTTTTGTAAGTCAAGATTAAAACAAATTAGTTGGTAGGTAGTTATCAGCAGCAAAATCTCAAAGGAAAAAAAAATATTTACATCCTTATAGAAGAAAGCTGCACAAGTGCAATTTGAAGCATGATAAAACTATAAAGAATTTAATTTACAGCAGCAGAAACAATAGCAGTATGAATAAAGCCAGGCATGACTAATGGGTTTGAAGTATCCCTCTACATCTTTCTTTTATATTTACTATCCCAAATCATCATTACAACAGAGTTAAGGCTCATTAATGTGCTACAAGTTCTCACAGAGTGTCATGTACTTCTAAATTTAAATCTTGGACATCAGGCAATAAAGAATTAGAATTCTTAAGATTTTTTTAATTGTACCCTGTTACTTAAATCTCCGTCACAACATTTAGTACAAGACTATGGAATTAATAAACTTTTAGCATTTACTATGTAGCAGAAATACTATGGAATAAAGTCTAACATCTCTTTACTATGTCAAATCTCAGCTGCAGGTAGTGAGAACTACATACACCCAAATGCCGAGCCTGCTCCCTTCACATCACACTGGACTCGCAGGCTGTTATCCTCTCATCTGTCTCACTCTGCCTTCCACCTTTCCCTTTGTTAAGCTCAAGAGAAACCATTCTTCAACATGGCCAGTCTCTTGGTGAAAAAAATCCTGCGCACCTCTAGTGACACCATGGACTCAACCTTGTGTACTCCTTCAAGATAGGAATATCTCAGTCTTCATATCCTGGTGACACAGCTCCTGGCTCGCTACACAAAACCCTGGACCGTATGCAGATAATGCAGACATTCAAGACAACATATGCAATTGTGATTGTTCATGCTGTTTCCTTCTGTGTAATTTTTGACACTTCATTTATTGACCGATTTGTGGGAAGTCTTGTCACTATAGGGAGTGCCAGAAAATGTACAGCCAAAGGAGTCAGATTGTACCTTAACTGAATTCAACCACAGAAAAGAAAAAATGAGGTTAGAAAGGACCACTGCAGATCATAATCTAGTCCAAACTTGTGTTCAAGGCAAGTCTAACTTCAAAGTTGGATCATGTTTCTCAAGGGTTTGTCCAGCTGTGTTTTAAAAACCTCCAAGCACAGAGATCCTACAGCTTCTCTAGGCAGCCTGCTCCCTGCTGCACCGCTCTCACTGTAAAAAAATATTTCCTTATGTCCAACTAAAATTTCTCTTGTTGCAACTTGTGTTTATAACTTCTTGTCTTTTCACTGTGCACTTCTGAGAAGGATCAGCTCCACCTTTTCTGTAACTCCCTCTTTAGGTAGTGAAAGCCTGATTATATCCCCCTGAGCCTTCCCTTCTCCAGGTTTAACAAACCTAGCTCCTTCATATGCTGTATGTTCCAGCCCCTGACTATTTTAGTGTCTCTCCATTGGACTCTCTGCTGTCCTCAGGAACCCCAAAACTAGCAGCAATATTCCAGGTGCAGTCTCAGAAATGCCAAATGGAAGGGAAAGATCAGTTCCCTTGTTCTGCTTGCTCTCCAGCCAGCTGTCCTGCTCTCAGCAAGGCAAGAGCGTTACATCGCAGCCTTAAGCCTATGTTAGCAATATTTTGGGGCAGTTTACATTGATAAAGTGTTGTTTATATCAAACCCAAGAATTTTCAGTAATCGTATATATTTTATCCATTATTATCTTACCATTGTCCCTGTAAACTCTTATTATTGTGACATTTTGACAGAACTATTTTGTGGGCAGTTCTTTCTCAATTTAGCTAAAGCAATGTGATGAGGAGCAGAAGAGATTGCAGTACACTAACATTTTAAATGTGCTTTTGAAGAGGCCTTCGGGCACAGATGTTCCATAAAACTGTATTTATTATTATAACAATCTGCTGAAGAGTGCAGCTGTTTATTCAGGGGTCTGAATATTGAAGACTCCCTAAATCTAATGATTCCTACTCTGTCCCAGTCACTGCACTTCCAACACTACTAAGAAATACAAATTTGAAAAATCTGTATATACCAATGCATTTTAGCACACCATGGAATAAACATCGACTTACAGTATAAATGCCACTAGAAGAAATCTTTCAGATGGAATCCCTTCAAATTAGAAATGATGTCAAAAATGCTTCTACAGAAAAGACTCAAACCCACAATGCAGAGGTACTACTTGAATTTAATACCTAACTCACAGAAGTATATTAATAGTAGATGCCTGCAAGTACTTCGGCTTGTAACAGAACTGATGCACATGGCCAAAAGACTCCGGTTCATCAGCTTTCCTTGAGACATGGTGGAGATGCAATTTTAACTCCACATGACTTTTTGGGCAATGTTACTGGTCATGATTTCCTGATACTAGTTTGGAAAGGGGAACAACAATTTGAACATCAGAAATGTGCAAAAATCCATGATAAAAGTATAAATAATCTGAGGTTTTTTTTCTTAGATCATGTGGCAACTCCCTGCACAAATGACTTCAGAACTGGATTAACAATCTCATCTAGGATGCCGTGATTGAACAACTTTCTGTCAGTCACTACAGATAAAGGAGATTGCAGAATAGTTAGAAAAAATGAGTTTAAAGCTGTAAACCATTCTTGTATGGACCCACAACTATTTTGCCTGACTACAATTACCTCTTCTGATTTTCTTCCCTGGAAAGCTGAGTGGAATCCAGACCCTTCCTGACTTGTTATATGGGTGCCACAGCAACAGCTTCCTTGGAAAGTTTTTCATTACGTGCTCAGCTCATACCCAGCAATGAGCACTGGGAGCGCTGGGAGCCCTCGGAGCACCTGGCTCTTTAAACAGATGTTTGGCACATGAGGCTGAGGGTTGCCTGCTGTAGATAAGGCTGTGAACAACCCAGATCACAATAATTATATACCTTTATCAGCCTCAACAGGGTTCAAGCTGGCATCTATTTAATCATATCATATTTACCACTATTGTCAGGAGCAAGCTGTGAGGAGTCTCCAGAGGAAACTGCTTGTAGCTCTACAAACCTCTTTCTGAGCCTGTTCTTTTATACTATGTCAGGTTCTCAGCCCTTTCTGAAAAATCCAGATTTTCTATATCCATCTGGTAATGAAAATGTGTTATTCTTAGAGATATTAAATTCATATGCTATTGTAATTCCAAAAACGTCGTATTCCACTGTGGAAAAGCACTATTTGTTCATCTGTTCGTGAACTCTGCAGCCTGTAGGTTCATTGGGGGACTAAGATACTGCTGAAAACCTTTACCTGTTTGTCCTCAGTTTTGCAGAGAAATCGAACCGAAAACTGTTAATTTTTCACTTCACTATTTTAATATTCAATGCTCTAATTTCCTAAACAACCTATGAAGAAATATTTGAATTATTTGTTTGCTGGTGATCATTACAGAGGAATTGGCTTTTGCAAATGGGAAAGGGTTCGTGTCGTCTTGTTCCAAGGCCCAACAATTCCTACGTCTTGTGTTTTCAGCGTTATGGTTCTGAATCTACACTAATAATATTCTCTGTAGAAATGCTTGACTCCTCCTTTCATCTTTGGTCTTAGCGAGTGGGCCCATGTGAGATTTTAACAACAAAACAGCCGGCAGCGGCTTTCACAAAAGCTGTGCTTTCTCTGGGTCCTCGGAGCCACTGAGGCCACGGGGCTGTCGCAGCGAGGCTGTGAGCTGCCTCAGGAGGCTGATCTGTCACATGGGCAGAGGAAAACCCTTCAGAGGATTAGTGAGACTGCTGGCCCGGCATGGCTCAGTCACTATCAGTACTACCAGAAACAGACAGTATGACTAACAACCAAGAGTTACATGTACAGCGGTCTTAGTTGCCTTGTGTGCACGTTCCCCAGGATATTCATACGATTCAAGGATGAATAGGCCAGAAAAATAAACGAACTTTGTCCAGGCAGAGGTGTTTCTGGCTACAATATGTAATCTGTGACAATAAAAGTTGCAGAAACCAGCAGTCCTCTCAGCAGAGCACCAGCTGGCTCCACATGCTGCAATAATAAGCTCTCCTCTAAAAACCTGAGCTTCCATATCTGGGCTACAAACTGCCTACAACCATATCTGTGCTTCTGAGTTACCACATAGTTTACCGATACAGAGTAAAAAAGTACTTTTAAGTTCAGCCTGTTAGAGCAGTACAGCAGTGGCTTAAATCTCAAGAAACTGTCACTCTGCAATATTATATGCCCTTTTAGAGGGAGCAACATGCTGGGCATGGTTATGTAGTGTAAAATCATATCTAGCATAAGTTCTGATGCCACAGTAGATTAAGATGAGCTGAAGTAGTAGTAAAAATGGGTGCAACGACATGCATCTCTACTTCTTCCAGTACATAAATTTACCATATTTTCCCTAAGTCATTAATTGTCTCGTTGTTCACTAGCCATGGAGCCCATTTTCTTTTGGAACATCAGCAGAGAAAGAAGGCTGCTGTTAAAGGACTACCAAGTGTGAGTAAGCAATGGTTTCCAAGTGCTCAGCAAAGCAAAATAAACTTTTACCAGAGCAGTTGAAGGCACCTCTTCCCCCAAACACCTGTCTTCCTGCCAAATTTAAGCTTCCTAGCCTAACCACTGTAGCTTTTGAGTTGCTCAAAAGTCACATGCAATTTTTATAGTAAGAAAAGTGACCTTTTTGCTTCACCTCATTCTCAAAAACAATGAACCATTTTTTTCTCAAGCTTTATTAAAATTAATTTTTAAACATAATGAAAAAGACAGGATTTTTTTTACTTGAGAAGTGAAAGATTCAAAAGATATAAGCAGTTGCTCAAATATTCCCCGAGTAGAAATGGCCTTACTCTTAGGAGGTTGGCATTTAAGCTGGCATGTAATTTTAAGCACTTGAGTAATCCCTAAGAAACCAAAAATCAAGTGCTGCAAGTTACATGCAAGTACAAACCCTCACTAACCTGGGACTGTGGACTGTAAACATAAGCCAAACCAAAATAACTTCTATATTAATGCTTAAAGTTACAGACTCATTCAAGAACTTGGAGTAGACAGAACCTAACGCTGTTCTCAAATTGCTACAATATTTCACGGAGTGCTATGGTAATATATTCTGCTGTATACAGTGTGATGTTAATTTTTATGCCTTACAGTAGAATGTGCAGTGAAGTTGAATTACAATTGCTGTGGGAATCATAACACTGGAAAACACGTCTAAATCTCAGCTTTAAGGCTGTGTTAACATATCTTTTACATTTAATTTCCTTTAGGAAAGAAAAAAAAAGAACAACTGACTATTGTTGACTTTGCCAGCAAAAAGAACCACGATGTCCCAATATCGGTTATCTGGGGATCTCTCACATTCCTGCTTGCTCTCTTACCAGTTTGTTCTTCGCAAATACTACTGTTACAGACACCCCAGTGAAGCCTGCTCTGCGATAACCTTCATAAGGCCTTATGCAATGTTAGATTACTGGCAAAGGGGAACAAGGATGGTAAAAATCTTTTAATCTTTTATTTTTTACATAGCCTCAAGATTGTTCTGGATCCAGTCCAGAAAAGAAATGATGTGAGGCACAGTTACATCAGTTAGCTATCATGGACAACTCAAGGCCTCTCCATGGAAGAATCACAGCAGAAAGGCACTTAAAACAAAGTGAAAAAAGGAGAGAGAAGAGAACTGACATTCTCTCTGAAAAGAGCTCTTATCATTCCTCATGTGATACAGGAGCAAGGTGCAATAATGACTCTTTACAAGCAAAATTTCATTTTGTTGACTACTGACCCCCTGTCCTCTTTGCACTTTGGAAGTGACTTGAACTGACTTTTGGATGCTGTCTTTTAGTTGCCTTTTCTTTTTCTTAAATTCAGCATATGGCCTTGTTAAAACTGTTCTTTTGTGGGTATTCTAGAGGAGTATTACCAGGATCAGAACCCTCTGAGAGTTTTCTAAATGTGGTTGTTTCTTTTTTACAAATTCTATATAGAAATTGTAGCTTGCTTAAAAAAAAAAGCATCCCTCATAGGGATGAAAGTCCATACAAAGAGGAGAACACTAAGGCTGAAATGGGAAAATCGCTAGCTTAGAAAAAGGATGGTGACATTCTGCTCTTAGGACTTAAAACCAGCATTCCCAATCCGTATTGGTGCTGTGAAAGACAGTGCTAAAAGGAGTCAGAAACAGGGGGAATGTGTGGGACAGATCATAGAATTTTCATCATTTGGACTCCGTCTCTCTGAACTCTTTCATGATGTTATATTAGAACAGTACAAAATGGAAAGAGATGATCAGGTTCACATCTATATGTTTGAACCATAAGGAGGATTATACAATTTCTGCTTTTTTTACTTGATGTTTCCTCATGGAAACCTGACCAGTGCAGTCAAGCAGTTGCGCCTGTATGTACATGGACGCATACGCACAGATGCTGTGTATGTCAACTTTCCAAAACACATCTGAAGATCTTACAGCTTCTAAAAATATATGTGTGTTTTTGGAGCTTGGTGTTTTTTACAGTGTTTGCCATCTTTCATTTAAAAGTTTCTTTCCCTCCAAAAGCAGTACGTTGTTTTGAGGAAAAGGCATGTGTATCCGGGTGGTCTGCCTCATAAAGAGCCACAGGGCTCAGGGCCAACCAGCTCTTTTCAATTATCAGATCCAGGTGGGAAGTGGTCAGGTGGTTCCTATAAAGGCTGAGGGACTGCATGTGGAGTGAGGAGATTTCTGTAAAGTCTGTTTTGGCTGAGGCAAAAAAGCACTGAAATTAGATTTTACTAAGTTTGAAAAACAGTCTGACTCCTGAAGACGTGGTGTTGTTGGGCCAGGGGGCTACCCATGGGCCCTCCATTACAGAGACCTATGTGTACTAGCAGCAAGTCCATTAGACTTGTTTGCATTATATTTCAAAGTCCTGGCCACAGCAATCAAACAAGCAAACACTTTTCCTGCCTACGCCACCTCCCACCCTCCCCCCCTAAAAAAACCCAAAACAACCCCACCCAAAACCAACCCCAAAACAAAGCAAGAATACAAAGAAAACAATCCAATCCCAAAGAACCCACCACACACACACACATTAAAAATTCTGGCTAATGTACACACAGCACAAAAATAAGAAGTAAGCAATCATCTAAAATTACTTTTGTGTTATAGATTGCTCCTGAATGAGGTCTAATGGTGGAAGCATCATTGCAAACCATTTTCCATTTCCAGGATGCATTTATGACAACCATTCTGCCCGATTTCCTGTTCTTTTGCTGGCAGAAAGGCACAGATTCCCTCCTTTACACTAAAGCTTCTTCATGATGCCTGGGCTGTACTGCACATGTGCTCATTCCCTTCCTAGGTAGCTGAGGATAGGAGGTAGAATGAGTATTGTTATGCAGTAGCTATTTTTCCTGTATCTTTTCTGATGGGGGAAAAACATACAGAACTACTGGCCACATCTGCAGTTCACCAATTAGAGATAGAGCGGACAGGTATTCAGTTTCCACGGATGGTTCAAGGTTAGAGAAAATTCCCCACTTTTAGCAGATAACAGAATCCTAACTATCTGCCTTAAACTGGGATTGACTGTTCACTATCTGAGCTGAAAGTAAGTACAATATTTCATCCAAAGACAGGCGTATTTGCCTTCTAGTTTTACCACTATGACCTTCAGTCACATTGGCACAGGAATTGATGTAACATGAAGGGTTATGACAGAAGGCAATCAACAACACAACAAGATATGAAAGCCTAAAGGAGAACTTATGTCCTCAAGAACAGGACACCTACTATCCAGTCAGGTATAGAGTTTTGAGTTGCAAAGAGCTACCAGAAGATACAATGTAAATCAATACATGTCCACTTTATTCACAAAATGATGGATAATGTAGCAGGCCAGCTTGATTTACCTTAATTAGCAAATCAATTTCCTACACTTTTTTTGAAAAAAAAAAACAACCAAAACCCACCCCACAAACAACCACTAATCAATTTCAGATCAAAATAGACTGAGCGCAGCAGGAACTGGCAGCCCCATTTGCACAGTGAAGACCCTACAGCTACACCCTTGTGACAGTTCACAGAGCAGGGTGCGGAGCTGTCCTGGACACAGCCAGCAGGCACTCAGTGCTGTGCCATGCTGTGACACACCATGCAGCCTGCTGGTAGGTCGGGCATGCCTGCATACCTGCACACATTGCTTCATACCATGTTTGAGCTCCTCAGATCCAGCACTAGCTGTGCACTGGGTTAGTCCCCTGGGGAAAAGTTAGAGAAGCCCAAAGGCAGCACAGGCACTAGGAGGGTGTCAGCATTTGAATGACTGTTGCCTGCAATTTCACCTTTGGGAAACCCTGGATGCTGCCTGGCACTGGGATGATAGTATTATGGAGGAGTTTGGGTGTACAGATGAGATGGAATTGCAACATGTGAACTTTTTTCTCTTTATTGCTCAGAGAAATGACTGCAAAGCAGGCAGATCTGAACAAGAGATAACCTGCAGGCTACCCTCACCCCTTCCACCCACCCCAACAAACCCATCCCACTGCCATTAGGTTCTCACAGCACTTTGCCGTGACCTTATGTGCAAAAGGTCCTATCTAGCCAGTGACACTGTACAGGACAGCAGGGCTGGCACAGCACAGTAGCTCTCAGGAAAGGGCGGTAGGCCACGTGTGCCCCAAGGCCCTGCCTGCCACACTGCACCTGGGCCTACTGGCATGGGGGCACGGGACAGCTAAAGTGAACTGGTGGCTCCCAGGCAGCTCTCTGTAATTGCTCAGCCCATTTCTATGACTTCTGCATAGCCGGAGTTTGCAGCTGAGACTGTTCTTGCTAATCTAAGCCCCGTCTTTTTATTTTTACATGGTGGCAGGGGAGAACAGACTGTTGATAGTCCTGTCCTGTGTAGTGCAGGCCAGCTGATCTATGTCAATTTGGTTTTTTGTCAAATCTGTTTTAAGACATGAAATTACAAGACTTGATACATGGAGGTGTGTGGAATTTTACGCTTGGAAAACAATCTTCAAAATGTCCTTGAATGTGAACAGTACTTTTCTGTGGTGAATCTGTGTAGGGGCTACGTACAGTCTCACCTACCACAGTATTGTAGCAACAAAAGTAATTACTGCATAGTCTTTTAACCAAAAAATCCCTTAAAGGGCTTGTAAGTGACAGTGCAGAAGGAACCAGATTTCAAAGGACATGGAAAGTATTTCCTATGTGAGGATTTTAAAGGGAAAGCAGCTGTAAGAATGAAGATATTCAGGAAGAAGATCAGATCTGTTAAAATACTCAGATACTCTTCCACATCTATACTCAGAGCAGCACTTTTCAAAATACATGCAAAGCAAAGTCGAGTTCATTTGTCTCTTCTCACTCTTGGCTGTTCTTTTGGAGGAGTAGGAGAATACAGCTGTAGAGTAAAACAGTTTAACACTTGAGCTCTTGAAACATATGAGGGAAATACGTCTCCATTTTAATACAGATGGATTATTTTCACTAATGATTTGCAGATGCAACTTTTAGCTATTTAAAGACTAGAGTTTTTTCCAACACTTTTGGAAGAGCAGTAGAAAATCTTGTTTGTGGCAGGACTTAAACTGAAATTGTAAAGCTGTTCCATTAGTACCCATAGCACCCATCACACTTCTGCTCTTTGTTTCGGTCAAGGGTTTCCTTTTTTTGTCTTTGCCTTTTCTTTATCTCACACTCGGTTCCTTTCTGCCCGTGTCCATAGCAGCACCCACTGGTAGATTGCAATGATGCTGAGATGGACTTCTGCCAGGGGAGGAACAGAATCAGCAAGCAACAGGCAATACCGCTCAAGGTCATTTCAGGTTTTTTCCCTCCAACACCATAGCATTCTAAGAGGTAGCACCTGACTATTCTTTCAATCCTGATAATCCTGGTAAAGTGGGACTCATTCTGCTTTTGTTTTGTCTAATGTGTCAGTGGGAGGCCAATAAAAAACAGCTAGGCAATGAAAGTTTATTGTGACATGTGCTAACAGGTACAACATTTAATGCAGGACATTTAAGTTGCCTTCAAATGCTCCTAGGAGCATTTAAAAAAAATCCCCAAAATTGCTATTGTACATAGCAGAGAAGGTGCCTTGAAAATATTTGTATTTCTTACTACTTCTGTAGTAAGTTTAAAAATTAAAAATTTTAATCCTACCTTAAGACTCACAAACAAGAGATTGCTGTGTAGACAAAAAAGTAGAGAAAAAATAAAAAGAAAATATGATACATGTATACCTATTTATGGACTTCATACATTGTTACTTACAAAAATGGTCAAACATTGCTAAGTCAAAGCTTTAAAGAAAATCCTGGATCATTAGAATAAGATCGCCATGTGGCTGTGCTGAAGACTTTATCCATGTTGTGATCATTTTGTTTAAAAGCACAAAAATATTTGGGAGAGAAGTGGATGGAGTAGATAAGAGGTGGATGAATGTTGAGGTCATTATTGGAAGATGGCAGACATGAAAGGACACAGAATAAAAGGTAAGAGTAAAATAATAGACAGATTTTGTGGGACATGCTAAAAGCAGTATGTATATAGAAATGTATTACTTAGCTGTAAGTACTAACATATTTGGGGGTGTGTAGGGTTTGAAAAATATAAGGACTAAAGGGATTTAGTGTGCTGTCACCCCAAGGAGTGGATTAGAGCCAAAGAAAGGATCATTTGAGGTGAAATAACAAGCAAAGCTTACTGACTGTGCCATTTATTTGCTTCACATATTTCCTTTTAGTTACAGCCATCCATTCACAGCTGGCATATGTCCAAAGAAAAATTTGTGAATCTCACAGATTAATTATTAAAATCTTCCTTACTCAATCAATGCAATAATATCCCACAAAAAAAAAAAGGAATCAAAACAAAAGAACCACCACCTTCACCTACTCCTTTTTAAAAAAACCAAAACAACAAAAACCCAAAACCAAAAAAAACCAAACTCAGAAAAAGACATCTTGACTATGCCACTATGCCAACGTCAGCTATCTGGAAATCTCTCAGATGACAAGAAACAACTATCCTGTGACAAAAGTAGTTTAGCAAAACCACTGGAAATGTGTTTTTTAACTACTGCAAAATCTACCCCCTTCAATCATCTGTGACAATTAGTCCTGAGTATCAAAAATTATCGCAATTGCCATGAGACATCATGGAGAGTAAAAAAAACCCAAACAAACAAACCTATCTTGGGTAGTTGGGCCTTGGATTGATAGGTGGAGAACCTAGAGTGGGACCCAGAGAGGAGGCTGACATGAAGATCATACAGAAGACAGTTTTTTTTCCCTATGAAATATCCAGTTTAACATACAAAACAGTAAGCACAGGAAAAAAACCCCAAAGTTATCCACACAGAGACACCATTTTCTTTAAATATTTATAGATGGAAAATTGAAATCTACAAGCATTAAAGTCTAAACCTGGTAATCACCTGGTCCAAACTTGGGTTGTTTTCAAGGTTATCAAAGTTAGCCGCAACCATGGACTTGGCCCATTTCTTGCTCAGTCCCCAACCACTATTTTAGCCATTGCCTTTTTAAGTTAAAAGCAAGTTTGCTTTTAACTGCTAGGAACTGTGACACTTCTAAAGAGACAGAAATTTGTAGCCCTTTAAAAAAAAAGAATGGTATGAATAAATTTGCAGCTAAGCTATGCTATCACAGAAACCAAACTTTTAAAATTATGTGACCAAAGGCTGCAAATAATGAGAAAGAAAAAAAAATTGCGAAGTTGCTATGGCAACTATTAACAATTCAGACAGGCTGTTGATATGAGATCTTATTAAATATGTCAAACTAAACATTTTATTTATAATTTAAAACTCCAACATTGGCACTTAACAGAAATTAAAAAGAAATTCAAGATGTAACTTAATAAAGACTTGAGAGTTAAGGTTGAGATGACACTTTCATTCTACCTTGTCACTTCCACATTCTAAAATACCTTCAAAAAGCTTTTATGCTAAAATTTTTCATGCTTGGCCATAGCCTGGAGAAGGAAAAATATTTGGCTTCTTTTGAATTATCTTCTTTGGGAGAGGGAGAGATGGGAACATCTTGATTTTTAGCCCCTGACATAATCACTTTGGTGTTTGAAGATCACATTGTGATTGTGCATTATACACTGCTGTCCTTACTTGGAATAAGTTATAGTTGCTCCATTGTTCTCGCATCAGTGAATCCAGCTAACTTCACAGATGAAACAGCGGAAACTTTCCCAGAAAAACAAACCTCTTTAAGACCTCAGTTCTGCAAAGCACTTAAATCTTCACCAGGATTACTCATGTGCTTGAAATTAGGCATGAGATTAATTTACAATGTGGTCTAATTGATTCTATGGTGCAACTGCAATTCCAAAAAGAACATTAGCACATTCATATTGTGTTGCAGAAGCCAAGGTCCTTCCCTTCTTGTGGCCATGTCGGAGTGGGAACAACTGTAGGTCCCTGGGCTTGACAGAGAGCCTGCTGAAGGATCTCGGATCCCACACAGCTTTGCTGACAGATAGGCTCTGAGGGTATGTACACGCTACACCTTTAGCTGCCAGCCTTGTTACCCTGACCCATCTCTAGGCATTGTTAATCCCAGAATGACACCTCTACCTTGACTGTGAGAGTGTACAGGGCTCTAAAGGGCTGTGGCTTCCTACAAATACCAGTTGACATTGGGGTCCATCTTGTGGCCCACTCATAACATGGTGTGAAGAGTCAGATGTGCAGTGGTGGATTGTTCACAAAGCCCTGGGTGCTGCCATAGACATATAACACTAATTTTGTGGATAACCAAAAGTTACAAAAGGTGCTGACCCTTTCCCTTAAAGAGTGGAGTAAGAACAAGTATTGCGCAGTAGGTTGAGGCACTATGTGATCATACAGCAAGGGGGTCGCTGTAATGCAGATTCCCAGGAAGGCAGAACTTGCCATCACTTGACAGCTTACCACTTGGTCTGCAAGTTTCTGCACTTGTCAAGTAATAATGCTGAAATGGCACTGATCTATTTATAAAATTATTTTTTCCTATACAGAAACCCTGTAACAAAGCTATACTGTGTGGACCCACATGTATCTAGTGTGATAATACTGACCAAGATATCATAATACACTAGCTGTTTTTACCTCACATTCCAAATAAACTATCCGTATTTTTATTTTTTTTATCTCTGTGAATCATATTTTTTTGAGCCAGATGTATTAGTATAGAGTTGGGATTTCTGTTTAGTGAAACATGCATTTTGCAAATGTCAACCTGTACTTCGCTTTGAGCCTCAGAGTGGGCCTCATGTGCAGTGTTTCTACAGGCAAGGCTAGCTTCAAATACTTCCACCTACCCCTATCCTGAAGCACCACACAGTTCTGCCCTTGCTTTTGCAATTTCCACCCTTTCAGAAATTCTACAGATAAATGTGCTTCTGGTGTCACCCAGTAACACAAGTTTTAAATTAAAATGTGCTGGAAAAACTCTCTTGTGGAAGCCAATCCTAACCATCAGGACATTTCCAGTTTCCTTGTGGAACAAAGTATGTAAAAAATGGGCTCCCAAACCAGTCTGTTTTCCTCGAAGACCATTTTAAATATAGATGTTAATTCCTTATCCAGTTAAAATTCAGTGACTCCATATTGCATGCAAAGTTGCTGGTTACTGTTTACTGCATGCATATGGCAGGCTAACACATGCCTCTATTCATACAATTATTTTCAGGTGCTGTTAAATCTGTAGTAATCAACTAGCTTACATTTAATATTTCTGATTAGCTAATTTAGTAATTGTGATGGAAACATAGGAATACATTTACTGGTGTCCTCTCAAATATCCTTAAAATGAGGAATGTCAGTAAAGGGTTGTCCTAATGTGGGTGTTTTTTCAGCCCAGCCAGCATGCATCATTTTAATGTGACTGTGATCATAGCCCCATTGTGCCTGCCAATCCCAATTAACAGAATCACCCATCCTAGGGCTAAATTTATTGCTGCATGTGCAGCTTACTGGGACATGAAGCAGAAGTCCTACAGTCCACAGGCCTCTCAAAAGAAGCCATGCCCCTGGGAACTGCACTCAACTTTTCTCAGCTGTGAAATCTCTCTGTTGCAAGACATCATCTTGTCACACATTTTTCCTTACGGCAGGCTGAATATTTCCCTTTTTTGATGACTCCAATATCATCAGTGAAATATCAAGATAAACAGAAATCTATTCAGGAGATAGCCTTGCTGTTAATCTTAAAAGTTACCAGTCAGCCTTGAAAACTAGGGCAGGTTTGCTTATCACTAAAAACATTTGGTGTGCACCTGCACATGAGTTACTACATTTGAAAATGAAATGGCATCAAGCTTTTTTTTTTTTTCTAAAAATTGATATGTAACCCGTGTTACATTTTTCAGCACAAAGCTAGCGTTGTGTCATCTATGTTGTACCATATATGTATAACGTAATTCATATGTGAGGCATCTATATGGCACAGCACCAGCTTTCTTCTGCCAACGTCAGGCAATCTTACTTTTGGTGAGTAGGGGAGCAGTAAGCCATTTTTATTGTACAAGACCTTTTTTGGCAAAAAGACAGCAACAAGAATGTCAGTAGCAACAACCAAAAGACTGTGCAGAGTGCAAACATATGCAATATCTTTTTGTATCTCCAGGGACTTTCCCTAGATTCTGTGGCAGACAGTGTGCAAAGACATTGCTCATAGCTCTTTTGTTCCTTCATCTCTTCTCACCAATTTTCATTTAGAATCAAACACTTTTGCTGGAGGGAAAAGGTATATTTTCTGGCTTCATACCCCAGAATTTCTATAAATTGTTCTTGCACATGTCTGCAGCTGACAGACGAAATATGCAAACTCTTCTCCTGATTTATGCTTTATGCTCTGCATGGAGCCAGTGTAATTGTGAAAAAAGTAGTTTTCCTTGAAGTTCAGAAAGTAATGTACACTGTTTGAAAATGATTCCACAGCATCTTACTGCTGCCCCCACTGGAACAGTTCATTTCCAGTGTGTATCTTGTAAGGAAAACTGAAACACAACCTTTTTTCAACATCCTTAGTTTTAAATCTTAGCATTAGAGAAGATTTCCTGTTCCCATCACTGCATTTGGTAATAGAGAAAACTCAGGAAATAAGTTTATGAAATTCATTAGAGGTCACTTTTCCAAATGTACTTGCTACCAAACTTTTAACTACAAAACCCTGGGCCAAATTATCAAGAGAGTTCACCTCCCATTTGGCACAAGATTAAGGACAGACTTTTCAAAGCATTTAGACACTTCAAGTTCTCAGTGTGACACCACTGGCCAGATTTCCAAACTTTCTACTCACTTAAGGACCTAGAAGTTAGCTGAACTCCTTTGAGAACTGTGATTGGTTTTGGACACTTCAAAACTATATTGTATTGAATATAATTCAGACACCACACCAGTCTAAGTATTTATAATTACTTGATAAAATACAAATGTTTCCTTCAATTTCCCCATGAATAGTTTTCCTGCATTTCTCAAAAAACTTCTGCATCTATAAACAGAAAGTTTCCTTTCTGTACTCTTCAGAGTTCTTATTCAGAAGCTCAGATAAAATAGCCCTTGCTAGTTTACTGACAACTAGGGTAGCTTCTTCCCCCTTCTCTTCTAGGTTCATAAAACCCCGTAAGATTAGCTCTCTTCACAAACAGTGAATTCCTTTATTTCCTTCTAAAGACTTTGATACAACACTTTGGCTAGCAGCCACTTTTATCACTACAATTACACTCCTTAAAAGTTAAAGATGCTGAGTGAAATAGAACAATCTCAGATCAAAGTAGCCCTCTCTTAACTACATAAAAACAAATTAAAGCAACTCATAAGAAACAGGCTAAACACATCAAGGACTTCAATTATTAACTTTTAGCAATTATTTTGACAACTTACTAAGGCAAGACTGCATATTACTGATCAGCTTTTTCTGAATTAAAGCTTATTATATTTACATGACGAAAAAAATGATGGGCCAGTTATTTAGCAAGATCTTCCTTACCAGCAAAGAAAAAGCAGCATTCTTATAGGAAGTAACTCTTATAAAATGTGACACTCGAAACTACATCTCTCAAAGCTTTCTGCATATTAGCACAGTGATCCTATTGATTCTATAGTAACAAACTGTAGTAGTAGTAATTGCGTTTTACTGTGATCACTAAACCAAATATTTAGGGTTTGACTACATGCAGAATTAATCCATTTATAATTAGCTAGACTACACTATGCTTTCTATTTCTCTATGATTTATCTGTACTATCAGGCAGCTTTTTGAAGGTAAGCTTATTATTAGGTTTTTTTATCTATAGAAGTTTCATTAATTTGTTTTTTGCCTCTCCTGATATGGCTTCAGTTATTAAAAAGGCAATAGAAGAATAAGGGGAAGTTTCAAAGTACAGCAATATAAGACCAGAGTGAATTTCAAACAAGAAGAAATGAGGATTGAGCCACCTGCAATAAGAGAGTTACGTTCACTCTTCATCTTTGGCAGCAGAGATTAGGTTTAGCATGTTAATGCTGTATGGAATAAACTGGTTTAAAGCTCCCAGGCAATTCTATGTACCCAAAGACAGACCTGCAAGTCCTTTAAAGGAACCAACATCTAAACACATTAGTGCATTCCACACTAACTCTACTTGGTATTTTTAACAATAAAGATCAGAAGATATGACAGTGCTGGACCAACAATTTATATATCTCACTTGCTGCAGTATGATGATTATTTGTATTCAGACTCAATTTTGTGAAAGATTTAACACGCTCATGGACCAACTAAAGATATCTCGTTTGCTATCTCATAATGTGCAGAAAGAGTGATGGTAGTATGTATCTGGTATTGAATGTCTAAGTCCACAGAGTGTCTAGGATGGCTTTGTGTCCAGTCCAGTTTTTGCCAATACATAGTAGAAATATATTTAATCTTGATATAAGAAATAAATCTTTTATAGTGAGAGCAATCATTCATGCGAACAACCTCTTCAGGATATGGCAGACTCCCTGTCACTGGAGGTTTTCAAGATGTGATTGGACAGGGTGCTAGAAGATCTTATCTAGGCTCACTTTCCCACAAGGTTGGACCAGATGATCTTTCAAGGTCTCTTCCAACCTGGGCTGTTCTGTGATTCTGTATGATTGTTAAGGATAATGTTTTGCAGGTGTCCACAGTAAGGTGCAGAGATACATAGACTGCTGCATCATAAAGCAGTGGCCCCACACATGCTCCTCTTCCTCACTACCCTTCTCAAACCAACCCCTCTAAAATCACAACAGTGTTCACCATCTTCTTACACATGTAGACAGATTTGCTTTTCAACTGTAAAAGGTAAAGGTTTAGACTTACAGAAAAAGCTTAGGTTCTGGGATAGAGTTACATGGCAAAGTGAAAAAAAAAATCCAACACCATAGCAGTTACGTGCCAATTACCATAGCAAATTATAAGAATCCGTTTAGAAGCAGTTGCAAATACATCACTGTTACTTTTCTTCTAGATATGCAGAATTACTCTGTGGCTAATAATTCTGGGATACCAGTGAGACCTTTTGAAAAGTAACTAGCATCCCAGAAAATACTTGAAGTTTGACAAGTGCAAGCATTACCCCTCAAGCAGAGAGTGGAGTGCATCCTGAACTTAACAGTGAAGTTCAGCACTGGAAAAACCCAGAGAGTATCTCAAAAGGCCAGCAGATTCAAATGCTCATTTGGGTCTACTTCCAGCCCATGGGCATATCCTAAAGGATATCCATTTTATAGATCAGCTACTGGCATGAAATATATTATCTGAGGCAGTTGAAGATGACTGTGGTAGCACAGAAGGACATAGCACACCTGCATGATCTGTTTCATGGAGGTGGAGGTTGTGCAAACCTTTCTCCATGCTCCCAGCACTGGCAGTATAGAGGAGCTATGTGGGATGGACTGCTGGCTCACACGGAGCTCCTCTGTTACTCAATGCTTGGGGGTAGTGGTTCAAGGCACTTTGTAGATTAACCCAACTGATGTTTTAGAAAAATGTTAGCAGATGTCAGCAGCTTGCAGGGTCTGGACAGGGTTTGGACTGGTAAAACCACCTTTGACAAGCAGCTGTGACTTTGTCCCTGCTGGGTGCCAGGACCGTGCTGGAACAGCTCCTTCCCTGCGAGCTCTCACTGGCCTGGGACCTTGTTCACACTGTTGTACGAGCTGCTGCACACATAAGGATATTACAGCAGCGCTGACGTTTAAGTCACACATCTCCTTCCTGCAGCCAGTATTCGAGGGATGTTATCTACCCCGAGAGAGTGGATTTCTAGATACATCATTTCGTATTTCCTCTAGTTTCTATTTTTGGGCCCCTGGGCCAGATTGGGTCTTCAAGAGATCTCAGATCAAATTCTGTTTTCAGCTACAATGCAGCTGTTCTGAAGGAATTTCACTTCCATTGCATTGCTCCGGATTAGCATTGTGATAACAAAAGGCAGAATTTGGATCATTGCATTCTTTCCCTGCCATCCAAAGGAAAAATAGGTTAACAAGTTTGTATCACAGTGCATCCTCACCAAATCAGGTGAAGAATTTTAGAGAAACACAGAAAATGAGCCTTGATCATTAAAAAAATAATCCCAAAACCCATGTAGCTCGATTCAAATAACAAACCGCTTTTCTGACTGCTTGTTTTCATTTGTCAACATCATTTAACTGTGTGTATACATATATATTTTAAATTACCTAAAAATAACAATTTTGAAGAAACCAAAGATGTTTTTAAGCAGTTTGGAAGAACTTTAATCACATTCAACTAAAGTGCTCACTCAATTCTCAGATCTAGCTTGAACTCTTATTTTTGTTCTTCTGTAAGATTCATGTGAAAAGCCACCATAGCCTGGGGTTTTGAAGTTAAAAGATTATAATTTGGCCTTCTGGCATGTATCTTTGTCACTTCTTTAATCTCTATATGAAGTCTTTCAGCTTTAGAGAGAGACCAATTGATGTTCCCTGAAGCATGTATATTCTTTCAACACCATAAAAGAAATCAGCCATTGTCATTCTCAGTCTAGAAGTTTTATTCTCTTTATTCTCAAATTAACTTGGCTTACTAGTTCAATTGCCTGTGTTAGGTTCAAAAAAACAAGAACTAATGTCATCTGACTTCTGCAGCTATGTATAGGCTGGTGGTCATACAGCCTGATATCCAAATGTGATACAAATATACTTAGCAGAACCAGACACCTCAAATGGCTTAAGAGATAAAACCCTTTAAATAAGCTTGAGACAGATCTGAATTTATTTAAATGTCTGATTCTAAATGTACTTACGCCTAGTAGTAATGTTTACCATCTGCCTGATTCTGTCTGATGAGGTAATTGTAAATCTATAAATAGCTTAACATATGCTGCACATATTCTGGCCTTAAATATAACAGCCTTTGTGTAAAACAACTGGAAATAATAAGAAGTGATATTAGTTTGGGCATTATTCAGGGTAAGTTGAGAAAGAATTATAAAGGGTTTTCACTTTGTATTATTTGTATCTTCTCCTCCAAAGGCCTGGTTAAAACCAAAGCATTGTTTATAGGCCCAATTCTAACAAGTTGTCAGTACTTTCTGTGATTCATACCTACTCAAATAGGCATTTGAAATGTAGTAAAGCAGTTACAGTCAGAGTAATGTATAGTGTAAACCAATATAAGAACTACGTCCATTTAAGGTGAACAAATATTTTTTTACTCTGTGAATGACTAAGACCACAGTCCAGTAGATGCTTCCTTTTCATTTGAAGGGTAGAAAACAGGAAAAATGATGTAGGGGCATAGTGATCATGAAAGCTTAGCTTGAAAGAATTGCTTTAGAGCCAGATTAGAGGATTCTTGACACCACTGTACCTACAGCCATTGTAAGAGCAGTCAAAGTACTGTTTCATAATTACAACTAAGAATACCATTAATGCCAATTATCTGCAGAAAGAATTCTAATTGTTCATGTGCACTCACCTAGAATAAAACCACAGGGAAAGGAACAAAATGCTCTAACATCATACAGCTTTTGAAACCATACTTACTGGCTCACAGTTTTTTGCCTATGTGGTGGGGAGACCATGAGGTGTAACCAAAGACAGACCTATGGCTGGCTAACTGGGTGATATTCTTTTCTGGATCATTGTTCTCCAAATAATTGTTCTGTTAAGAGAGAGATCATATTTTCTCTTGCACAATTCATGCCTCAGAACCGACTACACTGCAGATTATTGTGAATTAGCTCTGGAAATCTGACATCAGTCTGCTCATTCAGGCAATCATTTCAGCTGCTTGCAATGGCACCCTAGTGCAGGTGGGGGAAAAATGATACATTACCAAATTAGAAATAAACCAGTGAGTCATTCTCCAATCCTCCTACCAGTGGCATGGTCAGTCTCTATCTTGTCTGTAGCATTGATACAAAGCTTAAAAAAAGGACCCAAAGATGCATATAGGTTCAGCTGCTTACTCCAAACAAATAAAATTCTTGATGAGGAAATCTAAGAGCAGGGACTATTCTAAGGCTTCTTGCTGAATGCTGGATTCATTGAATAGGATCTTGGCTGTAAAGCTGTGAGCAGTGTAGTTGTACGCTGTGTCACGTGTGCAAAGAGGCAGTTATTGTGTTTCTTGCACCATTAATTAGTCCCTGATGTTTATGTGGACTTTTAATTTAGTTCATCGAAAAGTTTTGCTCCATTTGTATTTAATGAGGGTTCCTCCTGAGCATCTGTTTCTTGACCTTCAAAGCCCTCACCTGGTCCAAGATTCTTTGCAGGTTATTCATTATCAGCATGAAACTTCTGGAAAGCAGGTGAGAAAAGATGAATTTCCAGCTGTGTACAACTATACACAGCCAGACATCTTCATACCATATGGGTGGAGAGACTTCAATCAGTCAGGACTGAGAAGCTGAATGGAAGAAGGAATTGTCTGAGAAAACTTATCTCCCCTAGAACTATCACTATTTGAAAGTGCCTGCATGTTTGATGTACATCTTCCCTCTGCTTTCAAATATCCCGTGGGGCTGGACACCCAGCTAACCTTGGATCAAAAGGTGCCCAGTTCTGCCTGAGACAAATAATTCAGTCCATCCTGGCCTTCCCAAGGAGCACACTGTAAATGTGAACACTTACACTGCCAAAATGTAGAAGCTCTGACTACTTGGAGCACAGCACAGGCAGTCTATATGGAGGAGCAGTAACCACCAAAATGAACTGGATGAAGACATGAGAATGACAGTAAGGAGGCTGAGTACTGTAGATGAGAAGAAAATAAATGAAGAGTAAGCAGCAAAAGTGATTTTAGTGAGAGGGCAAAGAAGAACATGGAGTGAAACAAAGGAGAATTTTAAAGCACTAAGTTTTTTTAAAAGTATTTAAATAAAATCATTGTCACAATACCAATTTGTGCACTTAATTATTTGATTTGTGATAAGAGAAGGCTACATTTATTAAAGAGTGACAGATATTTAACAAAAGGGTTTCAGGAACACACTAAGTGTATTCCCAACACATTCTATATCTCCAGTTAGGTGGAGGTGTGAGCTATGTATTGTCTGACTTGGTAAGTGGGTGGTGGGAGGTGAAATAAGGTGGCAGGGTCAGATGTTCCTTCAACAGTAAAGGAATAATTTAGTTTACAGATTACAGAATTCATGTCAGTTGAGCTCAGATTCTCAACCTATTTTCACTAAAATAGATTTGATGCAACTTTTTTTATTCCTACAGATAAAAATTCTAGATAGTCATCTAAATATCTGAATCTCCCTATCATTTTCTTTAATTTTTTTATGACTTTATTATAGGGCCAAACCCACTTTCTTTTATATGAATAATTTCAGTCATTTTACCCAGTTTGCAATTGTGAACAGATTACGGCCTTCGTTTCTTTTGTATCCACTGGTGATGTAGCAATCTCTAAAACAAAGACAGAATGGAGCTCATATCAAAGCAGACTGTGCTTCCTGCCCCTCTAAAGTAGTAACATATGCTAGAAAGAAAGGAAGTAATGAGGTCCAAGACAATAAACAGCCAGAATATGTGGAAAACAAAATGCCAAACTGTCCTAATTCAGTTGTGCTTCTCTAATGGCTTCTCTCTGATTTACCCATACCCTCAAGAAAACAAAAATACTAATTCCTGACACATAGCTGGAGTGTCAGGAGAATCACATTTCTGACTAAGATGCTTCACAGCAACATAATTAAAACACTTTATGATCTCCATGTTATATTGAGACTTCAGTAGTCCCCCACCCCCCCTTCAGTCTCTAAGAAGTCATAAAATTGAAATGGCATTTTCCTTCTCTCACTTACCTTAATCTCTCAGTAAAACCTAAACTTGCTCAGTTCCTGACACAGTGTTAATGGATGAAACATCCATATAAACCTTAAGGATTTTTTACAACATTGGCAAGTCCCTGATATGAAGATAAACTTCTGGAAGATTCATTCAGTTCAAATCACTGTCGGGCCAGTGAAATCAACAGGATTACCTCAAATTTGAGCCAGTGTAAATAGAACATGAACTCTGGTGAGAAATGCCAGCATGCCTTGGCTGTGTATGCCAAATGAGCAGACATAGCGCACTAGGGTGAGTGAGCAGGTAGAGGGTAAAGCTGCAAGGTGCACAGTAATTCTCAAGGCCAGTGCCATGAAAACAAAACATAACATAATTTTATTGTAACTTACTAGTATCATTGCCTAAATACCTACACAGCAAACATTTGGTTGTGTCATTATTTTATCCGTCCGTGGGTAATTATTAACACAGTTGCTATTACTGTGATGATCTAAGGTATTGGGCAAACATTTTGAAACATTTTGAATTGTTTCATTTACAGCAGAACAGAAGACAAAATAACTTCTATCTTTGTTCTCCGGTATTATTGTAATGATATGTGCTGGAACAGCCTGGGCATGGGAATATTAAGTATCTGCTTTTACAGAACAATGACTTAGTGTCAAACCCTAAAAGTGGAGAATGTTCCACCTCTAGGTTTTTTTTTTGTAATGATATCATGAAATGAAATCTATTTAAAAACAAGCACATAAGTAATGAAAAATATTTGCCACCCTCTTCCTATTTCACACACATTCCCACTGCATATTTCCTTATGCAGTGACTCCGTTTCACCTTCAATTATCTTTTGAAGCTGCCTTCTCTAGCACTTCTTCAATACAGGTAAATTTTGCTCCATATTTAAGGGCAACGTGAGCCTGTATACAAACAACAGGGTTTGTAATGCAGAGTCCTCAGGGCTATCTCCTGAACTTCCTTACACTAGCAAGGTGTTACAAGAATACAATAAGAATCCATCCTTGAGGGAGGCACAAGAGGAAGCAGAAAGTGTTATGTGCAGTGATGCAGGGAAGCAGAAAAGTGTTACATTTTTGTATCAGTAGCTAAATCACACTATACCATGGATCAACCATTGCCAGTTACAGCACTATTTCAGGCACAGAGGTAAAGATTTCAAATAACTATTACCAAAAAACAGGTTGTTCATAATAACTGGTTCACAAAAGATGAAATAAAAATCAAGAATTTTTTCCCTGAGTTTAGTGGGAATAATCTGACACATGCACTATCTACCTTTTACAATACTGGAATATATTAGAATCTAATAGAAAATTGTTTTTTCCTAGTGATTTCTCTCTTCCTATTTACCCAAATCTATCCTGAGAGTTGCTTAAGAACAAATGAAGAATTTGCCTATAATAAATATTAAGATCATTACATTTAATTAATGTTTAAAGTATTTTCATCAGGCCTCTAACTGAACAATGCCTTTCTTTTGAAGGAATGTGGCAAATACCTCCAAGTGTTGAATTTTGTTGTATGATTAAATTAAGGATCTTTTAATTCAAACACATTTCATAGAAACAACACCATGGCCTTTCGGTTGTCGTACTAAACAGGAGACGAACAAAAAATCAGGTACATACTGCACACCTATGCGTACGGGAAATAGCGTCTTATGGGTCACGGAGAAACTCAGATGCAAAACAGCAAGATAGACACTGTACTTGTAGGGGATAGGAACGGACCTGCTTTGCAAATTTAAGCAGCTACAGGGGCTGAACAATCTAAAATGTCCTTCCTCAGAACAGTATGTGCATCAGCTGTTGGTGTACTCACTACCAACTCAGGGCAAAGGTTTCTCTGCACATGGACTACGGCAAGCACAATATATGGCATTTTCTAGTCATATAAACCAATCGCTGCTGGAAGAACGGATTCATGTTATGCCATTTCATGTTTGGTACATTCTTTATAATGAGCAGGTGGAATCAAAGTTTTAATCCTGCTAGCAGGTGACCTTTTCAAAATTCTGTATTTTTACTGCCTATCAATTTTGTCTCTTTCTTCCAAGCTCCTGAGATTGTAATCAAAGATGAACAGGAATTGCCCGAGAATTACTGAATACTGAAAAAGCTGAAGTGTTAAAGATGGCTTTCACCCAATATATGCCCTAATGAAGCCCTGATATCTGATTTTTAATACATTAGGTACAAATATGCACATTAGCAAACTAAATAATGTAATAATATCCAGAGAACAGGTTTCATCAATTAAATCATAAATACAGTATTTTATTGTGCTTTGGGGGAAAGAGAAATATGAAAAGCAATGCATGCATTTTTGAATTATAAGGAGGGAATATTGGCAAATCTTTCAACAGCTGTTTATCATGAAAAAGAAGTTACAGTTACCATTCCCCAGCCATGCAGTCTGAAAAAACTGGAAATTGTACATTAATAAATTATAACAATGATGCATGAAGCTAATATAAAACTTTTGAAGGCGGTTTCTTAGTCCAGAGGGAGTTGTCAAATTTGCTATTTGTGACTGTAATGTTTCTTGGAATTTCTTCTAGGGCATTTAAAACCCCTTTTGCGGCGCTTCATCAGCAGTTTCCCAGACAGCAAAGGCCTTGACAATATACATTTTCACTTTCTGCATGGCTGACGGACTTCATATGCTATATCCAATTTAAGGGTAGAGCAGTAGATTACATTGCTAGAATATAGAGAGCCATTGCCATTGAGACTGAATCATTGCTGTTTATAGTAATTCTTACTATTTGGTTTTTGACAGCCCTTTGTGACTGGAATAAAAGACGATGCTGAGATTATTGTCAATCTACTGTAATAGCTAGTAATGCATGAAGTCTGCAGCAGATGGACTTGAACTTATGATCTCTCAGATTCTCAATAGCCTTTCAAACGAGCAGTGTCCTCCTTGGCCACGTGTAATGCAACTGGCTTTGACAAATCCTTATTTCAGAAGATGAAATATTATTTCAGCCAGCTTTCTTTGTTCTATTTGAAATGTTTTATAGGACTTAATTTGAGAGGTAGCTCAGAATTGAGAGAGAACAAATTGATTTTCAGTTGTATGAGGTACACTATATTACAGGTACATCCAAGCTGAACAACAACAAAGTGACTTGATATAGTCAGACAACTTCCAAAAGGGACCCCCAGCCATTTCAATTACCATATGCAATTTCTATATATCTTTCTTTGGCTAAACTCATAATTTTCATCATGATCTTCACCAACTCAAACAGACCTTTAATCTGAAAAATGTGACGCAACAGTAAAAATTTGTTTGGCATATGGTACCCCAGAACGATTCTCTTGGAATACAGACAGCTGCTGTCAAGAACACGGATGGACAGCAACTAGCCTGTGTTGCTGCAGGAATGTCTTACGCTGGATTTGTCTCACTAAAGACCACATAGAGAGGCACATTTCTCTCAGGTGCCTAGTCTACTGATTGCTTAGTGCAGTGCAAACTGACTATTGTTCATGAATAATCAGCTGTTCATGCAAAAAGTGGACAACAGAAACCCACTAGAGTGAGGTCAGCTTCAGCAGTTCTCTGGACCCGATCAATGTACACCAACAGCCCAGTGCCTCCTGGGCAGGCAGTCTAAAAGCCAAGTGGTAAATGTTCCAAGGGCTGTCAAATTTAAGACTGTCAAATTATTCCTTTTGTTCATATCTAGGATCTTCATATTAGTATCCATTACTTCTGAAAACCTTTTGCTCTTTCTTTGCATATTGTGATTCTTTATGTTCTAGCATTACAGTTTGATCTTTTATTGCATTGCTGCTGCTCAAGATTCTATAGTTAAAGTTGTGTCAGCACTTTTACTACAAAACCCATTTACGAGGGGTTTATAACACAGCTATAAAGATGCACTCCAGAATGAAAGGTGGTGTACAAAGTCTCAGCATGGGGCATTGTCTTTTTTTTATCACTTTTTTATAAACAAATTAGACTTGCTATTTTAAGTCTTTATGAGTGTAAAACAATTCCAGTTTATAGGTTATTGCCTATATAATGTGGCAATCAACTGTTGTTAAAAAAAAGTAAAATGAACCAACTTATAAATACTATGATTAAAACTGAGTATAGAAAAAGTGAAATTTTGTGACAGTAAAGGCAGGTCAAATACACGGTTCCTTATGCAGGTGAGCTGTGCACTGAGAACACGCCAAGTTATACAAACTTATTTTCCCCAAATGAACTGAGGAGTCCAACTCAGGGTACAGAGTGGGAACCTGTTGAATAAATTCCCCTGAAATCTCTTGTGTTGTGTTTGTGTTGCAGGGACACCAGTTCCCCAGTGGAGTGAACATAGGGTAATGCATTCTTCTCCCCTCAATTGCCGTTGAAACTGTTCTCCTGAAAAAAGGTGACCACAAGTGCTTTCAAAGGGCAGGTTGCTCATGACCCTCATGGATGTTATGTGTTTCAATAAAAATGTACTGATAAGGTTCAGGGAAGGCTTGAGAATGCCTGTTTTGGACTGTGTTTTATCCTTATTACTGGGTCTTCTATCCATAACTTAGTTACGAGTATATTAACTTTCTTTTGTTTCTGCTTAGCCACACACAGTGTTATATTTTGAGACACCCTGCAATAACCCTCCATGACTCAGAAGATGCTAGCTGGTTGAATAGCTTTCCCTGATCAACTGCTTTAAGACACTGGAGTTTCATGAATAAATTCACAGCTCCTCACCAGTGACTCATCTCTCAAGATGAGGGCCCAGTAGTTCACTCAGGACCCACAGACCAGGGATAACATGATCCAATGTAATTAATGAGACCAGGGGGACTGCTAGAGAAAGCTGGTCATACTGCTTGTAGTACCTGAACTAGTTTGGATTGTCTTCACGGAACCCTGTGTTGTGCCCTGGAGACATGTCCTTAGATACACATGGTTCCCAAGATGCGCTGATAGATTAGGAGTGCCCCACTAATTCACTTCATTCGCAAGTTCATTCACAGCCCTGGATTTAGCTGTGGTGTGATGAGACTGGGAGACTAGTTTCAAAGCTTGCCTACTACGAAAGGACACTCAAATATAAAAAAGAGCCCTGGCTATGTACACATATGGATTTTATCTGCTAAAAATCTGTAGCAAAACTCAAAAGCAACTCATGCTGTCTCTGCCATGAAGCCACGTGTGTACTGAAAGCTGCACCTGTGAACACACTGCATAAGACTCACTGGCCAATTCAGACACCAAGAGGGAAGGCTGCATCAGCACAAACTTCAACCCAGGCTGCTCACACCTTCCAAAGGCTTTGGGTGCTTCTCAGCTAAGTACGTACTGCTACAGTCTTGGCTATTAGCACTGTGTTACAAGTGAGGTAACAGATGTGCTACTGCCTGCAGCGTAGAGAGCCTTGAAGTTCAGGTTCCACTGGCTTTTACTGAATCATGGATCTGAAGTAATTTTAAAATGTTAATATCTTGCACTCAGTGAAAATCGGGCTGTCTTGGATTCTGATCATGCAAGCGCTACACAGATAACTTTACACATGGGACTTCAGAGAGCTGCCTAAATTACAGTATATTATTACAAACTCTAGTGAAGACTGGCACAGAAATCAGGAATGATTTTTAAAACAGGCCACAAATTTGAAAGGAATAACTACAGGCAATGAGGGGGAAAAAATAAAAATCAGGTTTTACAAAGCTAGCCACACATTAACAGAAGATCTATTGTTGTCCTTCTCATAACTACTGTATATTAAAAAAAATTAATATACTACAAATATGCTTTCAGGGAAGATGAAACTTGAATTGTCTGCACATAACATACCTGAAATGTATTTAAATAACCTTTTAACAGGCAAACTATTCAGTATATTTTCCAATATACCTGGGAAGGAATCACTAAATACTACTATTTTCCTAAATATTTAAACCCTCGATACACTACCTAGACTAACAATGGGGTTCTACCGATATAAGTGGTTCTGTAGCAATTTAAAACAGCCCTGAGTACCAAACGTAGAAGTGCACAATCACCTCCCAGTGACCCCTGTTTTTTCCTCCATTTAGTAAGGAAAGTTGCTGGCAGCAAGGTTGTTACACGAACTGACAAAAGCAAGTGGAGACAGCGAGCTATTTAAGTCTCTATTCTTCCACGCCACTCAGCTTCAATCCCGTGCCTGGCAAAACAACATCAGTATTCTCTGCTTCTTTTAACTAAAGGAAGCAAATCAAGAACCAGACAGGCTACTGGGAACTAAACCTCATTTCTTGGCCTCTTGCTCAACCCGTGAAGCCAAACGGAAAGCAGCCCACTTCTCCAGGCATTGCACTCCCCTTGCCAGCTGGGAAGTTGAGCACCTCCTCGCCTCCCGGCTCCGCAGCAGGCAGCATGCAGACGGCTTTCCCGGCTGTGAGCGCCATGGGCCAGCTGGGAATCTGACTGCTTCTCCAGGTCTCCTATCCACTTGCCAGACAGAGTCTGCAGGGCTCCATTTCCACTTGCCCTTGCCAGTTAGGAGGTGATCTGCAGTGCTATTATCACAGTTAGCTGAACAGTCCAAAAATCTCCGTATGAAAATGAATTTTTGGTAAAACTCCACAAGAAGGGGGACCAAAAGAAGAATTTAACAAGGAAGGGGCATTCCCCATGCTCTTTCTCAATTCCCAGAGTGCTGAGTCACATTTAGGGGCTTTTATTTCCACCCTTTCTCCTAACTGCACTTAATCTGAGGCATGTTCAAGTAGAAACACCAGAGACACATTAGAGGGAGGAAACTGAAAGAGCAACAGCTACCAACTAGAGCTGGTTGAAAGGTTTTCAGCAAAACCTGAAACCGCATGAAATCCACCTCGTTTCGTGTTTCACTGCAACTTGAAACTCAAACCAGATTTGTTGAAAGGTTCCCTGAGGATTGCAGTTCCAGTCCCAACTGGCTGATCCATTTATAGCACACAACTTTACTAGACAAACTGAGGGCCAGTATAGCTGGGCTGTTTCACAGCTCTGAGACACAAAGGAGGCTGCATGGCCTACCGTACCCTCAACCCTGGGAACAGCCTCATCTCTCTCTCGCACAGACAGACATGTCATAGCAAGAGAGTGCATATCCCCTCTTTTCCATTTCCGTACAAGTGCAAAGACAGAAGCATCTTCCCCTCCTGCCAGGAGAGGCCAGGTTGTTCCCTCCATGCAGAGGCCACAGCAGCCTAGTCTTGCAGTTTGTTCAAGACCAGATTACTGTTTTCACCTGCATTAGTTGCTGCACGGAGTGATTTGATAGACACTTTGTGTAAACAAAGCTCTGCCTCTGAGCTACTTACGGACAGCTCGCTGTTGCCATTCATGCACCGTCTGCACAACCGCATGCTTCAAATAGTCAACGTAAATCAGACCGTTTCTGGTCAGTGAGTCAGTGGTCATAATTTTTATGGTTTTATGTTGCCACTGCTCACATACATGTAGGTGCTAGCAAACAGAAGCCCCTCATGCAACCTCAAGTGTATCCACTAGCCTCAACTGCCCCAAATGGTCACAAAGAGCAAGTACACAATCATCCTGTCTGCACATAGATCATTTCACCAACTTTAATAATGTGGATATTCAAAATTACATTTTCCTTTTCCCATCTTTCTTCTCTCCTTCTATGCTTTTCCAGCTCTAGTTTGAGTTTTGTTTTGAAGGACTGGTTTCATTCATACATCAAAGGGAAATCTAAGGCAGCAGAGCCCACACAGACAGAAAACAAAGGCACTGTTTACAAGGCAGAAACTTGCTGAGAGAGAAGCAGCTGAGTTTTGCAAGGCTCACCCACTGACTGCCACCTTGGAGGTACATCAAACATCATTACTTGCTCAATACAGTCAAACATTTCTCTTTGAAAGTCTCCTAACATAACGTATTATTTGTATTACTGTAATACTGAAAAGTCCCAGTCCTGACCAGTGCCCTATGAGGAGCACCTCCTCCATAGAATCTGCAAACTTAACAGTTTGGCCAAGAAGCAAGCAGTCCAGCTCTATGGGCACAGAGGTCCCTGCGGGCTAATATAGACAAAATTAGGCTGGAAGGAGCTACTTGCTGCCATGGTATCTCAAAATTGGGCATCAATACTCAGGATTAACCTTCCCTCATCAAGGGTTTTTCCTGAGGCGGGGNTATGACGCACTAAAATATAGGGAGATTTGACAACGTTTCTGGGGTCCTGTCTTCTTATTCTCATTTTAATAAATGTCTTCCTGTTTGAGCAGTGTCAAGAAAGGCTCTGGCATGGGAATGCACCAGCAAATTGGCTGCTTCACATACAGCATTGCACTTCCCAGGCCAAGTGTGGAAAGCCACAGTAGATCTAAAACATGTCTTCTCTCCATCTTGCAGAGCAGGAGCTCAGTATCCTTCATATCTTGTAGTTTCACCAGATACATTTTCTTCCTTGAGCCGAGAATGATTAATTATTGTGTCTGTTTACTTACTTTTTTTTTTGCAATTTTTTTTTCTTGTATGCTAGGCGGCATACAATGTGTCCAGTATTCTGAAAATACAGTGGAGTCTGCTAGCCTTGCACTGCCTTCCTTTGCTACACTAAGTCTGTTCGTTACAGTTGAGACAAAAAAGAGGGGATGAGTATTTAAAATGACACTCATCTCTCAGCCTCCATGCAATATGAATATTTTTCTTCATTCTGGCTAGACTTTTTGGCACTTAAATGAAAAACACACAGAAATAATAACCTTGTTCTTCCATGATACTTATCCTTTATTAGTCTCAGAATAACCAACGTTTTCACTACTTATTTCCGATTGCAGAAGCAAATAAAACAAAAAGAGGCATATTTTGGCATGCTCAGCTTCTAACAGAAGAAACGTAATTTAAAACTTATCCTTCCAGAAGCTTACAGAAATCTAACTAGAAGCTAATTGAGTGATACAAAATTTAACCTGTCACTGCTTTCTACAAGGAGCCATTGACTACAAAAGTGTCTTTGACTGCAGAAGTACAGTGGACTTTCAGTCCTCCAGCTTTGCAAAACTTGAAGGGGCTCCTTATCAGTCAGAAACTTTGGGCCGTTAGTGTTACGACAAACACAAGGCCCAGTTCTGATCACAGCTCAGAGGAAGCCCACTCACAGAGTTATAAGGGTTTTGTTTGTATTATCACCGCCATAAATGAGAACAAAATAGAGGGCACGTTACTGCAAGTTCTGGATAGCCCTCAGAAATTTGTTGTTAGTGTTTATTACACCAGATATATAATCATGGTTATCCTGTTAGACTCAATTTTCTCCACTCTTGCAAACACAAGACAGGATGTTTAAACCCAAATGATTAGTTTCCCTTTGAAATGTGGACGTATTAATTTGGCTTATAGAATAATGCTTTATCCTAAGAAATGCATATTACAGTACAGTCCACAGAATATACTTTCTAAGAAATATGCTGGACTACAGTATGAACCATATCTATGCCTGGTGACTGTTCACACTCAGAAGGGTATTGCTTACCTCTACTTTCTTTGAGGGGACTGACTTATTTGCAGCGATGTGGATGTTGCCTTGGGCTTCATTGTGCTAGGTCATTGAACAAGAAGATACTTTCATCTGAACCAAGATGCAACAAATAGCTATGAGAAGCAAAACCAGGGGATGATGAAGAAGAAAAAATGTTATGTGTAGAAAAAACTGTAAGCTAATGAAATAGCTATTTCACCATTTAATGGTTCCAAAACCATCTGAAAGTTTTAACAGAAATCTCCACCTTTCGTTCTGGCTATCACAGAACCCCTGCTGTCCCTGGGTACAAGTGACATCTTGTGGTATTGCAGCAGATGTTGCTTTGAGAAGAGGTTCAGAGAAAAGAAGCATTTCATGTGTTCATTAACTAAGGCATTTTGTTAGAAAAGCTATGAAGTGAAAGAGAGAGATGGACATGAGAATGAAGTACTGCAAGCTAGCACCACTGTTGTAAGGAGAAGAGCAAGGGGGCAACACAGTATTTTGAATTATTTTGCTCCATGGATTTAGATCTGTGGCTGGGAGGAAGAATCCAGCAGAGCTTGACTGACTCTCGCTAAGGGACTGCTGCTGAATGCAAAGGATACCAGCAGCCTGCTGGAGCAGTGGCAGTCCCGTGTCAGCACATTGCCAGCTGGATATACAGCTCCACTTCAGAGCTAGGGATGCTTGGAGGGAGGAAAAAGAGGAAACTGCATTTTGTTCTATCAGGGGAAAGTAACTGATACTGTGGAATTGTTAAGGAAAGTTTTAAAAAAATAAAAACAGATTTATATTTCTGTGCATATCTGAAGAAAAGCTTCCCAGCTTCCAAAACCTTTAGGCTTATTTCACTATATTCAGTGTCATAATCCCAAGAGCTTAACAAGCAAGAACCATGTCTTCATTCCTTAGCAATAAAACCATTCCTGGCCAGAGTGCCATGGGAAGAGGAAAAACAAAAGTGTGGGTCTATTTAACCTTTACCCCTCTATGGCAGAGTACTGTGTATGGGCACATGATCCCTCTTCTATCCCAAACAAGCACTCAACCACTCGTCAGTTCATGTGCCGATACCTTTAACATCAGACAGAGAGATGGTGTTCAGCTAAATAGTTATGAAATTTCTAAAATAACACTTCTCTTTCCTAAGCACTGGTGACAGCAGGACAGACAGCAGACAACAGTAAAGAAACAGGCAACAGTAGAGAGATTACAAGCCAAAATACATATTGTAATACTAAGATCTCATTCTCTCTTTTTGAAATATACACCCAAGCCATCTTGCTCCATAGGCATATATAAAACTATGTATGTAACCTCAGGTAGATATTGTAAGTATTTTTTGATTAATCAGAAACTTACCTTCATTCAGAAGAGTGAAATTCTGGTTGTACCATGAGTTCTACATGCTGCAACGATTTAGTACATTTCTTCTGTGATCTTTTAGAAGCTTTTACACTGAACCCCATGCTTGCCATAACACTCGAAATAAACCCTATGTGAATTTGTTTCTTCTTACGAACCAACTATTTTCTATTATGTAAAGAAAACTAAAAGATACCAAACGGTATGGATCTCCTTAGTGAATACAGTATCTACCAAGTAAATATGAAGTTATACATTGTCTCTCCTCCCAGATTCTGTTACTTGGCTAAAAAATCTGGACATAAATATCTCAGTTATCTGAGATATATACACATCTGTGTTTAACAAAGTTGCATTTGTAACACTTACAATGGCTAATAAACATTTTAATTATTGATTTCAACTGAAAAATTCCTGGGGCTGAGCATAAACAAAAGAAATATGTATCTGCCTCTTGTTAATGTTTTTATTCAAGTGTAGAGGTGAAGCTATAGATCCCAGAGCTGGAAAAAGCAATTTGTTATTCTCACTCATATTTAGAACCCTATTAGTGGGTTTGTGGAAAAAAACATTGTATACTTTAAAAAAAAGCATGCTATGAATTAATGTTTATAGATTTTATTGCTTTTTTCCAGCTCTCTATTTTTATTCTCTATTCTTTGTAATTGTCTTAAAAAACCTTAGAATTATTTTCTCCCTACAGATGCTATCTTTTTCTATTAAGCAAACATCAATCCTTTTTCTTCCCTCTCCACCCCTTTTGTTTTGAATGGACATAAAATTAGCTCAGGTATTTTTGTGTTTAACATCAGCAACTTCGTTTTACACGGGACTAATACAGGGTCCATAATAATAATCAGAGCGCTGTATATCACAAAAGACAAATTCTTTCATAGCATTGCACTTCCTTTCCTACTGACTTTGGGCTAGACTGGAAATGCAGAGCCCGCTGTCCATCATGGGCACGTGCACACCAACAGCCCCACAGGGAGCTCCAACTTGCTCAGCTGGAAGTCTGAGGGAAGAGATACGGGTGATGATCTGCTGCTCATCAGGACTATACCAGCTAGAGATGACCTTTTGTTGTGTACAGGCCTATGTGGGCTGCTAAGAACACTAGCAGACAGCAGATGAACATATATCAATGGCTCCAAAAGCCTAACCCAAATGTACTGCCAACAGTAGATAGGGGCACATGAAACTTCCATTTGTTCTGCTCCTGAAGGGTCTATAGGGTAATCGATTGAAACAATATAGGTTAACTTTAATCTTTTACTTTTTTTTACTTTAATTTTTACTTTTAACTGTAATCCTCAGGTCTGGGTTTTGCATTTGGTGAGGAGCTTGCTCTGAAACTCACTAAGAACAAGACGACACTGACCCCAGTCAGGAGTATGTGACTCTTCTCAAACCCACCAACATGCACATCGGGACAGCTGTGCAGGGCATATCTATTGACATTAAGGAACCAATAGAAAACTTCATGTGGGATGTCCCAAAATACTCGTACTCTAACAGTTTAGGCTGTACTGAAACCTCCTGTATCTGGAAAAGCTTCCCTTCTTTTCTTATATGAAGATCAGATCAGGGCAACTAAACTTTCACATGAAATACATCATGCTCCTAGTCTTTTGTTATTTTGATGATATGATACCAGATATGATCATCTTCATGAAGAGAGAGTGCACAGGTTGTTAAAAGTCGAGTTAGACAAAAATTCCAGGATTAGGTCCTGCCGCCCCCCAAATCTCTCTTCCTCTTTTAATTGTGGTATTTCCACAATTCTCTGTTATCAAAATCTCTTGCATTATATTTGTCCTAGTCAGAAAGGACAAGTTTAGTTTACAATTGCCCTGGTTCAAAGTTGTGCTGGTTCTCAATTGTGCTGGCATAGCAGATAAGAATGACTGGAGAACCAGGTCTCAGAACATTTCTGTTACAGTGCTGTTGCTGCATGATTATTTTGAACTTATTTTGTGACGAGACATAAAGACAACAATCTCCCTGGATTCACACTGATAGAACTCCGCTGACTTTGGCAAAGTTAATGTTAACTTAGCTGTTACTAGCTGCCCTGAGGGTGATACGAAGTCCACACCTAACATCTGAAACGCATTCCAAGATCAACAGTAGGATTCACCAGATAATTTTCCTCTCTACTGAAGGTTGCTCTAAACTTAAATGCTTCTCTTCCACTCATGTTATACACATTAAAAAATGACTATTCAGTTGCTTTTATAAACTCAAATCCATATACTCCAACACTGTACCCAGAGAGTTATTTACTAGATTTTAAAAGGGCAGATACCTATTTTGCAGCACACCTGCCCTTTTTATAATTCAGTCTGAGAGGAAAAGCATCAACTGGGAGTCAGAAGACCCCAATACCAAGGATGTACTGGTAATCAGTAAAAGGAAAAGTTGAATCTTTTAAAAAATTCCTTTCAAATGTTATTGAAGTATGGCAGGCAAGCTGACAGGGACACTATTTATGGTGAACGCTCAGATGGCTAGGGGTAGAATGCTCTTCCATTGCCCAGCTAGCGCAAAACAGCACATCTCATATTCTTACATGTCAGGCCAGCAAACATCAATCAGGATTTTCAATAACTGCTGAGCTGTCACACAACATGGAGCGCATGTAGCTATAATATGTCCACAAGTTTCCACAAGGGTTATACTAGGTGCTCTCTGCATTTATTTATGCACACTTCCCATAAAGCTGTACTGTGAGCACCAACACACTTTGAGGCAGAGATGGGTTTTGCCCCACATAGGCACCCCCTGGCTATTGCTAAGAATCCTGCCGAGCCTTGCAGAAAGCACCAGGATCTTGCATGCACCCAGCTCTGCTTTACTCCCTCTGTATTTGCCTCCAAGGGAGTAAAATGTTGGAAGTGCAGCACCTTAATCCTAAGCAACCACACAAGGTCATGATTTTAAAAAATAAAAGTACCTTGAGGACTTCTGGACTTATGTGACAGATAATTATCTACATATGACCCTTATATAAAAGGAACACCTTTGCATATCTTCCATAGTGAAATATGTATCATTCCACAATCTCAATTCATACATAGTCATAGTAATTAGGTCAAGGAATTAGACAATTTTTTTGTTGGTGCTAAAGCAAGTTACAAACTAATCTTAATTCTGTTGGAAGTTATCTTCCTTTTAAATAGTTGAAGAAATTTATTATTTAACTTCCTGCTTTTGACAGAATTTTGTTAAAAGAAATTGATTTTACTAGCTCAAAGTATTACATTCTGCTGAAAGATAAAACATCAGACCTGATTTTTTTCCTGATTTTTGCTAAGAATATTTTAAAAACTCAATAAGCTTTTGACTGAAATATCCAGTATCATAAGCGTAATTTCTTTAAAAGGTTATTTTTTTAATCAGATTTCAATACACTAGCTATTCTGTGAAAAAAAAAAATCCAAAACCCCCTCACTTTTAAAATATTCTTTCAGGAAAATTGCAACCAAACACAACAATATGTTATATTACATTTTGAGCAGAATGTTTACCTTTCACTGAGTTTCCTTGCCAGCTGTGTCAGCGTTGACTGTAATAGCTTATGTAAAAAAAAAATAAAAATTAAAAAGAGCTGTTTATTTTTTTTAATTGCCATGATCATGCCAAAAACCACAATGTGTGGGTTGCAGGCAGAATGCTGGGAGTAATATTATTCATGTTAAAAACTGTTGCCTGATTTGCTTTCTTTGAAAATTAGGATACTATAAATAGGAGCCCAGTGGGATTTGTCCATTGCAAGCTTTGTTTTAAAAGCTGCTAGGATGAAACTTTTGAAAGACTTACAAAACACAAACCAATCAGAACTATTGCATGATGGCTTGTCATTTCCCTTTGGCCTAGATTAGACCTTTATTTTTGAAAAGAGAATTATGTATTCAGTATAGATCTACCACCTATTTCTATGCATAAGTCCAAGACTAGATTGTTTAAAACTGTATAGAAAAATTTATTCACTTTTTATGTCTTACACTCTTACAATAAGCCAACTGTCTTAACTTACTGTTTTGCTCATCATCATAAAAACTGTTGTATCACCAAACTCACAACAATTCTATGTTGCTTGCCTTGTGAAAATCATTCCCCACAAAACACATTTGAACTACTCAGAAATTAGGGTATTCTAATCCATTACAAAAAGGTTCTGTCAAAGCAGTGTCCCACAAGAGTACCACAGCTGTCCTTTATCTTATTTACCAGTACATTAGCATTTTGGTGCCTTTTGGGTTGATCAGAGGGCTGGAACACCTCTCCTACGAGGACGAACTGAGAGAATTGGGCTTGTTGAGCCTGGAGAAGAGAAGGCTCTGCAGAGACCTGATTGCAGTCTTCCAGTACCTAAAGGGGCCTACAGGAAAGGCGGAGAGGGGCTGTTTGTCAGGAAGTGTAGTGAAAGGACAAGGGGTAATTCGTTTAAACTAAACGAGGGGAGATTAGATACTAGGAAGAAATTCTTTTCTATCACGGTGGTGAGGCAGTGCAACAGGTTGCCCAGAGAAGCTATGGAGGCCCCATCCCTGGCAGTGTTCAAGGCCAGGCTGGACGAGGCCTTGGGCAACCTGGTCTAGTGTAGGCTGTCCCTGCCCATGGCAGGCAGGGTTAGAACTGGATGATCTTTGAGGTCCCTTCCAACTCAAATCATTCTATGATTCTTTTGCACTGGCTTTATTGCTGATAGAAGGCATGCTTCCAAAAAATGCCAGCAACCAACAAACCCCCAAAATACAAAAAAAAAAACCCTGTCTGAATAACAAAGCAAGAAGAAACTATTTCAGAGATTTTTATCAAGTACTTTTTTCCACGATAAATTATACATGACATTCACCGTTAGAAAACTGGCATTTTGACCTGCACTTGGAATGGGAAGCAACGGGAGCTATTGGGATATGCTGACTTTTTAACAGCAAACACAGGAAAAGAAATAAAAGATAGGCTGCAAATTTCACTGTGAGCCAAGAACCAGCAAAGCAATTACACAGCTTGTAAGACCAACCTAAATTCCTAGCTTTGCCCACTGGACTCTGTAAAGTATAAAGAAACAATTTTTTCCAAACACTTTAATGTCTGACTGTTTCTCTTTATGAGAAAGTTTTTACATATGTGCATTCATGCTGCGGTGCTTACATAAACCACATCTTTAAAGTGGTGTGGGATTTTGGTGTCCATCTTAAAGCATGAAGCAAGTGGCCTGATTGCCATTTTCCTGAAGGCACAACTTTTCATCAGGAATTGGACCCCATTCAGAGGAGTTTCAGCTGAAATATTTGGCATTACTAAGAAGCTGACAACCCGATCTTGATGCCTGTCTGCATGTTTTTTGTTGACTCTGTGCTCTGACTGTGTGACCTTTGAGTTTACTGAACTCCATGGTCTCAAACTTGGTTCAGCCTGAGATCTCGACTTCAGGAGAGAACAGCAGAAAATGCGCAAAGAGGGGAAGGTGGGAAACAGATGTGGTAACATCACCTTCAACACTGTTCCAACAAACTTTTAACTAGTGCCATATTTTCCTTTGTAAATTAAATACTTAATGATGTGTATCACACTGCTATTCTGATCTAAAGACATTTGCTGTCCTGATTTGAAGATTTTCTAGGTAGAATTGTACTTGAGTAAGATATAAGAGCTCAATCTCATGTTTTGGGCTAAAAAGAGTTTTTTTAAAAAAAAATTAGCATAAAGAGGTGATAATTATCTCCTGTCCACCATAAAAATTCAACCAAAATATGAAAGCCTGGGTATGTCCTACACAAACCATGAAAAAGCAATTAAAGGTGTGACACAAAGGCATCATATTTGATCAGGAGAGTTGACCCTGTTCCAACGATAAAACAATAACTAGTGTCCTGAGTCCAGCTCAGTGACCTTCTAGAGCTGGAACTGCCAATTATACCAGATTATCTGCGTCACATAGGCTGGCTTTGTGAGTGAGGCTGGATCAATGCAGTGCATTTCACTAATGATGACAATGATTTAATCAATCTCAGTCACTCCATGGACAGCAATGAGGTTGTGAAGCAAGCACCAAAAAAGAATGCTAGGATCTTTCATCTTCAGGGTTACACCTAGCTGCTCCCCATTTGTTCTTTTTCTTTAAATGCTAATTTGAAACTATGAAAAAATGTTAAGTAGCAATTTCCTAGAAGGGGTTTTGTCACATCTATTCAGACTTATATTCTGCCAAATTGCAACCTGATGTTCAATAATGCTGTTTTTGACACTTCTGCGTAATAAAAAGTGAAGATCCTTCTTTGCTCAAGGATGTCTATGACACTTTTGACACTTCTCTCCCAGAACTGCAGGCAACCCAGATGTTCTTTGCATTAAGCAGAGATTTGCCACAGCTGCTATGGAATGTTGGAAGATATTGGGCTCTAGGCAAAAGTAGCAAAGGGCATCCTTCCTCTTTTTAACTGAGGAGTAATTTTTGGAGAGTAAAACCTTTTGATGTGCGCAAAGTTAAAACCTCAGAGGGACTTTACAGACAAGGGACACATTGCATTTTCTCTGGCTCTTCTTTCAAGGTAACTCAGAGACATTACAAAGCAGCTGTTTCCACTTCTGTTCAGAAAAATATTCCTTACCTATCTATGCCAGCCTGGCACTCCTGCATCTGATCGACATCTGAATGTTATGATACAGGGAAAAAAGAGAACAACAGTATCAGGTCTTAGTGATGGACTCAAGCCTTGATTTCCGTGGACTCCCAAGGGTGCAAGACCCAGCATCTCCTGGCTTCTCAAGACTTCAATCCAGGGATTTACATTCACAAGTGTTTCCTTCCACAGCAGTGATAGCTGAAGGAGCCTTGGCCACACGCTCTGCGCCATACCTCCGTATTATCTCTAGCTGGGCTAAAGTTAAGTGTTTGAAGACCATCATGTACCCGGAGAAAAATGTTCCTGGGTAAAAAGTGACCAGATATTTTCTGCATTGTCTTCCTTATTTCCACCCTTGTACAGTCCCCAAAACAGATGCTTATGAGACTGAGCAGTAAACTGGATTATTTTTCTCCAGTATTTTAACAATACATAGGCTTTGACATTTAGCACAGGACACACAGTCGTTCTGTGCACAGCAAAGTTATGTAGGATGCAGGAGTCCATCGGTAGCTCCCTCAAAAGAAATACTCTTTAAGCTCCAGGGCTCGCACAAAACACAGCTCCTGTCAGTGGGTGGGCAGATGAGTTGGAGTCTTTCCCCGAAGCAAGAACAGCAGCAGCCAAAGCAAGTACTGGGGAAAACTAGTATTTCTGTGTGACAGACTAGAACAGTTCTGTAAAGTTCTCATCGTATGGGAAGAAAGATTACTTGTGCCATCCATACTGGGACTTTTGTGTTGCACTGCCAAGCCATCTCTAATGCATGCCACCTTTACAGAGGAGCCGTTAGCACACCGAAAGAAAAAACCACGAACATCAGCGTGCTTTGCTGTACCCTGCCACCAGTTCCTAAACAATACCAGGGATTCCACCTTGCACTTCAACTCCCCTTGGTCATTCTGATCGGACAGGTGTTGAGGAAGACAGGACCACCTGTCATCTTATTTGAAAACCAAACTAGGGTTGCCACCAAACTACACATAGCCTGCAGCTGACCCTGGTAAACTGCAGAACCTTAGCACACTAATATTTTGGTCCATGCTGTAAGTTTTTGTCCCTATTTGGGATACAGTGCTACAAAACCATCAGGGATGATGCTACTTTAGCAAGTTGTCGTGCTATCTGGTCCTTTTCTAGACATATTCCCTAGCGTGAGTGACACTTGCACAGTCAGATGCCACTGGACACAAGAGTTATGGCAATGATTACTATGGAAAATAAGAAACACAAGGATAAGTGATTTTAACTGAAAAGTCAGCAATGGAAAATGGCAGTCATCCTTTTATGCCCCAGTGCCTCCCAGTCGGACCTGGACTCTATGAAATAAAGAAAGGAGTTCAGAATCGCATAGATCTGTAATCTTATGTGGTTCAGGAGGACAAGCTCATTATGAACTACAGCTCATTAGGCAGCAAGAGCTGCCTGGTTGTCAGGCTATGATCTATTTCTGATTGTGCCATGCGTTTTCTCTCCCACATCCCAGTCACAATTGACTACTGCATCTCATTGCTTTTGGTGAGGGAGAGTAGATCTTGCTTTAAAAATGATAAGCTAGAGTTTCAGTGGTAACAGAGTAGTATCTGATAAACATTACTCAGTATTATTCGTGCACAAGTATGCCTTTCCTTCTGCTTTCCAGTACGGAAAGGAATCACTTGCCAAATGTTATTAGGAGCTCCCGTTACAGGACTAACCTACACCCAGTGATTACATACACCTGAGTACACAGTAATAACAAAAACACCGAACGTCATCTTTGCAATACGTATTTACCTTTGCATTTAAGAGATGCTCACATTTACAATGTAAATAAAATAATAAGGTGAAACCACAGAGGAGGCTCAGGGCAGACCTTATTGCCCTCTACAACTACCTGAAAGGGAGTTGTGGTGAGCTGGGGGTTGGCCTCTTCTCGCAGATAACTAGTGACAGGACAAGGGGAAATGGCTGTAAGTTGCGCCAGGGAAGGTTCAGGTTGGAGATGAGGAGAAGGTTTTTCTCTGAAAGGGTGGTCGGGCATTGGAACGGGTTGCCCAGGGAGGTGGTGGAGTCACCATCCCTGAGGGTGTTTAAGGAAAGGTTAGATATGGTACTTAGGGACGTGGTTTAGTGGGTAATAGGTGGTGGGGGGATGGTTGGACTAGATGATCCTTGAGGTCACTTCCAACCTTAATGATTCTATTCTATTCTATTCTACCCCAATTAAAATTATTTAAAAATGTGACTGTTTTGGACACGCTACAGAGTACAGTGGAAAAAGGCAGGGCACTATTTTATTCTATGAGGAACCTTTCTCCTTTTAAGGATTGTTTTTTTGAAGGCAAAATGGATTAACATTTAATCTATCATTATAATGAAATACAGTATTTACAGAGAATTGAAAGAGTCAGAAAATAACGGTATCTTAGAAAGCTCTTATGTTATTTCTTAAGCTTCCAAAAGAAGTGCTCAGATATAATTGCTTAAAGTAGACTTCAAAAGATTTGATATACCAGCAGCTGCAGCAAATACATGGCTTTTGCTATTTTAATTATCTGTTTCTTCTAATAGGTTATACAAGACTTATACATCAATAGAGATCATAGCAGGAGCCAGATTTTATGTTTTACCTACACTATTCTGAAAACAGGGTAATAATTATAGAAATGGCTGAAGCTTGCATGGTGGTTTGTTTGTATAAGTGAAGTACTCCCCCAGTGTTTCTCTTCTTCAAGTTCAATGATTAACTCCACTTAAAACGCAATACTTGTGTGTGTTGACAAAAATCTCTGCAACATAAAAGACTTAATAGCAACACTTGACATAAAATATTTTGGCAAAATGAACTGAATATCACATCAAACACAGTTGAAAGGTAAACTTTCCAGCCAACAGAACAGTTTCATCAAACTCCAAATTCTGATGTTCTTTTATTGTGGCAAAATCAAAATTACTTCTGTCTTCTAGAATTTCTTTAGTCAAGGTGAAAGCATTTTAGATGTTGTTATTTGTCATCTTTGCAGGGATGTAGTACATGTTCTATTATGGCAACTCTCTGCTTCCTTGTTCAAAACCGTAAAATATATTGTCTGTCCTTTTTTCACAAAATTTAAAGCTGTTCTGGTGAATACACAATTGTCATTTGGAGTTTAAAAAAATTTTCATGCCTCATTTATTTAGAAGGTCTTTGCCTTATCATGCTCTAGCTTTTTAAAGCACTGCTTTTCTGTTTATCAAAGCTAACTTTCTTCCTTCTCCTTTACATTTTTAAAGATAAAAAAAAATTAAGAGTAACCTTTTCACTGACATTATTCTCATAACACATACCAAATTGATTCAAAAACATTAGATTTGCCAAACTTCTCCTGGATGTTGAACTGGAATCTAAATATGGATCCTTTATTTCTGTAAGTGGAGGCTTATTTATTCGAGAGACAATTTTTTTGGAGGATTTTCCTAATGAGCGTGGTGAGAGCAGCTAAAAAAATTTGAATTAGTTTTTAATTTTTAATTTTTGGAACATCGATTTTCAGACACTTTTTGGACATGTAATTAAACATGAAGTTAATTATCTGTTTACAAGGACTCTTAATGCATGGCTTTCACTGCAGAGAGGCTGTGCAGTCAGGTTGTAATCTCAGCTCAGCACCGACACTGATGCCAGGCAAAATGGCTACTGCACATACCACAGCCCTGCAGCACGGGAAGGGGCAATCCTAAAGAGACCTCCAGCAAAGGCAAGACCCAGTGGGTGAGAGCTTCGGGCCTTCTCATGGAAACTTTTCATATCCATCAAAATGGCCAGAGTGAACCTGCACAAATGGGGAATCCCCTCACACATGGGGTGGGGGCTGGCCCTTGTTTGTTATGACAGGTGGAAATTCAGTTAGAAATGCATCCCATAAACTTGAAATATGGTCTCAGCAAACATCTCTGTTTTCACTCATTTTTATTTCACTAAACCTGTAGCTTTTGTGCTGGGCTGTTACATGATTTCAGCAGGTATTTGTGAAGTTCAAAGGAAGATCTGTTTAGAATTTTTTATGTTATGAAAGTGAGACCAAACAGTAATTTTCCTGCTTTATAAATACATTTAAGATCATTCAAAAGCTGGCTAAAGTCTAGAGCCTCCCATTTCTCTTATTTACATTATGCTATAACTTCAAGGTACTGTTATGCCTGACCCCATCCTGCACTAAGCACAGTGTAAGCGTTCCAGAGAGCTATGTTCAAATGTTCTGATCCTGCAGATATTTACAACATGCTTGACTGTAAGCAGGTGACTAGTCCCCACTGAAGTAACACAAAATTAAGTCAGAGGTAATGGAAATTTTTAAGAGTTCACGAATCCTACAGTGAGCCCTGCACAGACACAGAAGCCTGCCTTTTTGGAGTTAATTGAATGAAGTCTAGATTTTTGTAGTTGAGCTATCACCACAGAGGTAACAAATTCCACAGGTAAACACATCTACACCACCTGAGCACTGAAAGCATTGCACACTGCCCCTGAAATTATACCTGTTGACACCCACCTTGTCAACAAGCTGAAACTACATCTGTTCATGGCTCCCCTCATTTCACACACATTTCAAACCTATGCTCATGTCATCCCAGTGACTACAGGCAAAACCATCAGATGATTCCTAACCACTTTCTTTTGTGTACACAGGAACTGATAATCTCTTTCAGCCAGAGGGTGTCATGTACACATCCACTGTTTTGTTCATTCCCACACAATCCACATAATTTTATAGTTTAAAGTTATTCCTAATCAGCGCATACATGAAAATAAAAGGAAACTTCAAATAAAGTTATGAATATGCAGTTAAACTTAGAAAACATAGACTAGAGGGCAAACACTTAATCCTTTACAGATACAGTGGTGTAAACTTGAAGCTGACTGCTGACACAGGTGGAATATATCCAAATATTCATTCCCCCAAATGGCAGAAAAAAGAAAATCTAGCTAACAGTTCCTAAAATTACTAAATGAAATAATAGCTCTTGAATAACATTTGTAACAGCTAAAAATATTAGCACATTGCAGATCTCCAGACAAATCAGGCAGGATTATAGTGCAGTTAAAAGTGATATTCTGATGAAAATATAGACATGGCTTTAAGTGAGAAAGAATTATTTCTCAAATATCACACATTCTTTTCTCCATAGGAAGTATCCATGTCTTTTCAGTACCTGCAGTGGCTGATAAAATGTGAAATCCATTTTTTGTACAAATTTGAAAACAGGGATGATAGCATTGGTTCTGAAACTGTTTCTGACCTGAGGTTCCCTATTCGACTAAAAAGGATTCAGTTCTATTTGAGGCTTTTTTGGGATAACTCTTGCTTAATTTTATTTTTCGTGTTAAGTTACAAACGTGCACTAATAAAAGCTGGTATTTTTACAAGAGCTGGAATATTCTGCCCTTTAGTTATCATAAAATCCTGTATTCTGAACATGTCTTCAGACACTTATGTGAATTATTTGTTAGCTGTTAGGTGGATTTATGCTTTTTATCTTAGCCTGAACTTCTCTCATGAGCATTCAGATAAATTATTTTGAAGGCGTTCAGGAGCTAAGCATCCAATTGTTTTATGTTAATATTATAAGATATCTATATTCATGCACCACAAATGACTGTGCTATAGTTTACTTAATATTTTGCATTATTATATAAATATGAGTCTTTATGCCAATGCATTAGTTCCTTTTTCCCCCTGGTGTTTAAGATTGCACTGAAGTCCCGTTGATGCCATAATTGAGGTTAAGCATGTGCATAAGTGCTGTTTGAGATGGGCCACTATTCCCCAACATGCCATTTGTCTCTGGCAGATGATGGAAGATTGCTTTACTCTTTGCTCATTAACATAAATACTTTTTACCCTCTCTTTGCACTAGCTATGTGCCACAAAACCATTTTTATGATTATGTTATTTATAGTCATGCACATTTCAGGAATATTCCATACACCTGTATGTGGAATTACACCTGAAAATGCAGTAATTCACGAAAATGCAGTAATTCACACTTAAAATATTATTTTGAGGGAAATACAGCTTTCTAACATTAAAATACATTTCAGTGCACCCGACACGGGTAAATTAAGATTAAGTACTGAACTTTAACTCTCTGTTTCCGGGCTTTGAGCTTCATTGTGCTACCTTAATATTGGGTTAACGTAGTATGTACATAGAATATTTGTTACAAGGTTTGTGAATAAGTAATTCTCATCTCCTTTGTAAGGAAAATTCATTCCATTAGAGGAGAGAGGAGACATCAAGCTAACTGATGACATGAAGTCATAATCCTCTATTGAGACATCACACAATGACATTGTCAACATTAGTATGCAACATTTATTATAAATAAAAGAGGCTATTGAGGCTTTCGACCCATAAGCAGCTCTGTGTGGATGACTTCACTGTAGGAACACAGTGGAGTTATAATGAGGATAAAAGATTTATTTATACCTAAATATGTACTCATTAGTAATTCTGCACTAGCATGTAACAGATACAATTAGACGACCAGTAGGGTTTTATGGTTTGGTTTGGGGTTTGTTTTTTTAAAAATTACTCTTTATTGTTTGCACTATAAACATTTAGTAAAAAAAAAAGTTAATGAGTTTATTGTACTGAGTATTATTAATCCCCATGAATGAAGAATTATTACATTTTTATAGGATACAGTAACATCACATCACTTCATAACACAGAGATTCAGTGAGCCATTAGCTCAGACCTTGGCAAAAAGGGGAATCGTTTTTGAAGAGGCCCTTCTTGCACATGTAACATAGGCCCGGGGCACCACAGTGTCCTGTAGGATTTCTTACTGACCTGCCTTTACATTATATGCTTTCCTAAACATCATTTTTTATATTTCTCTTAACACTACAGTTAAGGACTAACCCACATTGCATGGAAGGCACCCAAACAACTGCAGTCCCTTTCAAGATCTCTCATTGACTCTGTGCTGCCCATCTCACAGTCTATGTGATGGAAATGCAACTCAGCTTAACACCATATCCTCTGTACTACCTCACTTTGATTATTACCATAAATTTCTCCCTCCTCTCTGAGGCAGGGTTTACTTTCAGACTACTGTTTCACATTTGCCTTTGTCAGGTGAAAACAAACAAAATAAGGCAACTGTTCAAAGTATGTGTCCATACTTCACATTTGACTACCACTGATTTTGTTCAAAACCTGATCTTCGTTTTTGACTAGCCTAATTTGTCATCTTTAATTTATTTTCAGTGTTCTTAAAAAGTTCTATTGGTAAAACCTTTAAGATATTTTAGAATATTTCACTACTAATGGAGTTATGGTACAAGAAAAGTAAGTATGTGTATTCGATGGAGAATATTTTCATTGCAATGAACCCACCTCACAACTGCTACTTAATAGAATCACCAGGAAAAAATGCTACAGTAATGCATTATTTTTTATCTTAGAAGAATGAAGTTCATCAGGTATTCATTTCTCAACTTGGGAATTACATTGACACGGTTCATCTCTTTCTAAAACTGCATTTAAGTTGATTACATGTAAGCTGACTGATAACATCTTATTCATATTGAAAAACAAATCATTTAATTCAGAATCACTCAGCTCAGCAGTGAAAGTCCTTACCAACAATTACTGAGAGATCTGAAGAATTCTACTCCACCTCCAAATGCGGATTAAAAAAAAAATAAATTACTTTTCCTGTTAGTTTCAGCTGTTCATTTGCAGCAATAAAATCTCAAACTTTTAAAATTGAAAAATAAGGTCAGCCCCTTGCAAAAATACTCTTTTCTATGGTCTTAGCAGTCCTGTGGTTTTAGTCTTCCTTTTTTTTTTTCATTCTTTGTATAAAATTTTATTTATTCTGCTGAAAGTAGGATTTTATTTTTAAAAGCTTTGATTTGAAAAGCCATTTACAATTTTGAAAAATACAACAGGATTTACAGCTAGATCTGCTTAATGGAACTAGCTGTAACAAACTAACTCAGCTGACATGTTACTTTCAGTTCCCATGTTCTTTCTGCTACCATAGTTATAAACTCACATACTCCATTTAAAGAGATGAGAGTATGTTCCTATTACTACATAATGGAACAGAAAATAAAGAGATCATATGAGTTTAATGTAATAAAAACAACATGCTGTTGAGATGTCACTACCCTGGATTTTTTTTGCCTCAGTCTGTGATGAAGTGCCTGTGGGGAACAGGAAGATAAACTTCATAATTTAGGTGAAACTGTTCCCATTTTAAAAAATCTGTTTGTGCATACGTAACCTAATAGAAGTACACAGTATAGACTTTCAGACTATTCATTTGGGACTCAGATTACGAGCTTCAGCACATTAAGTGACAAATTTTTAAAAAGTATTTGCAAGGTTATAATTTCAATTCTTTGTGCTAATGATACACAATACAACTGGGCTTGGACCTACTACCTCTTCCTGTCAATCCACCTCACCTCTAACTCCCCAATGGTCCAGCCCAAGTCCCATTAAAAGCAGTTGAAATGTCCCCACTGACTTCAGTGGAAGCTGAATCAATACAGATCTTAAATTCAGTTATTAGACAAATATTATTTTTTTCTGATTCTTGCATTTGTCATGCATAAAAATAATCCAGTTTTGTTTCTTTAATAGGTTTTTCCACAGTAATCTAGGTGGCTGGTGCATCTAAAATCTGACAGAACAGATATCTCTTTTTGCAGAGAGTGTATATGTCTCCCCATCTATCTCAAAAATAGTCTCACAAAGCTATTCAGAACTCAGTACACGTTCTTTCTGTTTCACAATTCATTTTCCCTTTTTTTTTTTTTTTGTGACAACCTAGGCAATAATTCACAGCTCACTGGGTCTCCTAAATAACCCCCTTTATATTTACATGGTAGGCATTCCCCCATTACCCAGCAGGATCCAACTGTATTGGCAGGCAGTCATTAGGCATTCTTAAGACTTTGGAGGTTTAACATACCCTTCTCTACTTAGTGTCTTTGAAAACACCCTGTATGGTTACCATCTCAGCAAATATATAGCAAATCTTGACAATTTAACAATAACATAAACTGTATCATTTTGTAATTTCAAAGTGGTTCCTTCTTTGGGCCCCATCCAGACTCCCACATGTAGCTTTTAAAGCTCAGAAGCATTCCACCCAATGGTAGATCGCTATGTTTCTTCCTTTTGCTAGAAATTAAATGAGCTACTTGAGCCTCTTTGCTAAAACTTTCATAAGTGCATACTTGCTTTGTATTATGTATTACAATTACTTTAATCCAGCATTACTAAGAATTCTGAGGGAAATCAAAATGATGCAAAATCTCACCCTCTACTGACAAATGGAGAAAAGTCCTTTTAGGAAACAGATGAACTAGAATAAAAATAGTAAAGCCTGTTATGAGAACACAAGTCTAATTCTCACAGAAGTGAGATTTTCACTAGAACGTCATCTTTCACTGGAAAGATACAATTTGAGCACAAAAGAAGAGCCAAATTTCCAGGGCTTACAGTCTTGCACTGACTGAGGAGGCTCCCCCAACTGACTTCCTGCAATGCCAACACAAAGTCATTAAAGACACTACCTTACAACCTTCCTTTACACTGACATCTCTCATGCAAACAGGACCTACTGGGCCATTTACTCCTTCCCTTTCCGAATACACAAACAACAGGAATAGCACCACCTCTTTGAATTCTTTGGTAAGTGCCATGTCTATTATGGAGGCTTGTAGGACAATAAAAGAAGAAAACAGAAAGTTGGTTCATATTAGCATTACTGATGCTTGGTACTGGTAATTCTACTTGTTCTGAAGAAACCTCCAAACAAATGCAGAGTGACAGATTGCCAATCACGCCTAGAGCAGTTTGCATCTTATGAGCCTTGAATTGACAGAAAGTGTTTAAAACTGGATTTCTTTCCTGCATGGATAAGTATTTCAAATTAATACATCAAAAATGCTTGCATCAGCAAAAAAGTCTGAAGGAAAGTGATCTTGTTTTGAACAACAACAACAAAAAAGAATACAACCATCTTTCTGTTTACAATTGGACTATTTTCTTTTTAACATTATGTGAAAATTTAATTGGAGTCTCTGTTTCTTTGATGAGAACCAGAGCCTTCAGGACACAATGTCTCATATGTGTCACATACAATGTTGTTAGATACGTCCAGACTGAAGGAGCAAATTCTGGGTAATTCTTAAAATAAGAGCTATTCACAATGATCCAGAAGACATGACAGGATATGAAAAGTATGTGGTAATAGTTAATCTGCACACTAATTGCTCACGTTAACAAAATTAGTAAAGACATTTTGAAATGTTTAAGACCAATAAGCACTTGAGTATCTATTTCCCATGTGTGCAAAGTTCAAGTAACATGCTGACAGCATGAAACAATTCACCACCACAGTTGTAATTAAAGGAAGGGGCCCAAACAACCACAAATTGTCTGGGGTTTTCTTTAATCAAAGTGAGTAATTCTTAGTTACATGTTTTTCTTATGGCATCCTGTAGCTTCTGTAGACTTCTCTTTCACTTTTAAAATTTCTGTACAATGCAATATTACTCCACAATTTCAAATGCTTTGATAATGTTTCTTTAAAACTGATTATTTGTTTAAAGTTCAAGCCAACAAAAATAACATCCTATTAAAAGAAATAGGATGGGTGCTGAGCAGTATTTTTGGATTCTAACTGGTCATGTTACTAGCCATCCATGAAACATATGCTGAAAACACTCAAAAGTGTTCAGAAACGCCTCTCTAAGTCATAAATCTTTTACAGGTACAATTATGTGAAAGCAGGAATAGGAAAAGCACATTCAACATCTGGAGTCAGATGAGTTTACTGAAGTAAAATTGCAAAATTAAATTTAGATGAATTTAATTAAAAAAGGAGATCCAATTTAATATGGACATTCATCAACTACTCATTGAAAACCTTTCTTGCCTCAAGAAAATACAATAAAGTACGAACACAAAAAAACGCATAAAGGCTGAAATGAAGTGTGAAGAGATGGTCAAATAAAGAAATGCTGTAAGAAGGAACATTCTCTTTTTTCCTCATTTTAACACACATGTGCATATACACACACTTTTCCTTCAGTTGTACCGAATATTGCTATTGCTTGAGTTCACAGCAGTGGAACAAGTGAACTGGTCATCTGTATGGCCTCAAGGTCATTAATTCTTCTAGGCGTATGCTACATATTTACTGATAACATGAATATGGAACTTACTGTCTCTCTCCCCCCCTCCCCATGTGTATTTATAGATGGTCATTTCTGTCTCCTAGATTCTACAGAACTTCATGTAAAACCAATTGTATTTCTTAGTGCTTAAACACTCGTTACCCAAGCTGGTCCTGCTGAAGTGAATGGGAGTTTTGTTACAGGGCTGGCCCCTGTATGACTTAGAATGGATTTTCATTTGCCTTAGTTAAGACACAACAAATGAGGCTCTCTTGCTTTCCTTTACTAGATCATTAGTGTCTTCTGTTTCCAGGGGAAAAAGATTTAGTAATTCAGTACCAGTCACTTCTAGCTTCCATGAATTGCGTCTGTCAGAATAGCATTGATGTTCAGTTCTGCAGCTTACTGCACATACAGAATTTAGTATGTACAGAATTTAGAATTGTGTGTCAAACAACAATTTGAAAAGTTTCAAATAGTGTTACTGGGATTATATTATTTCCTTACAAAACTGCCTTGATAATTTGTTGTTCTGCACCTTGGTTATGTGATCAAGTAACATGATATGAATGCTATATTCTTTTATTTCTAATAAAGAGCATTACTAGTACAGTATGCTCTGAGGGAGATACTGTCTTTTATTAGAAACACATTCCAACATTATAAAAGTTACCCAGCAATAATGTATTGCTGTAATTCTGTAATGTATTGAGGATTCATGCTAACACATTATGATGCTCATTTTTGTATGCAAAGAGTATGATTGGATAGAAATGCTATTGTTATTGAATACATCTTTAAACCAAAGCAGAGATTTTATTGAACTACTTGGTTAATGACAAAAAATTTCTAGAGGAATGCTGAATACAAGTATTGTTTCCACATCAGAAGAATTCTAGATTTTGTGGAGTAAACCAATTGAAAAAAAAAAGAACACTTCAAATAGCCTGCAATCGTCGGGACTTGAAAGTGGTGGTACTTGACATCTGTATCACAGTGATCTAAAACCAGCACCAGCATGACTGGACAGGGTGAGGTCACAGGGCTGTCTATATCCTGCCTCTAGGTAATGCTAAGTGGAGGAGTACTGCATGCAGTGCTTTGCCTCCCCTGGCCTCCTACTTCCCCAGGTCCCAAAATACTTAAAATGGTATGTGGCTTAACAGTGAGAATAATTTTGACCAAAAGAACATCACAGACAATATTATAATCTAAGAATTAGATATTTTTTCCCCCAAAACCTGAACATTTACACACTAACATGATTTTCTGCTAAAGATTACTCCACAGTACCCAACTACAGTTTTCTAGAAAATGTATTCCAAATTGATGCAAAAGTATGGTGGGACTCAGCTGTTCCTTCTTCCTTTCCTCTTTTAACAAAGCTGAGAGTTTCTCTCCGAGAATCTCTCTCTGCAGCAGAAATTCTGAGCTTCAAGATGCAGATAGATTACATCCCTTCACAAGGTCTCCACAGCAGTAGTTGAAACCTGACTCAAGGTTTGAGCAATCAGACTAGGTACAACAAAAATAGCATTAGAGCGGAAAATAATTTGTAATTTTACAACTTACTGCTCAGTTTTCAGCAAGAGTAAACTACTGAATTTCCTTTTTGTGCATTTTACTTTCTCTTTACTGCCCACCGTCCTTCTGTAAATGGTTACATTCCTCAAAATGACAATGTCAAACCTTCCAAGAGCAGTCACCTTACTAGAGGGGACAATAAAGATAGTCGTTCTGATTTTAGTCTGCTGAAAATTGCTCAGAACTTGTACCTCAGCTCAGTCTCTTGTAGATCAATACATGTTCTTACATATCTCTACCCTGGCATTGGTCAAGGGAAAATACTTCATTTTTTCACACAGATCCAGTTTCAGTGTAACGTAACAGAAAACAACAATATTCTAATGTGGTTTACTATGGCATCTTTAGACCTTACCACTGAGACCGAATGTGAAGATCCTTAAATTGCTGGCATCAGTGTTCCTCTAAAGTCTGGCACAAATTCAGATGAGTGATCCTGCCAAAAGTCAGAGGAAAATATTCATCAGACAGATGATTATTTTTAATCACATTTTCCCAGTACCCATGGAAGCCTTACTTCATAAATGCCTACTGCAGGTTTAATGATAAGACCACTAAAATAGATCTGAACGCAACACACCCGCACATGAACCTGAATATTGACTCCCACAGGGTACTTTCTACAGAGAAACTGTCCTTTATGAAAGAAATGCAACAGCTTTCACTAGGAAAAATAACTGTATTGCAATATTAGTTTTAATAAACTGCATTAGAAAGATGCCTCATGGAAAAAAAAACCCAAACAAAATGCACGCAATCGGCTAACCCCAAATTAATGAGGCATACACTCATACACAGTTCATTTTCATTTTGGATCAAAGAGGTTTTGAAGTTCAAATAAATTTGCCTCCTAATAATATTAGTACAGGATTATCTCTCTTAACATCTGAAAAACAACACTCAGAGTCGGCATTTAACAGCTTATTTGTATTGCAGCACTTCAGGGACAAGCAAATTTGTAATTTCTACCATATGTGGAATGTTTCTTTCGTTAAAGTATTGAAATTTCTATTAAAAAAACCCACCATAACTGATAAAAACCCCAGCAAAAGGATTATTTTACAAAATACACGCATAACATTATTTTTTGCTATTTGGTTTTAATTCATGTAATACTGTAAATACAAATATGTACATGTACGCATTCATTTCATTAAGATTTATATAGTTATTTTTAAAATTATTCAAATTACTTCTGTTCAGGAGAAAATGAAAACTATCTTGAAGTGAAAGCAAAGAAGAAATGGAGTTGATGACAAGAAATACATAGGCAGGTGGAGCAGTGTTCTTGCGTCAGACCAGTTTTATGGACCTGTAGCACTCCAATACAAGTTGCCTCTATACAATAGCAGAGCAAATTCAAAACAGAACTGTAAGGAGCTAACATCAAGCCCTAGATGAATACAGAGGGTCTCCATATCTCTCCTCTCCTCAAACTCCTAATGAAAATATTACCATTTTCACTATATAACAAATTCTCTAGAGTGAGATTTTCAAAGACATGTAGGAGAACTAAGTGTCTAATTCCCTCAGGCAGTTTTGAAAAGTGCACAATTAATATACTATATTGCTCCTTATACATCAAACAATTTCCCAGTGCACTTCAGATTAGTCTCTAATCTAGACCTTTAATCTTCAAATCTTTATACAATAATCCTCAATGAAAGGTTCTTTCTGGGAGTTTACAGTATATTTAACACAATTTTAAAACTACTAGTGCATTGCCCTAGCTTTTAATATCCAGAAATGTTTTATAAATTAGATCAACTACAACCTGGCCAAGGTTTCTGTATTTTTAATATCTTTGGAGGGAGATTACAACAAAAAGGTGCTGGAGGGAATGACTTAGCTGGTTAAGCATCAGTTTGCAATACTTTAAATCACTCCAGAACCATAGTTACAGATCCCAGAGTTTATTCAGTGTTTCACTTTTTCCAAGGTAAGGACTAGCATCTCTACGTACATTACTGGGGAAAACAGCATAGCTTACAGTGTATACTACTCTATTTTGGCAGCACTCTGTGTGCACATCTGGCCATGGACACAGTTCCATATCTGTGTGTTTGCCAAAAATATTAACTGTTAGAATAGTGTGCCAGGCCCATTCTGCAATGATACAACCATGACTTCAACTCCTTCTGGCCTTTACTGTTCCCTTCAGTGCTGTTTACTCTACCATAGCACCTCTGAGTTCTACTCATGGACCAGGACTTCACAGTATTAGCCCTATCTAAATGCACAGTGGAAAAAAACTTCTAAGAATTTCTGCAGTGAGGACAAAAGGCAATAGATCTAGCCCCCCTGGTCTAGCAGGGGGGTTGGACTAGACTATTTCTAGAGGCCCCTTCCAACCTTTATCAATCCGTGAATTGATCAATATGAAATAAGGGGTGGGGGGGAAGGGGAGATAATAGCCTTTACAACAAGCAGTATTTTTTGTGGGCAGCCTGGCAAAGGCATGTTTTGAGGAAAGTCTTGAAGAAACAGTTTTGCAGAAGTATCTGAAGAGTTTTGATGAAAGAAAGCATGAAGATGTTGGCTTGAAAAATGGAATGGACATCGTGACTCAAACTGAGGTTGAAGCTTTCATACTAAGAGATGACACAGAGTAGAGAAAGGACAAATAAGCTGCCTAAAAGAGAAAAAGAAGAGTCACATATCACTGAATGTTATGGTCAGAAAGCAATATAGCCAAAAAAGAGAAACCACAAATATGAGTTTTCTAACAGCATTATTTGAGTTTGGTAAGATTATGCTTGTCAAGATCAAATTTACAGTACAAGATGTCTAAGAGCCAGTATGGATGGCCAGGAGAAACCACGTGTCAGACTTTACATGCCAGGTGGATTTGAGGTGGCAAAGAGAAATTTCAGTTGAAGACAATGTTCAGGTAGTGAATTTGGGTGACAGATGAGGTGATGGGCTGTTGATAGACATCATGAGAAAAAGTAACCAAGAGGGCTTCTACAGAAAGAGTAAAGACCAGTATTTTGATGACATTGGTTTGAGATACCACTTCAATATTTATACAGAAACAGAATTAGATTTTAGTTTGAGTAGGATGAGCCAGACCTGAAGTACAGAGGTCCACATAGTTCCTATCAGCCTTATTAACAAAGCAGCTAAGTTTCTGCTTTCATTTGAGTCACCTCATAGATAAACTAGGAGGGAAGTAAAAGGCTGACTTTCCTGTAAACTCCTGCAACTGGAGACCCGATAGGGAAGATTCACCAAAGAGCACACAGAGGAAAGGATAGTGTCATGGAAGTCCACATAGTTCCTATCAGCCTTATTAACAAAGCAGCTAAGTTTCTGCTTTCATTTGAGTCACCTCATAGATAAACTAGGAGGGAAGTAAAAGGCTGACTTTCCTGTAAACTCCTGCAACTGGAGACCCGATAGGGAAGATTCACCAAAGAGCACACAGAGGAAAGGATAGTGTCATGGAAGCCAAAAGGAGAAAGGACTACAGTAAGATTATCATAGCTAAATATATATTGAAACACCTGATAGGTTCATGTGGTCAAAGGTGGAGTACTGAATCTCTGATTGTACTGGAGAAAGTTATTATGGACAGGTTTGAGCAGTTTCTGTTGACTACAACGCGTGGGAATTAGATGACAGTGATTGTAGTGTACTCCATGCGCTCAGAGATGAGAGCTTATTAGAAGAACAGGTGGGGTAAACACTAGGACATTTTGAAGAAATGAAAGACTAAGGCAGGCTTGAATTGTGTGAGAAAAGAGGAAGAAGAGATAGACTGGAGAAAAAAAGGCTAAGATGGGGTCACTACATAAAGTGAGTGAGCAGAGAAAAATAGTTGGAAAATTTTATAACTTGTGACATGCTAGAAGACTGTTTCACGAACAGAGTAACGAGTGAAAGGAGGAGTTATGGAGATCAGTTTTCAGTGGAAGAAATTGTCAAGATCCTTCTCAGTGAAAGAAATTGTGGTAGGAGAAGAGGCTTTGAGGAATGAGTCAAAGGTGGTAAAGAGGAGATTAGGACTGTGGGTGAAGATTTCAATTATAGTAGCTAGGCACCTGGCAGAACTGAGAGGGGAAAAAAGAATGACTGTGCCATGGAGGAAGTCAGTTTGATCACAGGATTTCTACCAGAAATGCCTCATTGAACAAAGCAACAAACAGAGAAAGTATCTATAAGAACGGTTGTTTTGATGTCTTTCAGAGATTCAGAGAGCAGGTAGATACTGACTTCAATCAATTCAGGTGTATTGTTTGTTTTTGTGCAAGGAGACCAAGGAAGGAGAGACAATAAAGAAGTTGCTGGGTATTTTCCACCCTTACTAGACCAAGTCATAATCGGGTCTTTATTTAAAACTCTCATGGTGTCAGATGAATAGAACTTGACATGTGGATAAGTTTAATTTACCATGGAGCTGCAGCACTTCAAAAATGATTGCAGGTCCATAAAAGGTCTCTGGATACCTTGTTTACATTCAGACATGACACCTGAACTGGCTAAAAGATATAGGCATATTTGTCCCACTACGCTTTTTATCTCAGAAAAATCCTATGATCTGTACTTTGAGGAAAAACATATGAAGTATTTCATGTTCATGGGACACATTTAAGTACAAGGACACACACATTTGATCTGGGTTGAAATTTTCATTTTCTTCAAAGTTAAGTCGATTCTAGGGATAGAAATATGTATGACAGCAATTCTATCACAGTTCTGGTAATGCAGAAGGATTTCAGCACATATCGCTTTGAGCAGAGGCAGGAGCAAGCCTCTCGAATCATTGGCAGACAAATGGCTGATACAACGTCTGAGAAAACTAATGTCATGATTTATATAAGGCAAATTTAGAGTCTTATATAGAGCTCCCCTTTAAGAGCTTGGGGATAATATGAGCACTTACAATCCAGAAAGTTTAGTGCAAGTAAACTACTCTAAGATGCTGAGAATGGATGCCTTTGGATCAAGATATTTTCTTATTAATGATTCAGATGAAATTTTACACTGTTTTGGCAAAGTCAGGAGTTGAGACTAAAGGAATAAGATTGAGAAAAGAAGTCAAAATTCTAAGTTAAAAAGCTTTAAGAAAGATATTCACAAGTGACATCCAAATGTGCATGCAGAGGGGAACAATTAGCTGACAGGACAGAATTGATGATTCCCTGAAGATGAAATTTACATTGCAAATCACAAAGGTCTATGATGGCACCTGTGACTTCAGCTTGTTAAGTAGGAGGTCACAGATAGTATCAAGCACAACAAAGAAAGTGGACTTAGCAAGAGAAACCTTAATCTTGACCAAACATTAACAAGCACTTTCAAAAATTCAGAGATGAGAGAGTAACAAATAGTTGAACAGATAATGCCCTAAAATTCGCCATGAACCAAACGCTTAATTTTACATATTATTGTAATTGACTTGTCTGAATGGATTACCATAAAATACTCATTAAATTACCCATCCATCAGATTAGTCTAAGATATTTGTGTGACATAACAGAAGTCGTCCAGTAGCACCAAATATAACATTTTAGAATGCAATTTCTCACCACTTTTGCTCTTCTTTGTGAACCTACTCTCCATCTATTTCCATGTAAATACACTGAATTTAACAGAATTTTCAATAATAATAATAATTAATGTATGTGCCTATATTTAAAGAAACAAACAAAAAAGCTGCATCTCTATCCACCTTGAATAAAATTGATGTCCATGCTTTACTATGAAGGAATGCAGCTCAGTGTAGCAACGCCAGCTTGTATATTTAACAGTGGAGTAAATCACTGGAAAAGTACTGCTGGTGTCACTTCCTAGAAATAATGTAAATCCAATATCAATTGGTTATGTAACAGATATACAGCATAGAAAAGCTGAGTTTTAAAGTTTTATGGGGGGAGGAGAGGAGGTATGAGGAGATGTGACTTCTGTTTAACACTAAACTGCTCTTAATGCTGTGAAATACATGGAAGCAAGGTTAATTGAAAACCTAAAGCAATATAAAAATAAGTTCAGCCTTTAACAGGAATACATATGGTGTATAAAGCTCCATTGAGCCCAGGTGAGTAAGTGAACATTTTCAATGCACATTAGTTGAAGAAATGAAGAAGAAGTAGAAGCAGATAATAGGTATTATTAAACTGGAATATTCTGAAAGCTTGGAAGAAAGATAGGAAACCACTTCCATGGAAACATTTTATAGATTACTTTTTCTTCCCACCCAGAGAGTATTAAGTCCCCCATGTTTAGACACAGCTTTTTATTGGCTATAATTATCACCCCTCTAGGGAAAAAGGGGTGGTTTTCAGAGACAGACTTTGAACAGGAACATCTGGATTCCCCTGTAAAGTCAGTGAGGTATAAGTTTTCACATAGCAGCTCTTCTCTGCCTCAGCACCCATACACCTTGCTACAGCAGGAGAAGAGTCTAGGACTGCAGATCAGAGGAATACACAAGTCTACCTCTGTCCTCCAAGGATGCTTTTATTAGGCTGGAGTTATTCATGATCCCTGAGAAACTGTAGGCATCACAGTCTAAATACTCATTATAACACAGCTGTAAACATCCTATGCACTCACGTTCCCCATTATTCTTAAAAACCATTTAAATATAAGCATATCTATCTATCTAAAGAGACATATAAATAAATAGATGTTTACTCATTGTCACAGAAAAAAAAATTATTCCGGCATCTGGTTCGTCTACTACAGATGCATGTACTAAAATGCCCAAGTTCTCTGCTATGCTGTCTCTGTCAGCATGAAACAGCTAGTACCCCAGGCCAGATACAAGTGAACCAATTTGAAGCTGTATTCTTTTCTAGTCAAGTATTAGTAGCCTCTTCCACAACATAACTGTCCCCATCTCTCCAAGAATTACCCCTTTCCCCAAGTAACGCAGTTTGTTTAGCTGTCATCTCTACCTAGCCTCTATTATAAATGAATGCAAAGTTCAGATCTTCTGACTACCAAGTACATGAATTGAATGTGACTTAGGCCAGTCAGTCAGGATCCCGGAAGCACACTAAAATATCAAGGCAGAGAAACCTCTATACAAAGGAAAACTAATGAAAAGGTGTTTTGTGACATCAAAAGCAGTGATCTTGACTTCAAAAGGATGGGCCTCTGTATGCTCAAAACATGAGTTTAGAGAGCTAATCCTGAAGAACAGCTGATTTCAAAGAGCATGAAAAACCCCAATAATGCATGACACTTTTATAAATGGCTGTTACTTGCTTATTTTAGAGGAGTGATAAGCTATAATTTATAATTTAAAAAAATAGCTAATTGAAACACTTTTATCACCTCTGTATCAAAATATTCTTAGCATTTTATAGCAATATTATGCTTTCCTATGTTTGAGACTAACAGGCAATAACATCTTCCTCCTGTGCCCATTGTATTTCAAGACCCTGCCTTAAGCACAATGATATATTAAAGCTTGAATGCTCAGGAGAATGTATGTGAAAACCAATCCTTGTATTTCATTAGCTGCACCACAACCAACTTCATTGCATGTCTAGAACACACTCATTTAAATGCAACTCTATGTGTGATATAATGTAAGCCAGAGTTTCTAAAACTAACAGTGTGTTTGTTGTACTTGCATTTTTCTTACCACTGATTTACAAAGGACTATCATAAACCTTTGATTTCCTTGTTGAATAGCAGTATGTTACTCTGTTGACAAGATCTGAAATATTTATGCATGCATGCATTCAACACCTTCTAAAATCCACTTTGTGAGCTGGAATACTGAATTAAAACCATTTCTTCCTCTTTACAAGATAGATCACATAACTAGATGATAATATCACATTCAAATTATAACTCAGAAGTTATTAGGTTAAGAGCTAGAGAAGAAACACCCACAATCAAAGCAAAGCATTTAAACTTCTATTTATCTCGTGATTTGCTACAAAAGGAAGTACTAGCAGCTACGAAACTTGGTGTTACAGAACAGACCTAACCATCCATAGCTCACATTTAAGGCAGTCTTTTCCTTGCGTAACACGTGAGCCTGAACCAACGAAGTCAATGGAGAATGGGTGTTTGCTCCAACAAGAACATGCCTGCACCTCTACGGCCCTCCACAGAAACTGCCTGTCCCACAGTTCCAGCATGGCAGTTCTTTGCTGTAGGCCCAATTTTCCCTTCAAATCTATCTTTCCAAACCTGGTTCTAGACAGAAAGACTTCTATTTTTGGCACAAAGACATATTGGTGTGAATAAGTATTTAGGACATCACTTCCACTCTTAAAAAAAATTTAAACTCTACAAGCTTGAAAGCAAAACAGTATGCCAGCGAACACTTATTTTTCACCTTCCATCTACATACTTAGATATTTCAAAGGCATATTTAGGTACTCCCTCCATTTCAGAAGATTCCCTTTGAAAATGCATTTGAATGAATGTTACCCTTTTCTATGGAGATTTGGCTAAACATTTTTGTTACAGCAATTTTGTTTAGCATGGTAATGCAATCAGTATCCCAGGAGGCTCATCTTTCACAAGATGCCTGCCTGCAGTTCTACCTGCAAAGTCATATTATGGCAGTCTTCACAGATAACAAAGTAAAGAAACTGTAATGCATAAAGCAGCACAATCACCTATCAAAGGCTGTCTAAAAAAACCAAAAAACAACAAACCCAAAACCCACCATCCAAAAAAACCAACCAACCAAACCACCTCCCAATTTTCAATATAAATATTCATTGCAACCACCATGCTATGACAGTGCTTCATTTCAGGAACCAGTGGGCATAAGCTGTATTGCTCATTCACTTAAAACAAATAGTTAGGAGATTCCACGAGCAATTTCTATCTCCTGGACAAAGCGAAGAGCATTACTGTTTTTCAGAGGAAAGGTGAAACAGTAGTGATCAAGCTGTGAACTGAATAAATATAAAGTCTATGAAGTGATTTACTATTCTTGCTGCAGCCAGCTAGCAACAAAGTCAATCTCTTTTGTTGAAGCAGTGATTAGTGAGCGCAGTTGACCTGTGATACTCACTGCTTTTAATCCAATGGTTTGCACATTACAATAAAGGCTGAACTTGCAGAACAATATATTTATTCCTGCTGATACCTTTCCAATTTTATCAGAGATCTCTAGTTTTACGAAGTGCTATAAAGAGCTATATATAATTAAAAAGTAACTGAAAATAATTACCAGCAAAATCATAATATGGGTGACATTTGCATGTGTTTTAGTACACATGGCACTGATGAAGTACCATGAGTCTAAATAAGAGAGCCTTGCTAAAATAGACTTGTAAACCAGTGCTTTTTTTAAGTTTTTTTCATATCCTTGAAATAATTTGGATATTAGACATCTATTTATTTTAATAGCCAGGCATTCATTTCCATTCTGCAGCTTTCACATGAAGCTCTTTTTACAGTTCAGCTCTTCTACTTAAAGATTAAAGGTAAGTGACAGGTTTTAAAGGAGCTGGGAACCTACAGGCTTTACATTTACTGTCACATCATTTCAAGTTCTGGGGCTGATTTACTACACTGATTCACACCACACCTAGTAGTGTCCCATATGTGACAGGTGCCTTCTGAGGACCATTAAAAGCCTAATCTCTTAAATTAACCTTCTAAAGAACAGGCAAAAAAAGTAACAGATAGATACTGGAAAGGCAGGAGGAAAATAGACAAATGGCATGATGAGATAGCAGTGGATACTGGCGCCAGTAAGATAGCTTTAATGGTAGTTATATTGGATCTTTACATGATGGTTTTAAGGTTCTTTTTCTCCACGTGCAAATATATAAAGTAAGAATCAAGTGTCTTGAGTAAGAATCAAGTGTCTTGAGTAAGAATCAAGTGTCTTGAGTAATCCCTTTATGAAAGTAAACCATCAGAGGAGTCTGGGATATCTCAGTTTCTTCCCCACAGGATGCCTTGGCTCTCCACTGTTTTTGCAGATGTACAAAAGCCTTGCAGTTCAGTTAAGGACACAGAAAGCACTGGCAATAGAAGTGGACGCTCCTCCTCTTTCTGTCCCAACCAAAGCAGCAGAGTAGTATACAGAAAATCTAAGGCTGCTAAATCAGCCAAATTACCTGTATATGCACACTCATATGCTGGTTTGTCACACTTACGCTAAGTCCAAGGCTACCACATAACCTACATTGCTGTAGCACAATTGTGTCAAATGGGTCAGACGTCTCAAATGACACTAGGAAACCACAGGGTAATCATCAGGATAAACCGCCAGGACCTGACCAGAATAGAGAACCTTGAAACTAATTTTTATTAGACTTTCTCTGTATGTATTTGCAATCAGGCTAGGAAACTCAACCTAGAATCCTAAGCTACCTTTCTTATTAAATTTAAACACAGTTTAGTGGCAATTGTACAAAAAATAGTAGAATTGAAGAAAAGAATGGAGGGGAAAATATATGTAGATTTTCTAAAACTCTGCTGACACTTATATTTTGCTCTAAGCAAAAGCCTTCACTTTGTCTTACCTCTGTACATATTCAGATTATATACTGAAAACCTTTGAAATACCTGCTAGGTAAATTCAGTATGCAACTTACATCTCTGCTTCCTTCTATTCTTCCTGATTCAAACTTTTTCAGGAGAAGCTCATAATAAAAAGAGAGGACTAAAACTTAAATACACCAGGTCAACTTATCGTAATAATTTCAGTATGAAGACGTCACAATAACATCAATAATATTTTCAGTCCTTTAGATCTTTATTCACAACAGGGCAGTCAAATATAATTTAGTTCACCAGTTTCCAACACATTTGTACATTATTGTGGCTTCAAGAATGTTGAATGCTATTCAATTAGGTAAATTTCAAGATTTGCTACACAAAGAAACAGATGTATGTGCAAGGCAGTGAAAATGAAGTGTCGCATGCTAACCTGGGAAAGAAAACTTAGAAGAACAGAGGTTTCCCATATTTCACCTAGGCCCATCATTGAAGGGTTGAAGTACAGATTGCAAAAGAAAATCTTGGCAGCTACTGCAAATTACAAAGGGAGAACAGCAGCATGGTTTTGGACATACTTCACAACTATATTTATTATCACAGGACTTCCTGCACAGGGCAGACTAATGCCATGCACAGGAAGGTCTTCATAGAAGGGAAGCACTCTGCACAGTCCTTTTTTCCCCAGTTTCTGATACCAACATCCTTGACTTCGTCTTTAAGAGTATGCTCATTTGTTATATTCAGTGAGGGGACAAATAAAGCCTTTGGATTGGTTATATATGTTTTCAAGTAGTAAATGAAAAGTATACTTTCTGCAATCCCTAATAAAATACATAATTTCGCTCATCAATTTTCAGACATTAATGCTTAATAATTTTGGAATTCTTTATTTAGAACCCCTACTTGTAATAGAAATTACTGGATAAGATACTGATAGAATTAATAATAATAATCCATCCCTGTCTACAACTTGGAATTTTTGATCCTGCACTACAAACCTGGTCACTGTTCTACAACTCCAGTTGTTTGTGTATCAGGACTAATAGATTGATATCATTCCTTAAAACATTCTGTGATAACTCCTACTACTGTCACAGGTAAAGTGTGCTAGAACTTATATGAAAGAGTGAAGGAGTAAATCTGATGCCACAATGTAGAAAATGTGTTTAAAAAAAATGAAAAAAACTTTAATTGCAATTTGGAAGTAGACACACAGCGAAAGAGCAGCAGATTGTATATATTATGGGTGTTCTAATTATGTATTTCAATTGGGACTCCATCAGCTATTTCTTTTGTGAAGAACATTCTTTTTCTGTCCTATCAAAGTACAGCAAATGACTAAGGAGCTGTGGGAAGTCAAGTGGTTTGTAAAAACCTTGAATCATCCATATTTGATCAGTTAGAATTCTATCACAAAGCTGATTCTGCAAGTGTCTGAGATTTTTTTTTCAGGACACTTATGACAAAATCTGTGAAAGGACTGTGGTATCTACAACCAAAACATAAGTCTGAAAAACCTCATTTAGCTATCAATTCACTTGGAAAACAATAAACATCACACGTTAGAATTCACTTGTTGCCTATGGTTCTATATCTACAAATATGCAGCTGATTCTTAGTTTGGGACAGCCAAGTGATCCAGGTCTTTGATTCATTACTCCTTGTATTTGGGAAAGCAGGAGAAACGTTCTATGCTGCGCTTGTGCCCAGAGCCAAATTTTTTTGAAAATACTTTCCCTCAATATGTCACAACGTAAGTAAATAATTTTTAGAAAATGTATTTAAGTTGGATGTTCACCACACCGAAACTCAAGTTGTATTTAAGGATGTACCTTTTGTTGTTCTTAAGAAAATGCAAGTTTGGCTACATGAAAAACCTTTGAAAGATCTTATTTGTATAACATCATTGTTAGTTTGCGGAAACTAAATAACCTGAAGATATATACACTGAGATGTCTTGAAAGGCCTTCTTGGCAACACTCTGTATGAGGCTTTGGTAAAACTGGGTGCCAGAGCTACAGCTAGGGTAGTGTTGACAGCTAGTGCCAAGAAAAGCAGCAGGTTTAAGTGGACATGAGGTGAGAGGTGAGGAGAGGAAGAAGAGAAGGATAAGGCAACCTTTGTTTCACCATCTATTGCCTTTTGAGTGCTTAATTTTGCAATCTGGATGTTCTTTTGCTGTCTAAAAATGTTTTTAAAAGCATAGAGCTGAACAAATATCATGAAACATCCACTATGAGTCCTCTTGGTTTAGATACCCTATTCCCTGATGAAAATTACTTGTGTTTAGTCAACATAAATGATAAATCTGTTCTGGTAAGTCTATATTGTGGAAGGTGACTGCTTTCAAAAAAATATGTATTTAAAGAATTAGGTATTTTTCCTGTTAAAGAGGAGGAATCCATTGTTAAGAAATCCTAACTCATCAAAAAGTGCAAAAAAAGAACGACAGAAATGTTTTGAGGACTGGAGCAAAGGTCTTAGGCCTCCAAGAGCTTTATCTGTTAAGTTTATACAAATGAAGATTGAGAATTGAACAAAATGAGAGAGAATACTTATTACAAAGTAATAAGTATTATTTGTACTTATTACAAAATACTTATTACATGAAGAAAGAGACAAGAAGATCTAATTGCTAGAATCTGAAACAAGGCAAATTAAAGTTAAGAATACAGCTCCCTTTTTCTTACATTAACCATTAGAAACTGTAAGGAAGAGCAGTGCATTCACTAGCAAATCGGATTTGGTATGGTTTAACAATTTATTTCAGTTAAAGAAACTCACTAAAACTCATGTTGCTATAACCCAGTGGAAGGCAGTGATTTATAATATAGAAGGAGATCAGATCTGGTTATTGAGTTGGAATGAAAGCTTCTGCCTTTAGTGAAACTGGTACAAACCGTAGGCTATAGGTCTCAGATTTGGCCTTCACTACCTGACAAGTACAGTGAGCCCCTTAATGTTGGAAGTGGTATTGCTCAGCACATTTTCCTCATACATTTAAAAAAAAATAAAAATCTGTGCAGGAAATGTTTCCCAAAGGACATATTCAGAACTTTTAGGGGGCATCAGCTCTTACTCAGGCTTTGACTATTAATATATACAATTCCATTATCCTTTCTCATTAAGTAGTCCTAGAAGCTTTTCTGCTATTGCAAATAATACATGGCAGATGGGACAACCCTATCAGGTCCTTTTGGGAGGAGAGAATCACTTTCAGATACTTCCTGATTAGTTTAAGTATCCTTTGAGGGACATTAGTAATCTAATTCCACCATTTTAAATAGGGGAACAGGAAAAGGCTAGCATTACCGAAATAAAAGGTATTCTAGCATCTACTAACCTATAACAGCACGTCTCTTACTACTCCACTTCTTTTTTGAAAATTATGAGTATTTTAAGAGTAACATATTCAAAAGTAGCTGATAATATTTTTGCCCACTGACATTAACATCACTAAAATATGTAAATATGTACTTAATAAATCAGCTTGTTTATATGATTCAAAGTCCTACACTGAAAATTTTAATCAAGTTTATCTATCAAGAACACATAAATTAAGACATCTGAGATGCTTGCAGGAATGGTAAAGTTAAGTATTTCTAAAAGTTTTCTCTCTAATCCTTACATTTTTTTCCATGCCAGTCAACAGGAAGCACATGCAGACAAGTCATACTAGGAATTCTGCTCTTACATGGATCAAATTGCATAAGTAATATCTGCAACATAGAAACTCTAATAGTGATGTGAAATTGGGGCCTAACTGAGGAATATCTGTTCATCTAACAAAATGTCCAATCCCCGAGAAGCTATTAGAAGCCTATAAGTGAAAACAACATTGTAATACTCTTCAAAATATATATATTAAATATGGGGTTAGGTCATTGAGTCAACAGGAAGTATCTCATTGCACACAGAAATACTTTTTTGTGTAATAACTATGCCTGTAGCTTGCTGCTTGCATCCCTCAGTTTCTAACTACTTCCCTCTAACAACTGTATGGTCTGAAAAATCAAAGTAGTTTGGCATTTTCTGTGAAGTTGCTATTCTTCCAGGGTTAAGTTCAGCTCTGTGAAGAGAGGCCTCAAAATCCACTTGGGTGAATTTCATCTTTGTGACTAATGCCACCTCTCAGCTTCTGCAATGGGGTATTGCACTGAAGAGTGACGAATGAACTCAGTTGGACCAAGAAGGTGAGAGTGCTGGAGGAAACCATTAGTGTGCCTTGCAAGCCTACCTCAGCACCAGTTCAGAGAAGATATGTTAGTCCACCTAACAGCTTTTGCTTTTATCTCTAGGAGCCACTGACTCCATTTCAAGTATGCCAGACAAAAAAAAAAAAAGCTAGCTCTGCTGTTAAACACTTGTCTGACAATGCTATTCCCAGACATTCTCTGGTTTGATCTCTTACAGAGCAGACCTAGATCCAAACACAGCAATTTCCCCCAAGGACTGCAATCAATACGACAATTCTTCTATGCAAACTGCAGCTACACTAGGCCAAGGTGCTAGTTCCCTTTGTGATCCCTCGCCCCAAAACAAGGATTTTCCAAGCTGCACTCATCTTCCTCTGGTGTTGCTTTGAATTAGTTTGTAAAACCCAAACACTCTTTGTACTGTCAGCAGAAACCATGGATTTATTTTGTTGGAAAGTCAGAACATTTTAGAGCTCTACGTCAACACGGTTGTGGTGGGTTGGCCTTGTCCAGCTGCCATCCACCCTGCCAGCCTCTCTCTCATTCCCCACTTCAACAGGACAGAAGAAAAAATAAGATGGTAAAGTTCATGATTTGAGATAAGGAAGATCACTTACTATCACAGACAGAACAGACTCAACTTGGGCAAAATTACTTTATTGCTAATTAGAGTTGAATGTTAAGAAACAAAGACTAAAACACCTCCCCCCATCCACTTTTTCTCTTACCTGGGTGCTGGCAGGGCTATTCCTCACACTTTTTTCCTCACATTTCACTCCCTGTGTGGGGTTTTCCCACTCTTAACATTTCTACAGAGGCACTACCAGCTTCTCTGGTGGGCTCAGCTGTGGTGGGCGGCGGCGGGAACCGGCTGTGTGTGGGGCAGGGGCAGCCCCGCCCTCTCCTCACAGGAGCCGCCCCCAGCTTGGCACCTGCACCCAATGCACTGGTATAATTAAAATTTCTTCAGTGACCCAAACCGCAGGAAACTTGTGTCAGGTAACTCAGATATTTATCGCTATAAAAGAATCACCCCCTTAAAACTGGCTCTTTCCCCTGCTTAAAGAAAAGCTTTAAAGCGACAAGTAACTCTTTTATCATGCTGTTATTTAAATATACATGCAGAAGTCTCTCGTACTGGAACTCAGCGGCATTTGGCTAGCCATACCCCAAGGTTTCTCTTGGTTGTGGTTCTGCATCCAAGAGCACAAAGGGTGAAATACAAGACCAATGCCTCTGTCAACCTACTTCTGTTTTCAACTGCAGAATTTCATGTGCCGAAGACCCAAGCTACATGCATGCAGTCAATACCTTTTGCAGGTTGTGCAAGTTGTGCCCTAACTCTTGAGTAAATATCCACACACACATTCTACTACTGGTAATTAGAAAGGTATAAAGCTGTCCACACAGCAACAGGAGCAGCTCTTCACCAAACCCAGCACCAGCTTTAGAGGCTTCATAGTCTCCTAAGACCTTGCAGGTCAGGGAACTTTGCTGAATTAGATACCCCCAGATGAATAAACCCGCGGTGAGTGACACTGCTGCCTCTTGTCCTGCGTACTGCGATTCTATCAATAAATAGAGAAACTGCACCAGTTTAAAGAAGAAAAAAGCTACATGATAGCAATCTCTCCATCTTTTTTTGTTAGTGATAGCTATCAAAAACAGTCCACTTTAAGTGCAACAGGCAAGTCACTGCTCTTTGTGAATGCAGGTGTCCTCAAGACAGCTGTGACTGAGTGAGCAGATAGAGGGGCTGGCACAAGGCTGGGGAAGCACCATCAGCTCCTGGGGCAGTGTATCAGTCTGCTACACCAGGACTTGCAACCCTGGTATCAGAGGCAAGACTAAGCCAGAAGAAAGCACAAAATCAGGTTTTTGAGCAGGGAACACATCTGCCAATGTTGTGATCTCTCATTTCTGCAGGCTAACATGTGGAACATGATTGCAGTGATGAATTAACTCTGTAAGAGTCTATGCTATTTCAAGAATTTGTGCCAGCAGTGGTTACTTCTTCAGAGCAGGAGCCGCAGTGACTGTTCTTAGCACTGCAGTGTGCACCAGACCCCAGGAATGATTTGGGACAGACACAGCAGCAGCATCAGTGTGAGGAGAGGAATGGTGCCCTGGAAGAGGAATACTTCAGAAGGGTCTGCCTCTGAAAATCCACCTGTTCTTTACCTCCGATGATGAAAAATTTCTCAGCCATACTTATGCATGGTACACCAGAGCAGATGCAGGCTTTTCATAAGACAATAAGCTTGTGCTTTTACCTTTGACTCCTGAGAAACCAGTGGGGGAAGTTCTAGTATTTTGTCTGATGACTCCTGCCTAGCAGATAAATGTGCCATTCATCCACCAGTGACACATGTTTCTCCCAAGAACCAGAGATACAGACAGCATCTACTTTGAATTGGTACAGCCATTTTGAAAGGACAAGGCTTGTGGCCTTGACAGTACTATTGCAGACCTAATGAGATTTACAAATTGAAAAAAGAAAGGAACTGAATATATTAACCATATGAAATCAATAGTGATTAAGAGAGAAGTTGCATGGTAGAGCAGTGGATCTTTCAAATCCTGACACAAGCAGTAAAAGGCCTGGACAAGGAGATAGGCAAGAGCTGCCAACACACAGGAGATGTGCTTGGTCTTCCATGTTTCCTGTGTGATGGAGAAAGTCCATAAGGCTGAATGTGTCCCTTAGGGATACTGCTGGCAAGTATTCAAGAGATAAAACACGCAGCATATGAACTCTTAGAGGTACAGGATATAACAACTGCTTGAAGTAGAAACATGGTGCTAAACCAATGTCTCGTAAATCTGTTTTCTATGTTTGCTAATACAGTAGCTCTATAATAAATATCAAATACCTATGCAGTGTCTGTCAATGAATGCATTGACCTTTATGATGCATAGTTTTGTTTTTTCTATCATATATACTAATTTGCAAATCTTTCAGTCATCAGTACAAATTAACAGAAGTCTGTGGTATAGGAATTAGGATTTAAAATTTGTGATAGAAGAAATCCATTAACCCTTATCTATCTTCAGCTTGGAATCAATTCTGATATTAGGATAAATAAAACTCAAAAATTCAATACCTACTCTGCAATAGCAGAAAAATCAGTTTTCCAGAAATAAATGTTGACTAGAAAAATTTGAGTCTTTCCTCTTCCTACAAACTTCAAAAACAATCCGTCTTATCACAAAATCTGAAGTATAATCAGAAAATAATTATATTCTAGCTGAGTTGTAAATTAAATCAGAATTGCTAAACATGAATTGCTATCTCAGACTGGATCATTGCAGTACTAAAAAAATTAAGATGCACAGGCCCCCTCCTGAGCTGAGCATTATGATGCAGGACCCTCCTTGTTCTACTACCAACAAAAGGAAACACGGACATTTTGTGGGAACCAACAACTTCACCACCTTTCCAATAAAAGCCTCCACATGTAATACCTTTTTCAAACCATCAGTACAACCAGTGGACTGACATTAACTTCTAAATGATTCACAAACTTCTCATATTTTCTGTAACTTCCTCCCCTCGCCCCTCAAAAAACCTATCAAAAACAAAACCCCCAAACCACCACTGTTTCTGGAGGCAGCATTTCAATACTTCTGAGGTGGTATCAAAATTACAATTTACTTTTCCAGCTCCTTGGGACAGCGCTGTTATCGTTATTGTTTCGGTATACCTACTTCTCGATTGTTTATTCCTTTATGTGTTTCCCATTTCCTTCTGTTTACTAAGCAGCTTTTACATTTCTCATGCTAGGAGTGCAATACTTCAGAGGGCTATGTGTTCCTCAGCACAGCATTCCTTCAGTATCAATTCATCTTTCTTTCCTCAGATACAAGCTCCCAAGGAGAAGAAAAAAAAAAAATATTCATTTCCCCTCCTACCCATCCCAGACTTGCTTCCAGTAGCTGTGTAAATAGAATTTCACAGTCTCTTTGGCTACATTTTCCTTCTGTTTTGTGGGTTAAGTGTCAAATCACGCTGCTCAGTGGGGTGGAGAGTACCTTCTGTACCATTTCACCAGAAGAACTGGAATCAGTCAAAGATTCCTGTTTATTTCCAAACTTTTTTGTACAAATACCTCAAAACATATAATTTTGGGTTAAAAAAACCCTGCAAAAAATACATTTTTATATATATTGATTTGTCAGAAATAATCTTCACTTTGGATCATTTCATGTGCTAGAACTGAAAAATCAGTTTTATTTACACAATTCAAAGTGCTCTTCCTGTGATGTGCTGTAGAAACTGCCAGAATACTGGGAAGAGAGACAGCATATCTAAATAGAAAAGCCATGCATGTTTATACACTGTAGTAAACAAGAGTTACTTGGAACACAGCTGTATTTCCGTGGTTTCCTCATTTTCTTATTGCTGGGTCCACAGCACAACAGTGTTAGAAGATACTAGCTGCTGACAGCAGTAAAACCCCCGATTACTAGTGCTCTAGATATGTCAGTACTTACCATCTAAAAAGATGGGCAGATCAGCTTGTCCGAATAAAAAGGCATAGGAAAAAGGGACTATTGCAAATCTGGCTCCACACACAGTCTGAGGAATGAAGTAAGACGTGGCATAATCAGAACAGCTGTAGAGGAATGTCACACACTGAGCACAACTAGCCAGCACAGGGATAACAATTTGACCTAGTCTTTCCATACAGTTCAGGGAAATAAAAAAAGGAAAGAAAAAAGGCAAAGTGATCAGCAGTGCAAGCTGGTCTCTACATTAAAGCTAAGCTGGACTCCAGTGAATAAGAAGGGAGAAAGAAACTTGATCAGAGATTAGCAATGTGCAAGAGGGAAGGCAAAACAATGTGAAAAATTCATGACTAGGACAACCACAGGAAATTATGTGTTGCTGGCAGATGTGTTTTAAAGTTTTCCACAACTAACTATGCATAAGAGGAGCAGCTTGCAGCATGCTGAGAGCCGCAGTCGGAGGAGAGCAGGAGCAACCCAAGGGACAGCCACTCAGGGAAAGGCTTCTGAAGATCACACCGCAAAATGCCAGCTGCTTATTGTCCTTGCAGTGACAGCTTGGCACGGCATTGCCCCTGCGATGCCATCCCCCAAGCCCCTCTGCCAGCCTCCGTTCAACACAGCATGCATGACCAGCCTTTCAGCCTCATGGCTGAGCTCTGGGCTTTGGCCCACAGTTTTATAGGGGCCAATACAGTGTTTCAGCCTTCCTCACTCCTCCAAGATTAATAAATTTGAACATTTTAAAGTCAGAGGCATTCATGAGACCTCTTGTATACCACAAGTCATTACATTTCATTAGCTGCTCCAGAATTGAGCTTAAAATCTTGTGTGTGACCTTCCAGAAAGACACCTAGTCCTGACCTCAGTCTGTCAAGAGCTGGAAAACCTCTGCACTCCCCTGGGTTTGTTCAAGGTTAATCAGCACCACTGTTCACCTTGTGTTTGATTTCTCATTTGAATTTATTATGTTTCAGTTTCCAACTGATGATTCTTATTATGATTTTACCTCCTGGATGAAATAACTACACAGAATAGAGTGCCTTTCTCATGCTTTCTCAATGCTATAATCACCCCATCTTTCTTTTCAACACTTTTGATTTGTCAGCATCACTTAAAAATCTGGACCTCTGAGCTGGATAGATCATTCAAATAGCAGATCCACAGATGGCGTATAAATTGTTTAAATCTAAATAATGGTTAATATTTTCTCTGCTTACTAACTGGCTTCAAACTATTTGCTATCTTCATGTAATTGAAGTATATTATCCTGCATCTTTCCCAGTAAGCACAGAAAATAAATAGTAAATGCACACTTCAGTCTTTGTAATTTTGTTGGTGATTTTGCCATCCCTGTCTACTAACAGGCCAAAACTACAGCTACGATGTAATCTGTTCCTAATTTCTCCATTTCTGTAGCTATATCAACTATATCTTTTCTCCTGAAAGCTGTAACTTTCCTTTTCAATTTTCTGTTTCACAACAACAACATACGTATTACTATATTTTTTCCCCATTATTAAAAGGTTTGTTATTAATTTCTTACCAGTTCTAGTCTTCAGTTCAGACCCAAGTCCGAGTAGCTTTTAACACAAAGCTTCCCCCATTCCTGAAAGAACATCTGGGGCTATCTGGCCGCTAAATGCATTCTTCCTAAACAAACCCTGGTTTAAGTTTCTGTTTTTGTTGTGTGTCATCCCACCAACCCCCTTAAAATTAAACCATAACAAATTCTTAGCAAACAGATTTTGAGGAGAGTTTTTTCTATGACCAAGACTGCCTCCTTTAGTAACGTGATATCAGGAGCTGCCAAGTTTTGCAATTAATATTTCTAATATAAAATAGGAGTTTGACATTTTGGATACACAGCAATATATCTCAATTAAAGGATAATATAAATAGAGTGAACCATATTACATGAATGAGTATAGCGTCAGTAATACCTTCTGGAATTCTTCCAGTTTTTGTGCTGAATACCACATACAAGTAGTAAAGTTAAAACTCTACCTTTGCTGTGTATAAAAAATATAGCATAAAGATCTATATCTGACACTTGGCATATGAAAACACAAGTGCACCGTCCATGGAGCTTTCGAAAAAACTCATTGTATTTCATTCGTACAGGTACACTCACCCATGCACACATACTCCTACACAAATGGACTTTAAGGCTGAAAGGCTTTCAAACTTGTGATTTAAATGTAATAAAGTATAATCTTTAATCCTTTGCATACATTACAACAGTATGCTTTGAGTATCACTTCATGTCTAAATTTTAGAACCATTGCATTTGTTCAAACTTTAAATGTCAGTGGCCAATATTGTATTAAATTCTGCTTTTGTATTTCAAATTGAACACATACTACGTTCTAATTCAGTGTTTTAAAATAAATCATTTCCTTTTTAACTTTTCTTCTTTCTATTGGAGTAATTTAACACATGTCATTTCCTGCATTGCTATCCAATTCACACATCAGCAGGTGGTATGCAATTTTTCCTTATTTTCCCCCTCTTTTTACTGTATAGCATTTTATGTGCTTAGATAGGACGCATCTTATTTAAAAAGCAGCAGCAGAGTGACACTGTAGAACAATGCCAGCTTCTACAGAATATATTTCAGTTTTTAATGACTCTTGTCTATGTACTATTTAGTAACTGTTTTACTTATAGAGATTATAACTTTGAGCTACTGAAAGATTTAGCATATGTCCCATATTAATACATTCAAAGGGCAATTATCAATATCAATCGGCTAAAGCAATATAGACCAATTCACATGCAGCTGCTTAATGCAAATGAAAGAAATCATCACTTGCACAGTCCTCTATGCTAGACACAAGTATGTGCTTTGCACATTCTTCTAATGACTCTCAGAAAGACTTTTTATAGCTGTTCCTGGCTACTTTGCCTACTGCAAAGTACTTACTTTTGTCAACATATTTATGATTTTTCTTTGATTATTTTTTTCTATTTGTTCTGAACTAATCTCATCTACCTTTTTAACCAAGAGGAGAAGCAGTGGAAAGAATGCATGTAGACAGAGAGAGGAACAATTTATTTTTTTTTAGTAAAATAAAAAATTTCACCCCAAATCCCAGAACATCCTTTTAAAAAAGGAAAAGATGATCTCAAACCCACAAAACACCAAGATTTATACATGGACCACTCCTTCCAACCCCCACCAAAACTTAGTAAGGGCCCTAAAAGAAGAGAACTAGGATGTTATAGTCAACCATCACTGGAGTTGGAAGGAAATCTGCAGCAAGTTCAATCTTGTATTTCTGTATTCTTTAAACATGTAAGTTTATTGTCCTTTAGCAAACTACACAAAATAGAATAATAGCTTTACACAGCTCAAATGAAGAGTTTGGTTTTGCTGAAGAACATTCTTGTTTCCTACAGTAACAATTATAGGAGACACTAGGAGTTGGCTAGAAAGCTCAGTACAATCTATAAACACTTATTCGTAGAACCACTGGGTGGACACTGTATTGAAGCCAGCTCTTACGTGCAAGGTTTCTGTTGTGAAACAAGTTTGACATTTCTGTCTGTCTCCCTCTTTTTTTTTAAAGGACAAATCAATTTGTGACAGAGACAGCAGTTTGCAACCAACTGTGTTCAGGATCAAAATGCATTAATGATAATGAAATAAAGGTAACAGCACAATAAAGAGCAACAAAGTGGAAATAGAGAGTATTATAAAATGGACAAATGAATTAGAAAGGCACAAAGAAAGAACATGGATTACTCATCAGAGCTTCTCTACTTTTCCTAATTTTCCTTCTACTAATTCTTTGTATTGTAGTGAATTGATCAGCTGGTAAACACACGGTCACCTCTTTAAAAAAAGATTGCTATCATTCGTGTTTGGCTTGAAGCTAATGTTATCCAGTCTTTTAGAAAATGATACTGGATACCCGTTTCAAACCGCGTCAATTCTTTATCTCTGCTGCACTTTGTTGTTATCCTGCTCAGATGCATCTTGTATTTCATGTGGGCAGACATTATCTAGGGATCTGGCGTCACTTCTGAAACAACATGATTACTGCATCTCTGACCTCCTCACAAGAAAAAAAAGTTTGCTTGCAATCTAAACATGTTCAGCTGAGGGCTTTATCAACTGACATTTCTACACTCACAACTTACAGTTATGTTTATGAATTAAACAAGAATATCTCTAATAAATATTAGCAACCTTAGTAACAATAAATATTTGTAAGAAGAGACATCAGCTGAATTTCCAAAGGAATACTCATGCACCCGTTCTAAATGCAATACTGCTCTGCAGCTGGGCTAACAAACCACAGCAGAAGGTCTGCAAAGCTCTCAGCTGCTAACATGCCATCAACTTCTACATGTCCTGCAGGCAGACAGCAGTCCCAACAAACTGCATGAAGTTCAACAAGGCCAAGTGCAAGGTCCTGCACGTGAGTCAGCGCAGTCCCAAGCACAACTACACGCTGGGTGGAGAATGGATTGAGAGCAGCCCTGAGGAGAAGGACTTGGGGTGCTGATTGATGAAAAACTCAACATGAGCCGGCAGTGTGCGCTGACAGCCCAGAAAGCCCCCCGTGTCCTGGGCTGCATCAGAAATAGTGTGGCCAGCAGGTCGAGGGAGGGGATTCTCTCCCCTCTACTCCACTCTTGTGAGACCCCCACCTGGAGTACTGTGTCCAGCTTTGGGGTCCCCAGTACACGAAAGATGCGGAGCTGCTGGAGCGAGTCCAGAGGAGGCCACAAAGCTGATCAGAGGGCTGGAGCACCTCTCCTATGAGGACAGGCTGAGGGAGCTGGGGTTGTTCAGTCTGGAGAAGAGAAGGCTGCAGGGAGACCTAATCACAGCCTTCCAATACCTAAATGGGACCTACAGGAAAGCTGGAAAGGAGCTGTTTATTAGGGAGTGTAGTGAAAGGACAAGGGGGAATCGGTTTAAACTAAAAGACTGGGGATTTAGATTGGACATTAGGAAAAAATTTTTTGTTGTGAGGTTCTGGAACAGGATGCCTAGAGAAGTTGTGGGGGCCCCATCCCTGGAAGCGCTCAAGGCCAGGTTGGATGGGGCTTTGGGCAACCTGATCTAGTGGAGGGTGTCCCTGCCCATGGCAGGGGGAATGGAACTAGATGATCCTTGTGGTCCCTTCCAAACCAAACCATTCTATGATTCTATGACAGTCCTCAGTTTCAGGAATAAAAGCAAGCCCAGAGCAACCAGTGCAGCCCAAAGACTGTTCCAGTTGTGTTGGGATTGTGCCAGTATGGATCAGTCCAGAGACACAGAAATTAAAACACACTTCTGGGAATGGTGATATGTCCTTGCACTACATGTAGGGCAGAACGTGACCTGGGAAGCTAGCCTTACTAGTCTAGGTGCCATTCATAAAACTGGAAGTGCAGATTGGGCTCCTTCCTTAATCTTCTTCAGCCTAGTGCTCAGGGCAAGCATGCCGGATGGAGAAAGCCCATCTTAAAGTCTTTTACTGCCTGACTTGGGAAAGGGCCTAGAGACAAGCTGAGACCTCGTGTTAAGATAATACAGAGGAATAGAGCTTTCTTCCCCTGCCACTGTCCTCTGAAAGGCACTTGTCTCCATACAAAACATTTAGTCACAGAATCAGATGCTGGAGTCCAGATGTTATGAGAAATTACTGTTTTCACTTCGAAGCTACCAGACCATCCTTTCTCTTCTGCAGAGAATAAAAGGTGGTACCACTATCTCCTCTCACTCCATAAATGATGCCTACAGCCTGTTCCTATTCTTTCAGAGATGCTCCAAGTTAACCAAAAGGCAATCAATGTTCAGAAATAGTTATTATTGAGTAATTCCCTGCAGAGCCAAAGCCTCAAGACCACGACAGACAATTACCACAGAATGCTTCTAAAATTAGCAGATCTAAGTTGGTTAGAAATGGAGGTGGGAGGGGTGGTCACAAAATTATCTCTTCGCAGAAACTTAATTCCCTCAAAATTTTCCACTCAGGTTCATGCCAGATTAAGAGTCTGCAACTGTAAAGGGGCTGCAGGAAAGATGGAATCATCTTATTTACTATATTTTAGGAATTTCCAAAATATCTGTTAATGATACTTCAGCTGAACCAGAAACAGCAGCTTACACAGTTATGGATGGCCACAGAGGTAATAGCATAGTGCCTCTACAGAAGGCAAAAGGAGGAGAGAATGCTAAAGTAACTATATTCATGAACTGATGACCAGTGGAAGACACATATACCATGATGTGATGGTTATTGCAGCTGGGCTAGAAGCATTGCACTGGTATGACTACAGAAAGTTTTGATGAAGAGATTAGAAAGAACAATACAAGGTACTGAGACAGGCGCTTCATACATAAACCAAACTTTCCCCAACATTTGGCAAACTTGCAGTATCAGTACTGCAACATGTATTCAACTTTGCAGCAAGTTCTTTTTAGCTTTCTGTATATCCCTGAATTGTGCAATCTCTTTGATGTAAAACATGTCATTTCAAGGTTTAAAAACCATAAAAGCAGAGTTATACAAAAACTGTGGCACTGGAAATTTTACAGCATCCTACGTCTGGCTGAACTTACTCAATTGCTAAGGAAAAAACCAACCAAACCCTTTTAAATAAAAGATTAGCACTCAGCCCTTGAACAGTAACGTCTGTTCTCTTTAGAATTTAATTGCAAATAACAGCAGAGGATAAAAATAAATAAATTGAACACAGTTATATGATGCTAAAGCCTTTCGTCAAAAATACTTAAAACAGAAATGGCGGAGCTGTTAATGATAATTTAGATGTCATGAAACAGCTACTTTGGAGTCCGTGTTTTTATTACCTTCTTAGTCACACACATTTTCCCTATTAATATTACTTCTATAAGTGAGTAAAATAGTTCTTTGGGATATTCACATAACTAGATTAATACAGAAACTGGAAAAAAATGAATACAGGAACACAAGTTGGGCATTAAGAGACTCCTTGGGTATTTTACTGAGCAGTTCCAAGTTATAGTTCTCTAAATTATCTCTCCTGGAAAATGTTCATTCAACTCAGGGCACTTCAATGTGTTGGTGAGAATTTGTTCCAGGACCACTTCACCACAGTGCTGATCACTTATTTAATATATCCTCATCACTGGAATTTTTCCTATCTCTAGGAACATGAAACAATATCTCTGTTCTAGAAGACTATATATTTGGATGGATTACCTAGATTTTGAGTAATTTTTAAGGTAAGTTGATGTGCCCTTTTCCTTTTTATTGCATGCTACATGTTTCCACATTTCTCTTCTTAGAGTTGTCATGAACTCCAAAAGATGAAACTTCTACTTCTTACATGCAATATTGCAATAGTACAGCCTGTGCCCTGATTGCTACCTCAAGATAATGGAGAGTTGGACCTGCATCACCTGAAATACATCTTTGCCCAGGCTTCCTTTCTGCTGCTGAAACAGTCCATAACATATACATTCGATTTGCTTAAAAGAGAAGTTTTGAACATTTCATCTAAGGTAAGGCAATTTGGTTTTCTCCAGATTTGTCTTCAACTTATCTGCCCGGTAAGGTGCAACTGCTGACTGATCCCTCTCCTAAGTTAAGGCACAGATCTTATGAAACAGAGAGCTCTGCCATTCGAGTAGGAATTCCTTCCATACCTTTTCACTCAGTGTCACAGAGTCTCTCTTTTACCCATCTGAAGAGCTGAGAACTAACTTATCCTGAAGCTCTCCACTTCTTTGCTTCATTTCACTGACGTTGGCCCATTGGTTCAGAAGTTACTAGGGTAGAAGGAGTGAGACAGACAGATGCAGACAGTACACTTTCACTAGGCTCTTTTTTCAGAAGGCCATTGCAAAAATCTGTGGGTACTCAACACAAGCCAGTGCTACGCCCTCTGCATCTAGGGTGAAGAGGAGCTTGCCTACAACGCTGGACTACGCCATAAGAACACAAAATCCTATTAACTGCATATTTCACATGCTTCCAGTATACCTCTGAGTGGGTCATTTGATATCTTTGTATCCCATCCAGCTTTACAATTCATTTACCCTTTATGTGGTTATGAGCAAGGATCAGAGTTTACTAAAATTTTTACACAGTTATCTAGGTCATTTGGACACCAATCCCGTTTAGACTTCTGTGAGCTGCTGTAATAGTTAAAAATAATTCAAAACTTGACCATATTAAGTAGCTAATAGTTCATGTGGAATGAATAATTTTTTCATACAGTGTAAATTATCAACTTGCATGATAATCCTATGTAATAGTCTCTGTCTACTGTAAATACCCTTCATACAGAGTAGCTCAGCTGGTACAAGAGCATTCAGGTGGGAGATGGCTGTGCTCTCATCTATTCAACAGAGCCTTCCCTGGCAGATAAATCTCTAGTGTTAAAACAAGTAAGATTATAATTGTATTTAATATAGAAAGAACAAGTGAAAAAACAGTATAGTGATGAAAAAAAGATTTTTGCTGATGTATCACAAACCCTTCTGGTGTGATACATATCTACACACACGCATCCAGGCCAATGTGTACAATAACTAAATATTTAAGACTTCTACTGCCTCAAGAAAAAGCTTAATAATGAAAACTGCCCATCTTAAAAAATAGCACTTTTCTGTTTCTTATTTAGAATGTTTTAAGACATAAGTAAAATAAAGTGTTCTAATATGCTAACTTCTATGCTTGCATTAAAATGCAGTCTGATCACTGTAATAATCAGCAAGATTCAGTCTGAACCTCGTTTCAAGATAATTGCCATCTTTTAGTATTGAAGAAAAATCCACCTTTTCAACTTCAATTGAAAAGAATTTAAAAACACAACAGCAGTTTTAGATTTTGCTCTCTAAGTAGTGTGGGCGAAACATCACGGAAAATTAAAATACATGGCAAGGAAATTTGCGAAGATGGTATTACATCTATTACAAATTATTATTGTCTTGCCTTAGAAAGTCTTTAATATACTGTAAAGGTGCCAAACAATTTGAAAGAAATTACATAAAACTCCTTATAGTTCTAAATGTTCCAATCTGTTTTAGGAATAATGGTGCCTTGCCTAAAATGAGCAAAGCATTTTGCTTAAGTCTCACTTTGTAATACTGAAGCATCACTATGCACAGAGGAACACTGGTTCTGCTGACGTTCTCCGCAATCTTTCTATTAGGCTGAATTATGCCCAGGCAGTTGCTGGCAGGCAGCAAAGGAGCAGAAAGCTGAACATCAGCTACTGGAAATTGCTGTTCTTAGAAGTAGTGGGTCTCATTTTGTCAAGTGAAAGGAGTTGTGAGCCAAAAGCTTGTCATCAGCCGTAAAACAGATAAACACAGGACTGTTTCAACTCATTCAATTGAAATTTTTAATAGATGTTAGTGCTGTCGACACAAAACTGGGAAACACATTCCTCCTTCCCTGAAGACAGTGGGCACTAAACAGCAGAGGGACATGATAGACCCCAGCTTCAGTTTCCCACTTACTAAAATGAAGGCACTGCAGAACACCGCATAAACACGCCTGCTGATAGCTTCTAATCTCCCTTCGTTCCAAGCAGACAGCCACCAGCCAGCCCTGTATAGGCACAGATGCTGAGAGGACCTGATTCTAGAATTTACTTTAAAACCAGAAGTAATAATTGATCACAGTCTTTGGAGTATTAGCAAATGGTCACCTAATACTGCACTTCCGCAGTACCTTAACATAGAAAATGTAGATTTTGGCAAGAAAAAGAGCTGCCATGTGTTTTAGACTGAGTTACAGCATTTCATTCTCTTTATTACATGGACAGCAGAAGCAGCCAGAAAACCAGCTGAGGGAAGTATCATGACCAATGTGAAGTTTAAATACTAGTACCAGCTAAAGGTGGTGATCGTTATACCTACAGGCAAGAAAGCATGTACCAGGGATTTAATCTCTCCATTGCTCTCATGTCTCAAGCCAACATGTCTTCAGCCCACGCTGTCAAACTCAGCTTCACAGATCTAAGAGCACAAAGGGTACTTGGGGTTTTTTGTGTGTGTGTTTTTGTCGGTTTTTTTTCCTGACCACAATTAGCTCATTTTCTTAAACAAATTATTTGAATAATTGCATATCCAGTCATTTTGTTATATAATATTGTTAGGCTGTATTATATTAAGTACATTTAATTTGCAAGTTCATCCTTCTTGACCAGATTTTTGTGCAACTCTGAGGCACAAACTACCTTCCTAATTATGAAATATATAATCTAGCTATCTCTTTGTATATCTAATACATCTACTGATAAATACTTTTTATTCACAATATAAAAATACCATTCAATTCAAATGGGTATTTCAAGGCTTTAATTAAATGTTTTAAAATATTTCTCATTTTTATATAGGGCTTTTTATCTTGGAATTAAGCAGTGATTTTTGTAATGATTAACATGGTTCTTTGCTCCATCGCCATACAAATAGTGTTTAAGTAATATCCAAGACATTAGCTACTATTTTATGCTATCAACAACTGTCATGGCAAGTTACTCTTGAACTGACAAGGTGTTAATGAAAATACAGCAGACCACAGATCTTTGTGGTATCCTCATGATTAGCAAAAGAGAGGAATAAGAGAGTAAAAACATTTGTTCAGTTCCCTTTGGGTTTTTAACTGAGACACAGAAAACTACTAAAGATGATGTGAACAAATGACTCCTGGAAGTCACACATAAAAAAAATAATATAAGATTTTTCTTTTAAAAACCTCTTAGTTCTAGACTGGCAAAAATACATTATTTGGGGGCTATTTCATAAACACATTTGATCATTTTAATTTTCTGCTCTTAAGTGCATCATCATCATCCAGTAACAGTGTGGGATGCTCATTTTCTGTGAATTTGTACTGAGGACCTGACTTTGATAACCTGACTAGTTCCCTATTGATCCGAGACTTTGAAACAGCAGTGGTTTTCATTGCTGCTCATGGCTGTCAAAACTGCCAAATTATTAATGATATGATGTGGCTCTTTAATTCTCTCCGTTTTTCTTTTGTTGTCTCTTTGCCTTCTATCTCTAAGATGCTAGTGCTTGATGGATACAAGAAACATAAAAAAAGGATAATTTCTTGCCAGGAATGTTTAGCTCTTTATCTTTTGTAGTTTTATTTTTGTACTTCAGAGTGAAATATTCCTGCTGTGCAGCCAGATGTTCTATAATCCTATTTTTATACAGCCCAAAGGACTCAAATCCCAGGTAAAGTCTCATCCACAATGAGTTGAATGATGGGTAAACTCAGGCTTTAAAATCAGATAAGAGTTTAAGGCAGAAGTAAAGTATGCTTTTGCTAAAACAGAACTGTTCTAATATCACATCTATATAAACATACTAATATTCCCTGACTAAAAAAGCAATGGCATATGTTTGTTACCACACTAGTATGGTAAAACAAATTACATCTATTGAATGTTCTGCTGCAATACAAAAAGGCAAAATATTTAGAAGTTGGAAGCCTACGTACAGGCAATCTTCAACAGTACATAAGCTCCAAACTAAGAGCAACCTTGTTGCCTACGAAAGGCCAGAAAAGAGCAGCTCTACCATAATCAGTGGGAATTTGCTGAACTAAAACTTTCAGGACACCCTTTAAAATTCCAGATATTTGCCAAAATCAGGAATCTTGCCACAGGACTACAATTTTGATGGAGAATGTGATTTCAGATTTGCTATCCTCTATATCTCCTCATTTGGTAAGCAGATTATCACTATTCTATCATTGCAGAAGTTTCCCACCCTACTGATTCACAAAGACTGTATATTTAGAAAACAGCAAGCACTCAGTCCACTTTTTCTTCCATTAAGGTCAACGAGGGTTTTACAGCTGCTATTGGAAACCGAGGAAACCCATGAGGAACGTGGGGGGAAGAAAAAAAATCTCATTTGTGGAGCTTAACTGGATATGTTACAATAACAAGATAACAAGAACTGATTCAAAACTACAGAAGTTTCCATCATACATAAGAGTAAAGATGAATACACTACCTTTGTCCATAGACACATGGTTATAACCAAACTCTCTTTCCTAGGAGTAGGACTGTCATCTTCCCCAGTGGTAGCACTACTCAATACAATATCTATACTTCAGGTCATGTAATGATGCAAAGCACATGTTAGATGCACTTGCAAAGTAAATTTTATTTGCTGGAAATGATATCTGCACATAAAAGTCACTGCTCTCCAAAACTGCGTCAATAAAACTAGCAGGAAGCCAGCCACAATGTATGCTGCCCTTTCTAATGCTGGAAAAGTTGTTCTTTCCCTCTGTCAACAGCTGATTCCACTATTTAATCTTGAATGATGGGGTTAAATTTCCCACAAGGAAAATCAATACAAAGACCCATAAGGCAGAAGTACTGTTGCAGTTAAAACACTAAATAGCTGCTATATGGCAGTAGGGTTTCTAATGACTGGAGAGGTGTTTTTAACAGAAATCTCTTCTTACCTTGGTACAGGCTGACAGAAAAACAAGGTATCACATGCTGGTGAGGAAAGTAGTTTAGTACATGTTTTTAAACAAGAAAGAAAAAGGATTAACATAACAGAAGTGGGTCAGAAAGATACAGGCATGTTTGAAGATGATGAATTGTGCTGGCTGTATTCAACTCCAACTTATGCCACCTTCTGTTTTCATTCCTTCCTGAAATGGAATGTGGACGTAAACTAGCCAAACACTGCCAACAAGAAATCACTCAGTCCCAGTGGGTGACAAAATCAAACTGTACACATCTGAATTAGGAACAGTTCAACAAGTTTGTGCTCAAAGGAATATACATCCCAGTTTTGATCTAATACTATTACTTCATATATCATATTACACAAGGCCATCCCTAGAATATAACTTTTCCTCCTCTTTCAGAATATTTTTGTCATGGATTTTGGGATAACTGGACTCCATGTTGTTAAATTCCAGTTTCTGAATACCAGATCTGCAGTATCTAGCTCTTCCCTGAAATCTCAAGATCCTGGAGACAAGTCATTAAATTAGAACCTCTGCCTTCTTAAAAACAAAAATGAAATCCTAAATGCCTCAAGAAAAAGCCAAACATGAAATTATTAGCTCTTATAGTTATGAGACAGCAGCTTGGAAACAATCAGAGTATACCCTAAAAGCTCAAAAGCTGGACCGCAAACAACTTATATCTTTAGGGGAAGAAACAGCAAAATTCTGATAATTGGGGGAATAATGTATTTTTGAGTACTTAGACTTGCAAGAAAAAAACCTTTTTCAACTTAATTTTCTGGAAATATTGCAGAATTCTAACCTGTAGTCATGGCTGGGTTCTCCCTCATGCTTTGGTGACTCTCCTTTCCAAAAATTAAAAATGCTGACAACCACAAACATTTGTGTCCTATTCTCTCTTTTATATCCATTTTGTTTATTATGCCTATAAATTGCCTTTAGTTTTCACCACATGGTAAAAAAATCTTGCAAATGAAGCATATCTTATGCTATATATTTTCACAGTGTTTAGCACAGTAAGACTCAGATCTGTATGGAGGACGTAAGAGCTGTTACTCTAAACAGCCATCCCTCATGAAAACGTTGGAAATTATAATTCTGACTCTCCAGTTATTAACAATAAGTATTTCTAGGCAAAAATCCATGATACCTCTATGTCAACTTAAAAATTAAAATTAAATTAATTTCAGATTAAAATAGTCTGAGGTTTAAAGTGTTTACATATTAACGGGACAGACAGAGATAGAGAAGATAGAGATATCTGAAGATATCTCTAAAACTTTTGAGGTTGGTTTAAAGGCAGTCATATTTATTCTGAGTTTGTTTTCTTTTAAATTTTCCATCTCCTGGTCATGCTTCTCTAGCACTTCCATTTACCCAAAACTGAAGCTTCCTTTGCTGTCTAAACATCCCCTCAGATCTATGAGACTAAGCTTCAGGGAGAAAAAGCCATTATTGTAAGCATTGACCACAGTGGTGTTCTGAGGTTTAATAGAGTAGAAGCACCTTAAAATGGTCACCTGGCATATCTGTGTCATCCTCCTTAATTCATTTGAGTCATCCCAGTGGAAATTCCGTTGTAACAGCAAAATTACTACCTGTGTTTAGTATAATTGGAAAAAGAAAAAAAAAATCAAGATAATTCAACAGATGTGAGATATTTAAACACTCCATGTCACTGTATCATACAGCATGACTCAACTTCTAAGCAAGCTTAATCTTAAACTGCTGCCCCATGTCATGTCAAACAACTGGCACCTCTCATCAGAAACATTTTAATGAATCTTTTATTTCACATACTCAGGATTGCACTTCTCATGTTTTATAAACAATTTAACTTTTCCTTACAAGATAAAAATTGGTTGAGCTGCTGCAACTTCAGAGTAAACAGATTTCTAATCAACTACAAGAGTCTGATTCCTCTATGCAACTTCTCAATTTCTCTTCTCTTAACATAGAATCATGGAATGGTTTGGGTTGGATGGGACTTCAAAGATCATCTAGTTCCACCCCCCCTGCCATGGGCAGAGACACCCTCCACTAGGCCAGGGTGCCCAAAGCCCCATCCAACCTGGCCTTGAACGCTTCCAGAGATGGGACATGCACAGCTTCTCTGGGTAACCTGTTCCACTGCCTCACCACCCTCATGGAGAAGAATTTCTTCTTTGTATCTAATCTAAATCTCCCTTCTTTTAGTTTAAACCCATTCTCCCTTGTCCTGTCACTCCCTGCACTTGTAAACAGTCCCTCTCTGGCTTTTTACAGGCCCCTTTAGGTACTGGAATGCTGTTATAAGGTCTCCCTGGAGCCTTTTCTTCTCCAGGCTGAACAACCCCAACTTTCTCAGCCTGCCTTTATAGCAGAGGTGCTCCAGCCCTCTGGTCGTCTTCATGACCCTCCTCTGGACTCACTCCAACAGGTCCATGTCTGTGTTGTACTGGGGACCCCAGTACTCCAGGTGGGGTTTCACCAAAGCAGAGTAGAAGTGCAGAATCCCCTTCCTCAACCTGCTGGTCATGCTTCATTTGATACAGCCTAGGTTATGGTTGACTTTTTGGGCTGCAAGCACACATTGCTGGGTCAAAGTCTTAAAGGACATCCATTATCACCATTTCTGCTGATCCAAAGCACCCAATTCTTTAACTTCTACTTTTTTTAGCTTAAGGATGCAAGAATAACAACAAAATGACATATGTAAACAGTGTGTAAATGTGTTCAGTGAGTGCGAGCAAATACATAAATTACATGTATCTATTACAATTTCTTTTCTGCTTGCATAGATTTATTTTTACATTTTCAGCCTGTTGAAAATCTGCATCATGCTGCTTGCTCACCTTCTGGGTAACATTTCCATCAATGATTATCTAACATACAGTCACCTCAAATGAGTAACCCAGCAACCCATTATGAAAGCCGGGGAACTGACTATATCAGGACAATTCATGCAAATCACTGTCTTCACAAGAAGATTCAGATAGTTAAAGGAAACTCTACACAAGTTCCAGTCTTTCTGTTATTGTTAGCGCAACATGTATGAGACTACAGTATTTGAATACCATTTAACTTGACACGTGACTGGATAGACTGCTAAAAATGATCCACCAAAACTGTTTACTAAGTTGAATTTTCATAATTTTTTTTTCCCTGATAAAAGCCTACTTTCTACCTTTTTATTCCTTAAGCTATAGAGAAATAAGAAACCTTAAGTATTCAATTCACAGACCCTGCCATGGGAATTTATCTCTGTTGTTTTTTCAGTGTGGCCTTCCTGATAGTCTGCATGTTCCAAGAAGGAAGACAACCTGCGCCTGGAGTCATGGAAGCAGAATCAGAGATAGTACAATCGAGTCATAGAAACCAGAGTTACAGATACTGAAGTTTGTGGTGAGAACTTAATAGCTACATCACATATATTTTGGGTTGTTTTACGTGAGTCATTCTAATCTGGTCCCATGGACTAATCATAGAATGGTTTGGGTTGGAAGGGACCACAAGGATCATCTAGTTCAAACCCCTCTGCTATGGTCCGGGACACCCTACACTAGAGCAGGTTGCCCCAAGCCCCATCCAGCCTGGCCTTGAACTCTTCCAGAGATGGGGCATCCACAACTTCTCTGGGCAACCTGCTCCAACTAGAAGCTAGAAGGTGTAAGGTTTACTCCTGCAGTGCATCCTCTGATCAGTTTCATGCAAGAGACGTTCAGTTTGCACTTCACAGCTGCTCTGTCAGGAAATCTAAGCACACAGAGAATGATTGACAGATTTGCTTCAAAACCATGCTTCTGAACAGAAGTGCTAATGTAGTGGGCGACATGAAATATCCAAACTACTACACCAATACAGCACCATAACCAAAACTTATGGATCAAAAATCATTTATCAGAAAGTTATCAGCATTTAATCCTATTGTGTCCTAGGAGAATGAGAGATTTTTTTAAGGTTACGACTTTTCTTTCTCATTTTCACATCATATTGCAGTATCAAGAGGTTTCAACAGCAGGCGTAGTTCAAGTCACTGTTTTGTAGTCTACGTAACAAAAATCTTTGGACCATTTTAGATAATGATCTTCATTTACAACCAAGTGAAGATTAGCTTAAGCTTTCACTATATTGATTACCTCCATTTCCACCAGAGTTTGCTTACTTGCAGAAATGGGGTTAATTTTTGTAAGCACAATCATACAGTGAATTTGTTGCTTATGGACTGGGCTGCTTATGATCAATGGATCACAGATTAAGTCATACTTCTTTAACTGATTAGAATAAGTATAAAAATAGATTTTTCCAGGCTTGCTCTCACTGCATATTTTTCAGGCTAGAATCTAATTTCAATATGACAATTTCACAGAGTGAGATACTGTTCAATGTGGGAAAACGATCACTGACAAATAAAATGATTTTCCCTTTGTTCCAGGAGAACTAGGAAGGGGGAAAAAAGGAGTGTAGTAAATCTCGAAATTGAGAGAAGTTGCAAGGGAGACTTAATTCTGTATAAATATTAATACTGGAAACCTCGAGGTTTTGTCCTCTCCAAGTGTCTGCCTTATCACAAACTTAGTTTTTTATCACCTCTTACACATATTTGAGATAATTTCTGCATAAAAGAGAAAATAGAACACTACTTAGAAAATGAGGGTAGACTCTAGCACTCTTCATGGGAAAATGTAAACTTTTGCCATCTTTAATCAGATTAAAATTTGCTTTCATTCCTGCTATTTTTTAGCTTAAAAAGGTTTTAAGGGATGTACAGAATCTCAATGATAAACTCAGAATGAATTCAGAACCTGTTCTCTGAGCATTTTCATTCCAAGGGGATGGACGATTGGACACACACATTTTAGGCAGATTAAACTGTTAAATAAACCCACTTCGTTTCTCTTTTCTATATTGATGCTGCCAGCCTTAGAGGTTGGTCCAACATGGATTTTAAGCCCTTTAGAAAAATCACACAAATTCTTCTTTTAAACAGAATGGCAGGCAGCCATTTCTAGCTATAACTACTATCTCCCTTTATATCAGATGACAACCACACCAGACATCTCCTGGGTTAATAACATTACGTCCTAGTAGTCAACACTGCAGCAGGAAATAACATATCTGGGATCAATCTTTCTGTGGCCTTTTGGTAAACATTAAGAAAAAAGGCAAAAAGAACTTTAAAAAGAATAATTTTTAGATGTCCATTTTTTTCCCTGCATATTTTATATGCAAAGTATAATGGCATGTTAGTACTTTCTTTACATTAAAAAGATTGTATAGAGATAAAAGTCATATTGCAGAGATCAGGATGCTATGAGTCATTATTTATGTTTCTAGACAAAACCTCTAATTTTCCTCAAACCTAACTTCTCTTCAGTCAGTTACAAAATTACAGAAATACCTCACACTATTTACTTCCAGAGCAAGTTCCTGTCACAGAAATGAGCTCCCATGTTTAGATATGTTTCTAAAAATTCCCCTGTCAATTTGTTTATATATCCATCTAGATTCTAGCTTTGTTAACATTATTAATGATATGCACTACTATGTCTGTTCAAGACAAAAAACCCCAACCATTAAGAGTTATTTACCTTCTTTAAGATTTTAGTGTCATGTGAAAGAAATGACTAGAATGGGACAATAATTTTATAAGTCTGATGTACCAAAAGACTAAATATTGGTAAATGCCGTGCCACTTTTTACTTCTGCTGTACAATCTCATTCCCTGCTTCACGTCAATCACTGTACAGTCACTGCACTGAATGCTATTGGAAGCTTTCATTAACTAATTCAACAGTAAATTGTGGAAAACAAAGGTTATCATGCCACAGCCAGCAAAATTTGAAAAAAAATTAAAAGTAATTTTTTCTTTTTTTCAAGGTCAGAGGTCACCGTATGCTGAGAGATGCAAACTTTTCTCTGTTGTCTCTTCACAGATTTTCCTTCAAGAAGGCAAAAAAAAAAGTGGGGGGGGAAGCTAATTTAAAAATAGAAGCACAAATGACTGTGGAAGAACTCCAAGAGAGTGAAAACTGTCTTAGAAACTGTAAACAAAGAATGGTTATCAGTGGGAAATACTTCAAGAATCCCATGGAAACAGACCAAATAATATTTTATGAATTGGCTCCTGTAAGCCACATTTTGTAGACTTTCAAATAGCCTTTGGAACACATGTTCTTGAGATCTGCTATTCATAATAGTCAGCTTAACCTTTCTCACTATGCTAATGGCTTAAATGAAGAGAAGTAAATCTGAATGCAATGGGTTTAGAGGTCAAGTCTCCGTGTCACACATCAGTTGCACAGCTTTGGCTTCACAGGTCTCACAGTCATCAAGCCCAGGATGCAATTTATTTGCTTTGCTCAGTTCCCAAACTTTGCTAGAGTTCAGAGGAACTGAGCAGACACTTCCTTCCTCATGCCCTGAAGATGTTTAAAGATGTTTTTTTATTTATTTAAAGAAACACAAATCTGCTTCTCATGGTTAGAGCAAAGACCGCTAAAGCCCATTCCATACTGAATAGCCCAGTTGCAGGCTTGGGCAAACGCTGCTTGCTTCCTAAGCCACAAGGCAGACCTGGGACTTCCACTTGCCCAAAGGCGGTGGCGGGGCTGGGTGCTCACAGCACTGCTGTGCTTTCAGAACCAAGGGAAACTGCAGCCTCCTTAACTCTCTCGTTAAATACACAGCTTTCCTCCAAACATGGTGCAACGGATAACAAAAAACAAAAAAAAAGGATAACTTTACTCTTTGATTAGTTTCTGTATTATAACATAATATTGTTTATCCACAGATATTTTCTAGTTTTGTTTTTTTTTTTTTCAAAAAATTTAAAGTAAGTTTCATAAGAATGAGGGAGCTGGACTTCACTCAAGACACATATTTTAGAAATTCTCTAGTGGCCTCCAGTTGAGACTTCCTCTACAACAGCCAGCGGGTAAGAACACAGTAATAGAGCATTAAGACTGTGAGTAGTAGAAATACTGCACAGCTGAAAATAAGTATTACTTTTAAAGATTATGTGATTTCTACAGGTTCATGAAATTTACTTGCCTTTGGGGTTAGATAAAGGCAAGATGCCAAGCACCATGCAGTCCAATCTAACAAGCACTGAAGTGAGCAGGAAGACTTCAGCTGACTTGAATTTTTTTATTTTTTTTTTTCTGACTGTATCTTTGGTGATAGAATGGTCTGAGCTACCTCCTTTGAATAACTAAAATTTATAAAAGTAAGATCCTAGGGAAGATGGGGCCACGACATAAAGAATAGCTCCTACCCTGGTTGCTTAGGCACTTTGAATTTGCAGAGGAAGAATCTGGTCTGAAAAACTAAAGAAAAAACCTGCCATATTTTTCACTTTATTGATTTTGCACAGTCTGAATCTCAATAAGTATGAAACTTCATGGCATGTGTTTTTTACTGCAACAAGTATTATGCCAACTTGCCCTTTTCAATTACTGTTTTTATACTTTTTCTGTTCCCTGCTCTTCACGGGATGGGGTGGCAGGGGTGGGTAAGAGGACTACTGTGTGTGCAGTACCATCACCAGCTTAAAAGATCTGCTCTCTACAGCATGTACTCAACTGTGCTATCACAGAAGCCTCTTCAGGAAAATCTCTCTCCAACAAACTAAACACTGCAGTCCAAAATAAGGTCTTAAAAAGATCATATTTTAGGTCCACTTTCTTTAAGAAATAACATGGAGATAACAGAACCCTTCCAGTTAGTTTTCAAAACCAACTGTCAGAAAACACGAACGAGAATGTTTATGAGTTGCTTCCTACTATGCAGCTTCACAGTAACAGAAAGTTTGTTTTGATAACTAGTAACTTCACAGAATCATAACTTGAAGTTCAAAAATTACTGCAGAGATACATGTTACCAAAAAATCTAGTACTGATGAAATTGAAGTCCAAACACAATCATATCTATTCTATAACACACAAGTTTCTTATTGCTGCTGATGTAGGAGGAATTTAAAGCGTTCTCTCTTATATCTACTGATGACAGGGCCTCATTGACTAAATTTCTTTGTTAAAAAAACACAAACAAAAGCCCCACCCTAAAACCAGTATGAGCCCAGTTAATGATCTCGAAAAAATGCTGCAGATTTGGTGGGTTTTGGGGTGGTTTTTATGTAGGTTTTTTTGATTTTTTTGGTGGGTTTCTTTTTATTTGTTTGGTTGGTTTTTTAAATTATTATTATTTTTTGGGTTTGCTTTTTGAATAAGTATGCAGTCAAATTTACCCTCCTCATTATCTTCTGCAGGTTGATAACCTAAATTAACCCCATGCAGCAGGGACAGTGAGCAGACAGGACTCTCACTGCTCACGTGGCCACCCAGCCTTTCTCAGCCCCAGCAGTCTCAGGGTGCATCCTTCACCTGCTACACTTCTCAAAGGTATGAGACTCTGAGTGAGTCCTTCTCATCTCAGAGGTACTAATTCTGACTGTTTGGGGAGACACCTTTTCACAAGGCCAAAGCATGTGTAAAGTACTCCTCAGTAACCTTTCAAAGAAAGGAAACAACAAAACAAGAGCAAACAAACAGGATACAAAATTAGCAAGAGAGGAATTGCTGGTGATCCAAATGATTTATCGGAAGAATTACACTGTACTAGACTGTCCACAGTGTTGCATATGTATCAGTGAAACATACCCATCAGGACTATAACTACTCAAAATATTGTAAAACGCAAGAAGTAAATTTTTACAGGTAGCAGCCAAAACCAGTGCAGGATAAGAGCAAAGATCAAGGCCTCTTACTAACCAAATACAGAAGCAATGTGTAAAATGTCCTGTTTGTTTCTCTGAGGGACTCAAGACATCAGTGTTGTCATGAGTACTATAAGCTTTCTTTGCTACTAAGAGTCCTTGTTTTATTAACTTATCAATCTGATGTTTCACAAAGCGGGTTAGTGTTGCCCGCTCCCTGTCCATAGCCCTAAGGTAAACCATGGCTTTCCTTCCTGCACAGCTATGCCTGTCAGCCAGCGTTATGAATTTAAGCAGCACTCATGCATACTGTCACACACTAAATACAATTTTTTTTAAACATCTAAATATAACATAACTTAAAATCATACTGTCTTATTATTTAGGTCACTACATGACAGCTACAGCAACATTTGATCATTTTAAAAGAAGTTAAGATCTATGAACTTTAGATAAGATCTATCATAAAGTTCATATGTTGTTCTTAAAAACTATTATCAGAAGTTTGCTGTAGAGAGTTCTAAGGCTAAAAATCAAATTTGTCCTTTCCAGTATGTTATTCCTTTGCTTTGCCTGGGCCTAGGCTGGGTTTGCTGTGAGGAAAAGGAAGCAATCAAACCATCCAAAAGTTCATTGGGCTTTTCATCTCTTATTTCTTAGTGAAAAAACACACAACACAGCATTTTGATTGTGTAAAGAGGTTCCTTAAAAATGTCATTATAGCTCATGTGTTAATAGTACATTTTAACAGAACAGATAATCAGCAAAAGGTTGGACCAGATGAACCTTGAGGTCCTTTCCAACCTGGTATTCTGTGATTTTAGTATTACTAGAATATCTATTATCAAATAAGGTCCAGTAAATAAAACACATTCTTAAAGTTATTTGCCATTAAGTGACACAATCATGTGAACTAACTAAATAACTATGTTAAGTACAAAATGAAAGTGTGAAAAAATACACAAAATACTGATAGTGAAAATGAAATCTTTTATCCAGCAAAGCTTCTCAGCTACCAGAACTGATTTTCAAGCAGAGCTCCTCAGTTAAAGCTCTTAAAGGAAGTCATTTTAGAGGAGAACTACTCTTTCTGTTATTACAAATAACAATAGATAGGCACAGACTGGAGTGAATTTATAGCTGTGTATCGCTCTTGGGACACGGCTTCTGTTCATAAACAACTCAGATACACTCTCATGGTTTGTGCTGTTAGCAAAGCCCCTAGAGGGACTTAAAACTTTGTATTCATGCAGCAACTATCCATTATGCTATATATTTTAGATGATGAAATTAACACCCAGGAGATACATTCTCAAAACATTATATGGGATTTTAGCTCTGTGACTCCCCTTGCTTTGAATGGCACATGTGGTTAAACCCATTGCAAACCTTTGAAAAATTAGCTTAAGATACTTATCTCAGTGGCAATAACATGAATATTAGGGTCTAATGCTCCTCCCTGAAGCACCATTGCTTTATCTAGGTTCTTGATGCTGCCATCTTAGTTCTCCTGAAGAAAGCTGTTTCCCTCCCCAATCATCAAATAATTCAATTAAAAGAAATAGGACTACATGCATAAAATTACGCTGTTCAGTAGAAGAATGGTGACAGTATTAATACGCACAACCACAGAGTCACTAGAATAGTTTTCTGAAAGATTATCAACTGCAGTGCTTAAACAGTACATGTTAATTCTACAGAAGATACGCTTTGAATTAAATTATGCATCTCAATTTGCAAAGCGCCATTGTTTGCCAGCTCATGGAAATTAAGGGACTGAAACCTGTATTCAACCTTGGCATGATTGTTGCCTTTTTCTGGGAGCAGTCCTGTGCCAAGAAAGCAATGTCTATAAGGCATTCAGAGACATCAAGACCAGTGTTAGGATAGCAGTAAACAGCAAGGTGATGGACTTCTTTAATCTCATGACACTGTGGTACAACAAAAACAATGGCAAGACAAAACATCACAAGAACAGAAAGAGACATTGCTCTTTTAGATAAATACAAAACAGTTGCAATTCTTCTGTTCCCAATGAAAAAAAAACAACACAACATAACAACAGGTTATCTAGATAAAAGTCCCACCTATCTCTAAAATATGAAGTCATAAACCTGGAAATATTCACAGGAATTCTGGAAAGCAGACAGCATCCTCTTTTGTCAGTGCTACCAGATAGTAAGGGAACACTCCTTTCTTACTAGAAACCTGATTAGCTGTTTCATTCCTTCTAAACATTCACTTTCTTAATGAGCTGCAGTCTTTGCTGCATTCCGAGTTATGAATAGGTTTACAGTGTAAAGCACCATGATACCTGTCAATACTCAGTGCTGCTCTGACCTCACCTATTCCCTTTTGACTCTGTCTCCATGGTGCGTGCATGTGAAATTGCCATTGACAGAAAAGATGTCATCTCCCAACAGCATGAACCCAATTCTCAGTGTTTTTAATATCTTTAGAGCACATCTAGCCCTCTCTATTCTCTTATGCTCTCTTCTTTCCATGTCTTTTCTTGCAGCCTGGTCATACACTTGGTAGCAATACTGGTCTGGATTTCCTCTCTCTCACTCCTATTTCTTTGGTGTGAAGAGAGGTGAGGAAAAAGAAAAAAAGAAGAAACATCACTAGAAAAAGTTGCTGCGAAAAGTAGAAGCATCTTTAGTGGGGAGCTACACATCAGTCCAGCAATATGACAATTCAGCTTTTCCTGCTATCTTCCATACAAATCTTTTGCACCATTGGACAATACACTTCCCCTCTTGTCTCCCTAATCACACAACTACAGCAGAACGTGAAATGAAAAGGTGGGGTAACATGCAAGTCTATCCAGCAGAGCACAATGGTGTTCCGGCAATATCCATTTAAAAACATGTTGAATACTCTTTGGCATAGTCAATGGGTCCTCTTCAATATAGGGGAAGACAAACATTAACAATTTGTTTTAGATAGCTCTATCAGGACACAGAAGATTCAGAGAATTCTACAGGCCAACAGCAAAAGTATTTTAATAATTAAAGAAACCCTGTCAATGTTCACAAGCTGGTAACTAAAGAGTATCTCTTTCCTCTTTGCAGACAGCAAAATGCATGGCATTCTTTGTTAAGCCAGATAAATTATTTTCTTTGGTCAAAATCAAAATAGGTTTTATTATTAAATTCTCTGAAGTAATATGCTCACAGTGCCTGCTGACTTCAAATTTTAAGTATGATCGTACAGAAATTTAGTTCCAGTTATTTTTCTGCCCAGCAGCTAAGAAATTAGTGGCAATTGCATTTGAAAATCTGTTCCCTTTAATGGGTTCTCCCCCCCCAAAGTAGAGCCTCTCAGATGCTGTACTACTTATAGAGGCTTTTTATAATGGCAAACGGTCAGCTGCACTTGCTTGTATTCCTGGTGTTAAACGTAATTTAGTGCCAACTACCATTCCTGAAAGCCTTCAAAATTTCCTACAAATCCAAATTCAATTACACTAGTAGAGACTAATCAGTGACTACATGAGTGTTCTCTTGGTATCTGGGACGCTGTTTAAAGCCACAAATGCAGCACTTTCAAGTATTTTTCTCCAGCAGGAATGCTAAAAAACATATAAAAGAATCACAGCAGATAAACTTCCTTCTTGCAAATCTGCCCCTCCTCTACATTTACTTTGCCTGCGACAGGCACTGAATAAAAGGGAGAAAAAGCACAGCTTGAAACACATGTACAGGAAGGAACAGAAATGCAAGGGCAACTTTGGATCCCAAGGGGCCATCAGGACTCTACAAAGGCACGTGAATCATGATTTGGATTTCAGTAATGGGAAGGGTAAATAAAGGAAGTGAAACCTAGTGATGCAGCAGAAGAGCAATACCAAGATTTCTGTGTAGTTACGTATGTGGTGGAGAAAGGAATGGAAAAGAGGTTAGCTTCTGCAAGGTAATGTCTTTGGGGAAAAAACACACATATATAAGCCACAAGCACACATTCATACCTTCAGCTGCAGTGGTCAGTGCCTCCAGGTTCATGTCTGCCCTTCCCTGGTGGTTAGCAGCTCTCTAGATCTACTGTTGGATACGCCTATCCATCAAGCGCCTGTACTGCTTTTATATGGAGGATAATAAACTTAGAACAGCCTAACAAGGAATATTGCATTATCCAACCCAGTACGGTAACTGGAGGCAGGAGACAAAGAAAACAGCAATCAGACATGGTCTGGTATTTGTCACTGTCTGCAATCATCAGTGACACGGGATTATAGAAGAGAATTACTGGAAGACATTAGGGTTTTACTCAAACATCTGAGAATTGTATTAAAGTCATATTTGCAGCAATACACTTACACAAAATTAATGTGTTCTCTGTCGCTGCAGGGAAAGCAGAGGAGAAGCTGCAGGCACTTCAGACAGAATCATCTATCATTCAGTATCAAGACCTGGTTTGGAGACTAGTTCTGGGCTCCCTTGGTTCCCAATAAAAGCCAAGGGTCCTTATCCATTTAAGGCCAAACCCGTCATGAATCTGGCATCAGCTCTTCTTTACCCAAGGAGTGAGAAACAGTTCTGATTTTTCCACAAAAGAGTACCCATTGTTCTTCTTCCCCAAGGAAACAAAAAGAAATCCCTTCATCTATGAAAAGAGTAAGTCTCCCTGTGCTAGGGTAAATAACATAGTCATTACATATAACCCATTTAAAAAAAAAATCCTGTTCACTCTAATAATTTTACAGGATTTAATTGAGTGCTTTTTTAACAGCCTGGACTTCTAGCAATCGCAACATATTTGATATTTCAAATTTAAACCTGGAAAAGGCATTAACATTGTAGGAAGGGCAGAAAATTAAAGCCTCAGATGTTTATTCAGCAGAAGATGCTCCTTGCTTCCTCTGATTTTATAGTCAGACAATACTACATATCAACCTCATTTTGAAGTCTAATACACTGCTGATTTTTCAAACTCTTACTAATTACACCTTGAGTGAATAGCAGGTGGGGTTGTGGCTTGTGGATTTGCATATTTGGAGCTCTGCTACACAAATCAGTGTTCTAAACCCCTGTGCTTCTCAACCAGCAGGTATTAAGCCCCCTCTGCAGTTCAGCTACAAGTATACTAAACTTACAGTTCCACAGCGGTGACCCTCCTGGCTATTGAAAGCTCTACTTCAGAGGAGGGTCTCCATGTCCAAATAAAACCTTCAGAAATCTGGTATTTTCCAAACTCTGCAGCTTTAGGAAATCCCTCACCACAGTTAATTTCACAAGCCCCAAAGATACTTCTACAATAAGCCACTTCAGTATGATGTTAAAGAGGAAACAGTTCCCATTTCCATCCCTACCATGGCAAGTCTCATGTCCTATCCCACTCCATTAAACTACTAAAGAAATATAAATGAGGTACAGATTATGACAAGTTCTTAGCCTACTCACACAAAGGAAATTACAGCCTCATCAGCTACACCTGCCCAGTTCATGAAACCAAACCCCTTTAATTGCTAAGAAGAGAGAAATGGTGGAAGAGGCTTTCTTTGGGTTGCTATGTTCAATGGCCTTTGCCTGCTGCAAATTCTGATATCTCCACTTATCTTACCTTCCCCTGAGAGCATTCAACACCAGCCTGAATATGCCACGCTAAGAGCCCTGTCCTCTGCTCCTGGCACAGCCACGACCTCCCTCCCAAATCTCCCAAATTCTCAGTTTGCGCTCCCTTCAAGCACTTTCTTGATTACAGACCAGTGCCAACATGGAGCAGCACTTCAAACTATTTGAGTGGCTATGGCATGAAGCCAAAATGAGTGAAAAATGCTTTACGTGGGTGTACGTCTGAGGAGCGTAATGTGAAGGCAACACGAGAACATGTGGATGTGTTTTTAAAGGCAAGGAGGTAAACGTAGCTGGCACAAAGCAGTAAGCAATTTGTAAAATCAGGACCTTACCTGTCTCTTTGAAAGAAGATAAGCATGGCTACAATACTGAATCATTTAGATGCAATTTCCTTGTGGGGCCTCATATGGCTGTCATTTAATATCACATTGTGCAGAATTTCAGTTTTAAGGAATTAAAGAAATACTGTTATACACAGGTCTGAGTTCTTCCACAGTGTGAAGAAGTTTTTAATTTCTATGCGGACAAATGGCCGGTTTTGTTTTGTTGGGGTTTTTTTTATTATTGTTAACATAAAATTGGTGGCAGATCGAAGTTATTCTCTGTCTTGTTCTCTATATTTGAAAACAATTCCTGGGAACTGAATGTTGGGAACTGAGATTTCTGCAAGACAGGAGTGCCTGTGTAGTGTTTGCAGCTGCCACTTTTTCCATGGGGTTTGTGTATTTGCATGTAATAAAATAAATTACAAAAAATCTGCATCATTGATTTCTGGTAGGGTGTCAAGCTGTGATATTACCAGGATGCTGATAGACTTCCAGAAAGATGACAGTATTGTTAAAAGAAAAAGCAACAATATGAATCCATAACAGCTTTCTGGGGGAAATGGAAAATTTCAACTTTTGAAACAAAAGGACTTGCACAAGGTAAGAGTAAATTGGAGAGAAAAAATTAAAGTCAACTCCATTCCTATCTTATTTCTCTTACACTTTTAAGTATTACCAACCTTTGTATCCTCCCCTCAGGTTTCATTTAAAAATCTCAAACCCACCAAAGGACTTCCTTAAAATGTTCTTAATGATTTTTTTTTTTTAAGTGATTCCAATAGGCTCTAGTTCCAAGTGTTGCTTAATCAAGACTCTCGGAAATAACACCTCCTGCCAACTGATTGACAGAAAGTATTGCTTATTGTTTCCAGGAAAGGTAATTCAGTAAAAAGGGGTCTCATTGAATAGGAATAAATACTATAAACAAAAACACTGTAAAAGATAGTTTAAGCAGTCACCCTCCCTCCATATGCAATCTAAAGTGATAAAACCTCTACTTTGATACAGGTAGTTTGTCACAGGAAGAAAGCAGGAAAAGTGTAAGCAAATAAAGTATCTTCGTTTCCTTCTTTGAAGCTGTTATTAATGAGCTCACAGCCTCAAGCAGAAATAGTTTGCTCACCAATGCCACTTCTCGCCACCTTTTGGTGCCACATACACTAAAGATTTTGTAAGAGCTTTGTAAAAGGGAAGGAAAGCTCTAGTTAAGGGAATACAAGCTCACTCTTCTACGGCAGGAATCTTCTAGGCCAAATGTGCTGGGTGAAAGGGGGCTGGGGTGCAGGGCTCACACAAGGTGAGCAAGCTGCTTTTTTGGCCTGGGTCTCAGCTCTGGAGTTAGGATACAACAAGCTCCTGTGCGGACTGTAGAACACCTAGGAATAGCCACATCTGTGCCTTCCCACCTCTGCCCCACTGTGGTCTCTATGCATGGAGGCTGGTGCATCCAGGGAAGGGCTGAGGACTCTCTGCCAGTGGAACTTGTAGCTCAGATAAATCTTGTGGTTTTGAACTGCCCTGGCATGGTGACAGAGAGACACCTAGGGTACAAAGTGTAATCCTCTGCGGTCTGACATTATTTCCAGACAGATGAACAATGCATCACTAAACAAGCTCACACTCAATAATAGTCCCTTTAAAAAAATGAGACGTTAGATTGTGGAGAAAAAACAGGAGAATAAAGAGGTTTTAAAACTTTGTCTCTTGATAGTTTGTTCAATAAGAATAATTAAATGCACAGATAATTCTCAAAGTTCCAAGTAAAAAAAAGTAGCAATACAGCATTTGTCTCTTGAGTTTTGTTGCTGCCTAAATTTAAAAAAATACGTATCTTATCAATACAAAAAAATTGAAATCTAAAAAAATGAAATAGGTGGCAAAGCACAGAAACAAGGGGAAAGATTTTCTAGAAATCTTTACAAAATGGAGAGGTGTAATTAAAAAAATCCTACTAGGATCTAGGTTGAATGATTACTTGTTCATATTGTTTTTTATTGAATTTTCTTTGGTAATATTTATGTGCAACTACAGTGCTAGTAACACTGAAAACCTCAGCAAGAGACCTCAGAGCCCACTGGGAAATGTGAGGTCCTTTGTGAATTCCTTTGATTGTGCTGATAATCCTCACAATGAAGAATGCAAGCTTGAATTTGTCTGGTTTTTAAATGTAAACATGGATATCTGCAGTCAAGGTAATGTATTTTTCATCACAATGAATACTGCCACAGATGTACATCTTCCATACACTGGAGGGAGAGAGTTACACACCACCATTTGCTACACTAAACAACTCTAAATATTTTGTCCACAGTGTTACCTTCTAAAGTAACTCCAGTAAATGCAAGAGAAATCCTCCAACAGAGAAACTGTCCTAAGAGAAATTGTTTTCTATTTACCTCCAGTCAGTGGCTGAATACTCAGTCTTTCAGCTTTAGGGTATATTTCTTACAAATGTTTTTATCCCATTTTTAATAAACATGGGTGTTCTCATTTTAAAAGGAAATATCTAATCCTTTCTTGAATCCTATTAAGCTTTTTGCTACGATGAAATCCTACAGCAATGAATACCAATCCATTGTTCCTTATCTTGTTTGCAATATCATTTTAAGAATGGTTGATCAGAAACTAATACAACACTTAAAACTGCAGTAAACAATTGATTCCAAATAGAGAATTACAATATTTTCAGATTTATCTTCTAGACTCTCATTCTTTAGGCTTATGCAACTTTATGAACTTTCCTGCCTGCCATGTTCTGCTTCAAAGGGATAACTATTTAACCTTTCCAGAGATACCTAGGCCTTTTTCTTGAGTGATTACAGTTAATTACATGCTGCAATCTCTATGAGCAGTTGAAGTTATTTTAATGCGTGTTACTTTGCTTTAGTCAGTATCACATTTCACCTTCCATTATGCTGACCACTTGCTAAGCTTTAAGCCATGCAATCTTCTTCAGTCTTAATTCATTACTTTTTGCCTATTTTTTTTTCCACAATACAAGAAACTTTGACCCACAGTAGGCAAATAATATACATGAGCATCAAAGCAAGCTAAAGAGCAAGGAATTGGAAAGCAATTTGGCTGCTAAGTTTCTGAGGTAATATTTGACTTGAAAAATATTGCACACTAACTGGAGGACCTAATCCTTTTCCAAATCAAATCTGGAGTTCCTAAGTTTTCCTATAGACAGGAGTCCTCCTTTTACATTTTGTCTCTCAAAACACGAGAAGTGCGTCCACATGAAATCTATATCCGTGAAATCTGTATGCTTAATTACATCTGAATTACTTTGCAACTTTTATTTATTAAGAGACATTAATATGATTAGAGAAGTAGTAGTATCATCCTTGCCTGGTGTGGGAATATCTGGCTGGCAGAAACTTAGTCAAGACCACAACTTCACCACATAAGTGTTTCTGAAGTGTCCCCCATTTCATAACTGAAAGTCATAGTCAGGAAGAAGAGGATTCAAACCAATACTGAAAGGAAGGGATGATTTTTCAGTTGCTTGGTCAGCAGCTGAAGTATTTTTGTAGTTCTATAAATTCACTTAAAACGTCTGTTCAAAAATCTGCCCTATAAGAAAAGATTTAATATTTGATGGTAAGCATCACGTGAAAAGCTGGATGCAATGCCCTTTTGACTATTAAAGGCAATGAGAAAAAACTGAAGCATTATATGGTTGAAAGAATGTTATATTTTAAGAAAGCATCAGCAAATGTTATTTTTTTTATGAGCCATTCCCCAGTGCTAGCAGTAACACATAGTAAGGCCTTTGAGAAGGGCATTTCACTTAATGGAACAACTTGGCATATCCTGTTTCATCTAAAGAAAATACTTCACTGTTTTATAGAACTAGATTGCATATCATCATAACCTCAACATTTTGAGTAGAGTGTTATGGTAGATGATTCAATTACTTTCCTCTTCATTACAACTGCTTCTGCTATAACAGTCTTACCACAAGAAGCCACCAGACTTTCTGTACTGAACCACTTCCCCATCACTATTTTAGAGGCAGAGCCAAAAACTGAGAATTAAAGCTCCCGAAAGATTCTATAATCAGTTTTAAATGCATGTTAACCTACTGTATATGAAATGCTTCATACTCTTAGTAGTGTATATAGAGATGTAATAAGTAAAATGGCATTGGAGTTCATTCTAAATTTTCATATGCGACTTCTGAAGAGTAAAGAGGAATCAGCTTTTAAAGACTGTCCTTTGCTTTTAGTATTGCATCATAGTAAGCACTGCACCTCAGAAATATTGTAAGAATTACAGTTTAGGATCTTAGAAAATTACTCAGAAAACATTTTGCATTGAAAACATTCTATCTACGACTGGAGTGTTTTGAAATGGGCTTCTAATTTAAATCATTAGGTATATTGTCATGTTCCTGTGAGGTTTTCAGGATTGATTCAAGCTCACTGAATGGTGACACTCATTGCTTGTTATTGTGGAATATCAGTTTACTATGCATGTTGTCTGTGTGTCAATGGCCAAATTTCAAGATACACACAAAGAACAAAGTTGAGACTAATCTTGGGTATGACTACAAAACTCTAAATGGGCATAAACCAAGTTATTGTCATATCTTGCCCCACCACTCATTTTCAACTGTTCTGCACCATATCTGATAAACAGAAAGAACCAAACGGTCCCATGGTGTCTTTGTCAAAAAGATCACACAGCTGTTTCCCTTCCCCCCACCAAGAGTTGTGAATCTACGTCCCAAGCTTCACCAGTGGGATGTCGAAAAGCAGAGGTAGAAATCCTTCAGTGCTTTTTGTAGATTATTTCATTTTCATATTTTCTTTGAATTCTCCTCTTGAAAGAAAGAAGAATGGGTTGGTTCACCCCAGTGTGTCAATTTGCCTGTTGTTCTTGATACTAGTTTTTGCTTCCACTTCGTATTTTCTCATTTTTAACTTTTCAACTAGTGGAAACTGTTGCACACTGGTGGCAACTATGATCTCACGTGATCGCAATAAACACCTTACAGCAAGTCAGAGGAATAAAGGATTGCTTTACCTTCTCAGCTCTTCATAGAGAAAAACCAGCCAAGCACAATTCTGAATACATATTCAGGCACAGACTCGTGCAGAAACTCATTAGAACTTCTCTACTCATCATAAGAATTCCGATTAAGCTGGAAAACATAAAACGCTTCAGGCCAAACAAGCAAGTGTGTCATTGTATATAGATCTCTTTTATGTAATTCTTGTAAATCATCTTCCAGAAGATGGCTTTAAATGCTAAAGCGTAATTAGGATAATTACTGCTTTGCAAGTAGCAGGAAGTTGTATCCAGTAGGGACAAACGAGCTAGTTTGAAGAGGTGGGGGAGGAATATGAAAGAAAACACATCATCCCAAACTCTGGTGCTGAAAAGATTCAGAATTAATTTCAGACTATTTAAAGAGTTTGCTTCGCCTTGGAAATATTTCGGTTTGGTGACAATATTCCCTACAGGGCTAACAGATTCTTTCATAAATATGCTTAGCTCCCTGAGAGTCCTGTTAGATATCTTAAAAATGGAAGCATTCAGTGGAGTAAGGAAATGAAAAGAGCTGCAGTTCAGTGTGACCCTCTGAAATGAGCGGGGTTGGGGGAAATCACTAGAAATAGGACATTATCACAAAATAGTTAGTTTGCTTCTTATATTAAAAAGATTTATAGTAAGAACCAGACAACATGAAGCCATAATATGCTTAGATACCCTGGCACGATATAGAATGTGACTGTTACGTACCTTTGCAAGTAGTACAAACTTCAGAAAGTTTACAAAACCCCCAAAAAATACCAAATACCCCCAACAAAGACATCCCCAACTGCCCCCCACCCCCAAGCATTGTGTTGGAAAAGCAAACACTTAGTATTCCCTGCCCAGGACTTAGCAGCTTGCATCCTGTTTGAGGTTTGATCCTAAAGGATGCATCAGCTGGGAGCACATCCCCTACAGCTTTATGAATTATTTTGTTCAATTTGAAGATTAGTACAAAGTAATAAATAAGGGGTAGGAATATGGGGACTACACCCCAGGGGAACATAAGTATGTTTCAACTCAGCTAGCCTGGGGGTTTTGACAGAGCTCAGATATATTCTGCAGCCCAATTTATGTACCAGGATATCAGACACTTTCTAGATTCTTTAATAGCTGCATCAGTGCTAATTTTATGCTAATCTCTTACTGTGCACATCCATGACCATTAAGACTTCTGGAGATTGGATATTACATTCAATAGCTGAGAATTTGTTAAATAGAGAGTTAATGGAAAATATCTGATAAATTTAAACATTAACTTTGTGTTTGCTTCCTGTACAGCTGTACACAATAAGAAGCTATCTGGCTAGCATTAATGTACTCTATTTTTTGCATGATTGCTTTTGTTAACTAATACGTCACAATATAAAAGCAGACCTTTTTAGAGAATACAAGGTTATTCAGATGAGGACTCATGTTTCTTCTCACTTCTATATTACAAGAGCAATATTGCTACATAATCTGAAAGAATAAAATAATTTCCTGTCTTTGATTTGCCTGAATCTCATTAAATCTCAGTTTAACTAATTCCATTTCCCCAGATTAATCCCACCTCCGGAGATAATTTTGGAAGTTGTTGCCCATAACAAAGCTCTCCTGCTGATAAAACTGAAAAACCTGTTGTTTCTTGGCTGTGCTGATCAACTTTACTCTTATTGCCCAAGATAAATATCCCAAAGCAATCAAAACGACACTGACTAAAATTCTAGATGTGCGTAATTTGTTCTTTAATTTGAGTAAATGCAGCCTTCAAAGATTACATACTCGTGTTAGTAGTAGTTAGTTTTATAAAAGTAGCCTTTAAGATTCCACAATACCAGTATGTATCTGCCTTTCTTGGAAATTAAAATACAATTCTGCTTTCACAGAAACAATAATAATTTTGTCTAAATTCAGTTCTGCTTGGAAATCTGTGCTCTGGAAGTAAATAAAATAATTACCTTGAAAAACATTGGTTTGCAACTTCTGTAATTCTGTTCATATGCTGGGGACCCAAGGGACCGCTTTCATTTAGTTCTGTTCCTCATGGTTCAAGGCACAGGGCTCCTCTTTCACTGTTGACTGCCCAACCAGTTCTGCCCCTGAACCAATTCCAACAGTATTTATGAATGTTATTTAGCTGGAAATCTTAATGTAGGATATATTGCAATGAATCTCTCTGTACAAAAATGAGGGCACAAACTATTACAAGTTTCCAATCATGGCCAAGTTTTACTTCTGTGGCTGCACATAACAGTTAGTCTGGAAAGTTGGGACCTTGCCGCCACATGCAATCCTCTGCCCAGATCCCAGCTTGGGCACCTGTTACACCACAGAGCATTGGATAGACAGGACATCACCTCATCTCCCCTGTGGCTTACAAGCAGCTCTGAAAGGGTTACATCACCTTGTAAGGGAGCTCCTGTTGTGCAGGACAGGACTCCTCACTGGTCACGTGTCACCCATTGCAAACTTACTTCTGTTGGCTAGAGCAGCTTCGATCAAGTAACTGCCACAAGACTACAGGGGAGAGTGTTCCCCATGCCCTCCTGGCTTTGCACAGACATGCGGTATGACAATCAGCAGTGCCCTAACATGTTAAAAATCACTTTGAAAATTGTGTAGACTTAGATATCTTGGAGAATTTGGAAGAATAAAGGTCTCTATCAATGTGTTTGAGATGATTACTCATGACTTGTGAAGCTTGACTACACTACTACAGTGTCTCCTGTTTCTTACTGTTTATTAGATTTCTTATTACTAGTTACTAGTTAGGGGAAAATCCTCTTCAGTATTTTCAGCTTCCTCCCCCTTCCTCATAGGTCAACTTCTTTACAATTTACTAGGTTCACATATGTTGATAGAAAAAGGAAGGCGCTAAAAAACCCCTGTAAGGATAATTATCTGCCACAGGTTTATAAGTTACACCTAATGGCAGTTTGTGGAGGTATTTACTGCACTATTTACTCATCCGTTTCACAAGTCACACATTTTGATAAAATACTACCACAGCAATATATCATTCTGTTTTACTGACAACACCAAGCTGTGTGATGCTGTTGACACGCTGGAGGGAAGGGACGCTGTCCAGAAGGACCTTAACAGTCTTGAGAGGTGGGCCAGTATGAACCTCATGAAGTTCAACAAGGATAAGTGCAAGGTTCTGCATACGGCTTGGGGCAACAACTACAGGCTGAGCAGAGAGTGCATTGAGAGCAACCCTGAGGAGAAATCTTGGAGGTGTTGGTTGATAAGCCCAACGCAACTTGGCAACATGGATCTACAGCCCAGAAAGCCAACCGTATCCTAGGCTGCATCAAATGAAGCATGACCAGCAGGTTGAGGGAGGGGATTCTCCACCTCTACTCTGCTTTGGTGAAACCCCACCTGGAGTACTGTGTCCAGCTTTGGGGTCCCCAGTACAAAACAGACATGGACCTGTCAGAGCAAGTCCAGAGGAGGCCACAAAGATGATCAGAGGGCTGGTGCACCTCTCCTATAAAGGCAAGCTGAGAAAGTTGGGGTTGTTCAGCCTGGAGAAGTAAAGGCTCCAGGGAGACCTTATAACAGCATTCCAGTACCAAAGGGGCCTGTAAAAAGCTGGAGAGGGACTGTTTACAAGTGCAGGGAGTGACAGGACAAGGGGGAATGGGTTTAAACTAAAAGAGGGGAGATTTAGATTAGATACAAAGAAGAAATTCTTCTCCATGAGGGTGGTAAGGCAGTGGAACAGACTGCCCAGAGAAGCTGTGCGTGTCCCATCCCTGGAAGCACTCAAGGCCAGGTTAGATGGGGCTTTGGGGAACCTGGTCTAGTGGAGGGTGTCCCTGCCCATGGCAGGGGGAATGGAACTAGATGATCTTTGAAGTCCCATCCAACCCAAACCATTCTATGATTCTAAAATAACATACTCAAAATATTGCATGCAACTCTAGGCTTCCTATGTTGATTAGAAACTATACAAGGACACAAATTATTTTTCAGTTAACATTTTTCTCATTTTCTTTTCACCTACTCACATGTCAATGAATTACAATTACGTATTAGGTGGCTATACAGCTACTAGGGATTCTATGCTATAAAAAGGACAAAGTTTTCTTGGGATCCCTCTTGGTCTTAATATACAGCCAAGAGCCTATGCACATACAATTTTCTGTTCATAAAACATTCCCAGAAAGTAGAAGACCCCATTCAGATCTGACAAGAGTTTTTATTTACAATATCTAATTTATGATATAAAGTCAAACTTGGTTAGCAGTAAGAGACAAGACAGATGCTAACCATCATTTTCAATATTTAGTGATCTACAACAAAGTTGTAGGATTTAAAAGAAATAGAATATAATCGAAAGATTGAAGGAAAATTTGTGGTCTGTTATGTTTTTACACCCATTAGTGACAAGGCTGTTAATATTACAACTGATATTTTTGTATTTAGACGTACACTGAAAAGGGAATTCAACCCTGCATACATTGGGCATACAAAATCACTGACATGAGTTTGCGATACACAAGCAAGATTAATTTTTACCTGCTTGGAATGTCGTGAGGGGAAAAGAATAAAACATTTCTTGGTGTGTTTACATACCTGTTTTTCAGGTTCATATTTCAATTACCTGCAAAAACTGTGTGCAAAAAAAGACACTGTTTCTTAAACAGGTGCCACCACTACCCGGTGGCCCTCAATATAAGTTGATAGTCTTCCATGGAAATACACAGCTGGAGTTCAGCAGAAAATGCTATAACTTCAGCTACCATTTCAATTCAGAACATTTAATATTTATCTTAGTTCACATTAATATGCACAGGCAACTTCTTCCTATTCTTTTCAGAGTGAAGTAAGAAAACTATGCTAATGCAGCCATAAAGCTGCACATCTGAAGCATCAAAAGCTCAGGAGGATAAACACCGGTAGTAATGTTAGCTTTCCATACTGCTACTGTATTTATTCCCTACCATCCATTTTTGCCATGACTTCTAGTTTAGTTTATTAGCATTTATATAACAAAAATAAAATGAATTCTAAATGTGGAACAAAACAGCAGAACCTCTGTAGAAATCCAGGTTTACACATCCAGACAGTAATTTCCATAGTAAATACCACGGAAGTATTGTTCCGTGTAGGAAAATACTTGTTTAAGAACAGCCACATATTGTTTCATACCTACTGTCCCTCAGAAATGATCAGATGTAACCAACGAACAAGGTGATCTCTCCCCGCTCCTAACTGCTCCCCAACCATTACTTGCTAGGTGTCAAAAGGAAACTAAACCAGGGAAGGGCATTTAGTTTCTTCCAGTTTCATTAATACAAAATTTTTTAGTCCCACAGGGCCCTCAATTACTCCGAGCTGCTGCTTCATCCCCAAATGCTGTAATAAAATCCTCAATGTCTTCAATGTCACTAAAGGTATGAACTAAGAGGAAAGGGCTTTACAGGTGCTCCTGGAGAGGCAAAGCAGCTACCAGCGACTACTCTGAGGGACGCAGAAGAGAGAGATTAGCCTAGCGCACAGAATCATCTGGCGTAACGACAGCTATGTGTAACAGTCTTCCTCTGCCCATCCCTCCAAAGCAGACGGGTGAAAATACATCTATAGGAGGGGAGGCATTCGGCACAGAACTCTGCTATTTGCACACATTCCTTCTTCAGTGTAAAACCTCCCTTTTACACTGGGTTGGCCTAACAGTGTGCTGACTGGTACTGCTCACATGATTTTCAGTCTTTTCCGTTTAAGGTACCATGTGAACCAACTATCAATACTACCGAGAGTTAATTTCACCCTTTCAAACCCTTTCTAAAGGCCAGAAGTGACTGGCATGCTGGCAAGGACAGCGCGTTTCTCTTTTTTTAATAAATGTGTCAGTTTCTGAACATTCACCGTCCTAGGCGGATACCATTTTTTGTTGGTTGTGTGCTCATTGCTCAGCTGGTTACAGCCAGCTGGTAAATGGGTGAGGAGGAAGAGCCCAGCATGAGCCTTCTTGACCATTACTCTTTATTGGAACGAAAGTTCACCTCTTTTCCTGCATAATAGGCCTATGTAGAGAGAAAAACAAATCCTGATTCTTTTGAAAAAAAGATTTTTCTTTAATCTCTCTTATATCAGGCAATTTCCAGATGATTGTTTCTTCACTGCCTGAGTTTCTAGATGGATTTCACTGGGCATTATATGAGCTCTCTCACTGTTAATAGGTGATACATAATATTTAGTATGAAGGCTGCATACATACAGAGACATTATGCTACTATAGCTCTATCTTCAAATGTTTTGGTATAATCAAGCACTTCATCACCCTCCCAGCTCCTCAGTGGCACACTCCCACCACTCCTTGGTTTTTATCACCTCCCTTTCATGACATCTGTTCGTTCCTCACGGGTACCTTTTCTGAATTATATGCTGTCTGTCTGAAGTGTTGACTCAGTCCTACAATCCCATTCTTGTTCTAGTTCAATAGTTTCCAGAATTATTTCCTTCACGAGCTGGAGGCAATTATTCAGTGAGCCTGCCTTTATATTTGCCCCTTCTTTTTTAACATCTAGAAAATAATAGCCAAGTGTATAGAAGACCGAGTAACAAAGTTTTGAACTTGTCCTGTGATAAATCTTTTCCAGGGTGAGGGATGGTCACGTATATCTGGAAAAGATTAACCCTTAAGAATGCAAGAATCCAAAACAATTAGCACACGATAAGCTAGGCCACACACTATGTTACATTTTAATGAACAGAGAACTAGAAGTTTTAGATAAAGGTAACCAGAGCTGCCCCACAATTCTGTAAAGCTTTTGTAATATGCAAGAATCTTTTCTTGCCAATATGCAGATAAATGGGAACCCTTACTCCGATAAACTGCTAATTACTTATAGGCACAAAAATTTAAAAGTTCAGGTCATAACGAACGGAGCATGACAGACTCAATGTAATTTTATTTAAATTTTGTAGCAATGCAGAAATCTTTTGGTTAGCTTCAATTTTACCTACTTTCTTCTTGCAGGCAGCTTTTCAATTTGTCCAAGTCTCAGGTTTTAGAATTTCTAATACATAAGCAACAAACTATTATTTTTAAGCACAGACCAAATCAGCTTTGACAAAAATCTCCTTATAACTGACCACTGGTAAGTATGTCTCAATTGTTCATTGTATTTTCATCTCTCTTGTAAAGAATTTGGAGACTCTGTTTGAAGACTAATAGATTCTCCTTGAAAAGTGCAACATAAAAACATACTCATGAGTAAAACCGTCTATAGCAATAGCAACCTTTTCAGAAGAGGGCCTGAAAATAATAATAAAATTAACAGCAAAGGAAAATGGGCACAGGAAAGCACAGAATACTTTTAAAGGCTGCTGAAAGACAATTGAACTGCAAAGGTAGATAAGAAAAGAGGCAAGAGTATTTAGATTTAATTCACATTAAGCTCACAGTAAACTAGAAATCTGATTTGCTGCGTTCTCCTGAATTTAACTATTGATCCTATTTGACTTCATCAATGAAAGATGAGCATTTGCACTGAAGCAGTGAACAGTAAACTGAGCCTTCCCTTAGTGCCTTTGGAAAGCAATACGGGAACAACCCGAAGAAAACCAGTAGCTCCATAGATTTACATTTATCATCACAAAGCATTAAGTTCCAGCTTAACAGTAACCTCTTCACTTAAAGCACTTTGCCAAAAATCTCACTTTTTAACATCAAAGCAGTTACTAGGTTGCTCTGTTAAGCAAAGGCTTCCTTTACGTACAGGTTGACAGAAGTGAGGTCTGAACAGCCGTCAGCCATGGCAGTACATAGTTTGGTCAACACAGGCAGGACAGGGTAAATCTGGTACAGAAACCTGAGCCTTGCCTGTAATGGGGGGGAAAACCACAACAAGCCACAGATGAAATATTTCTTTCCAGTCAGAAGTTGAAGACGACAAACAAAACATAAGAATGTATAACGTATTTGAGGTTTGAGTGAAGACTCCAACAAAAAAAGACACTGAAATTGAAATCTTCATGAGAATCTCATAGGTATCCAAAAATTAAGCTATGCTGAAATAGCCAACATTTGCCATAAAGAGCATAGCCCTAAATAAAGTTTACTGAGGATGGAAAATATGTCAGTGTTCAAAATCCAACAAGGAATCCAAAGTTCTACAGAAAAAGATACCTTTCTGTGGGTGGCAACAGTGAGAAGTACCCACCAAGCATGTTGTTTCAGACAATTCCCCTTTGGCACATACTTTGCCTGCTACTTTTATTCCTCTGAAAACACTGGTTCATCTCTATAAGGTTCTATTTGCTTTATTTTTCCAGTTTTAACATGAAGGGTGGCAGGTCGTCACATGAGCCTTTTCATTTAATGAGTACTATACCTCCTGGAAACAGTAGTGTATTGGTTTGAACACTATATATAGAAAACTGCTTTGTCAGTCACAGCTATTGAACAAAAGCTCTTTAAATCTTAACGTCTTTATTAAAATAACATGTGGAAATGACTAATTAATCCTAAAAAACAGTTCAGAAAAAAACCTGCTCCACTAGTTGTATAGTAATTGCAGTTATTAGTGTGACTAATCTGGTCATTACTCTAGAAAGCCAATGTCTGGAATTGACAGCCAGACTATATTTTATCTAACTGTCCTGGTTTCAGCTGGGATAGAATTAATTTCCTTCCTAGAAACTGGTACAGTGTTGTGTTTTGGATTTAATATGAAAATAATGTTGATAACACACTGACGTTTAGTGGTCGCTAAACAGTGTTTACAATTAAGTCAAGAGCTTTTCAGCTTCCCAGGCCCTGCCAGCGAGGAGGCATGAGCCCTCTGCAGGAGGTGCACAAGACGCTGGGAGGGGGCACAGCTGACCCCAACAGGCCAAAGGGTCACTCCCTACCATATGATGCCATGCTCAGCGTATAATCAGGGAGGAGTTTCCCAGGGAGTGCCATGGCTCAGGAAAGAGCTGAGCATTGGTCAGCAGTTGGTATGACATTAGGACACTTGGATAACGAAATAAAGCATAGTCCAAACAAATCCATAACATGAGAAGTTACTGCAAGTGACAAGGAAACAGATGATGTGATCTTTGACATGGAAAGACAGGAGAATAAACAGGAATACACATACACCGTTCGGGCAGGTACTGCTGGAAGAGGCTGCCTGCACCCTTTTCAGGGTGACGCTGCCCACAGATGGGTGCAGAAACCAGCAGCTACAGCCACTGGCATGGAAAAGTAACTGAACTGCTGTATCACATCCAGAAGCAGAGAGAGCAAGACTACTGTCAGCAAATAAAACTGAACAGAATTAAGGAACTGCTGAAACCAGTGAAAGGAAATCAATTTTTTCTTCTCCCAACAAAATAATAAAAAAAGGTGGCATGTTCCTTGTGCATAAACCATGGTTTATAGTCTTGCTAACTGCTTTGAGTAGAGAAAAAGAATCTGCAATGACTTGAAAAGGGACAAAGGAGGAAAAAGGGAAATGCAATGAGACTTCCTTGAGGCTGAATAAAAACACATTCTGAGATATCACAATAAAAAAAACCCCAAAAATCCCAAAACAGATAAATATTTTTATCCTGTCAATGCAGCCATCCATGTTTAAAATTCCCGTAGAGTGACATTTCAAAAAATTAATTTTTATAATTCTATTATTTTATTTTGCAAGGCTCAACAGCAGTAATTCAGTCAGTACAGTTCCCTTCTCACTGACCCTCCTCGGTCTGGCACTCTCCGTGTCACACGACGAGAGAGAAACTGTGCCACCTCTCAGTGCCTTACTTCGCGCTGCAGCCACATCTCACCCAGGCAGCAGGCCTCATTCGCTAAACCTACAGCAAATTAAGTCAGATACTGGACTCCAGGACACTTCTCACTACAATTCATGACAGCCAAATATGATCAAAAGTTTCCAAATGTGTTTAATGTAATCACTGTTTTTAAGTCTAATCTGCTTAAAATAAAAAATGGAGATCTGCCAAGGGCTGTTTAAAAGGAGAAAAGAAAAAAACCAACACATCAAAACCCAAAACACTCTAAGCACAGCTTATTTCATTTTTACCTTACCCCACAGCTGCCAAGCAAATTTAATAAGTCTTTTTTTTTTTTTTTATGAAGAGTCCTAAAGCCAGCCCCAAAGCAATTCTACACAGCCAAAAGGTACTAAAGAAACATACCCTCACTAGAACACACAACTATTTTTTTTGATCTCATAAAAGTGACAATATTTTACTTTTTTTTTTTTTGGTATGTGTGTTAACACACAACATGTCCCCAAGTTGGAAGGGCTCTGACAAAATTACAGCTCTCTCTTAATACCCAAAATGTTTCCCAGTTGCCCCTCTTTCATACATGCCTGTGCAATGACTTCCGGCTTGCACAATGCAGACTTCTCTTCTGCTCCAAAAATTCTTTCTTCTTTTTCTTCAGGTCTATTTCTGTGAACTTCTGATTTTCTCCAGGCTGTACTCCTAACCACAACTCTCTCTTCTTTCCCTAAAAAAAAAAAAAAAAAAAAGGATGCTTGGACCTACAGCCCCAGTTTATCCACAACATCTGCTTTCTCTACTACTATGTGTGGCTGTGGGCATTCCTGGCAGGAAAGAACTGACCAACTTGACATCTTCTTCTATAAAAGTTTTTGCCCTTCAGCTCTGACATCTTCCTACCTAAAATGCTCTCAATTCTCTGTCCTGGCCCAATGATATGCTTGTAATCCTAGATTTCTTTATGCTATTTTTGTCTTTTTTCTTTTGAAACCTTTTCTCTTGCTTTTGTAACCTTTTTTCCCTTCTTTTATCTGTGCATCTAATGATTTCTTCAGAGAATACATGCAAAATATAAGCTGATTTTGCTTTGTTGCTTTCCACCTATTCCCTATCAACAAGACATAGGTCTTTCATCACTCTTCATACTTTATCCTCCTTTTACTCCAGTATGTCTTCCTCCTCAGTTTCGCTGCCATCCTCATACCATTTTCCTCAATAGGTCACATGTGTCCTGCTCTTTTGTCTTCTAACACACCCGGTTCTTCCTGGAAGTATAACATAGTTCCTAGCAAAAACTTAGTAACAGTCAATATTCCAGCCTCCTGGTTCACTCTCAGACCTGGCTTAAAAGCACTAATCATACACCGTTCAATATCTTTCCCTCCCTTGGCTCTGTATTCTCCTGATTTTCTCTCTACCTTTCTAATTCTCTTCAGTATGTTGTTCACAAGAACCTTACAGTTCAACCTTTGGATCTCTCTTCTTCCATATCTTGTCTCTGAATACTTGAATAGGTCTCTGAATACCTCTGCCTTTGGAGATGAGGTCACTGTACCTGCCCCAACGAGTCATAAATAAAATACCTTGCTCTAGATCCTTTCAATCAACAAGAGGTTAAAAAAAATAAATTTAAAAAATGTATCTAACCATTATTACCAACCAAACACTCTTCCTAAATCAAGTCACATACAAGCTTAATCCAACATCTAGTACATAAAAAAACTCTAAATCTAAAAATCTAAAAATTTGTTTCAAATCTAAAAATTTGGGCTTGGACTCCCATTTTGCATCATTTCTCTTACTGGTGGAACTATGCCCTCTCTGAACTTACTCATTAATAAGTCTGCAGCAAAAATAATTTTGCTTGCTTTTTGCTTTGGTCATGCTTATTCTGTGCATTCACTACCTAGTTTTCCTTTCTTGGTTGCATCCAGTTTCACGTGAATGCAAACTTTGGCAAAACAGGTTCCGTTTACAGACGTTTGAGGCATTTCTGTGATCATACAAAATCTAACACTATCTGAGGCAATATCAGCTGGTTTATTAATTTCAGAATGTGCACATGTAATTCTGATTAACATTATCAGGAATTTAATGTGCCTAAGACCTCACAATCTGTTCAACTGTCATATACTGCAGGAAAAGTTATCTTCTCCTCTTCGCAAAATTTAATTGAGGAAGTCCTTATGGTATCCAAAAAGTGTGTCTCAGACCTAGTTCAGAGTGTTCAGAGAACTCTTCTGAATTACCAGTCTCTTCCATTTCACTGCAAATTATTGCCATTCTTTAACATTTTTAATATGAAAAAAAAGTCGTCATTAAAAGCAATAAGAGTTCACGTTTAGAAGTATCGACAGCTACATACATTTTACCTTTTTAGAAGAAAAATAATACAAAGACAGTCAGAAACAAAAAAGAGAAGAATGCCTTTGGGTTCCATCTCTGAAAATTAAAATCAAGTAGCATGACAGCATCACACTCACATTATACTAAAGTACCGTCATGGTGTAGTTGATCAACAGTTTAAATGCAAGTTTATTTTATTTATTATTAAATAACAGGTAATAAAAATAGTAAGAAGAATTACGCAGACAATTGTACTTCCTACGTACATACAAATAAAGTAATTCTAATAGTATCTGTTTATCTCTGGTAGTTATAAAGTACCTCTCACTGTTATGCCTTAGCTTCAGACAGCAATTAAGTCTTCTTCAGTGTGCTACTAAGCCAGCCCTAATTAAAGTCAATGGGAGCTTTTCCACATACTTAATGGCTGTTGGTTGAAGCCCAAAAGTAATTGTGTAAAGAGCATAGCCCGTCACTTAACGATAAATTGACTCTGCCTTGGAAAGAAATATCGGAAATGCATTGTGAGCCTCTCATTCCATAACCATTTGCTGAAGCCAGATGCCCAAATGACTGCTCAAGCCTTTTGATAAATAGCGAAATGCTTAAGCGCAAAGGACCTAATCCTGCTATGGCTGAAGGTGTTGCTGAAACTTCAAAAGAGCAAATCATGCAGCCTAATGTCTGTCTACTAGGCACCGCATTTAGCATACAGGGAGGACCAAGAAATACTGACTTGATCATATATTACTACACATTAAATGCACAATTCTACTAGCAGAGTGCCTCTCACAATATAATTCAGCTGCTGAAGTTCCTTTTACAAGCAGAATTGCTGGACCAAAGCTTTCCTGGAAGTGAAAGGCAGGAAAGAGAATGTTTGTCCAGCATGGCACCACCATTGGATGAAAGACACGATGTGCAAGAGACTACAGACTGGCAGGAACATTATCATCTACAGTGACTCACAATGAGCATGTCAGCAACTAACAGCTATTTCAGGAGATGGAACGTCGGGGATATTGACATAGCCATACCCATGAGATACTGCTAAAAGGCACAAGGCGAGAACACAGAACTGGCAAGCTACTGTCTGCCCAAGCAAGTTGTCAAAATTGACGGTGCCAACTACATCGCTATATTGCAAGCTCAACAACATGGAGCCAGTTAAAATTCTTTTGTCTGTAGATTGTAAATTTCAATTAATTGACAGGTGCCCACATAAACTTAAGAGATTAACATCCTGTTTCCTCTTGACAAAAGACTGAGAGGAAGAGACCAGTGATGTTTCTTACTCATCACGTTTTGTGGAATTATCCTCAAAATATTACTGTAAAAAAAAACAACTTCAGTCACATGAACATTCCTCATATAAACCTGATCATGCCTACGTCTTCTCAACAGTGGCTGACTTTTCATCTCTGCCCCTGGGATGATCTGTTTCAATTTCTCAGTCATCTGTTCTACCCTAAGAGTTCCTGGCTGCTACAGACTTGTTTCTTGATTGCTCAATAACTAAGGCTGAGAGAACATTAAATTGTTTATATATTCATTCCACTTAGGTCTTCCCAGATTTTAGGGCCTCTGCATTCTCACGACTTTGTTTGATTTAAAAGAGGTACTACTACTATTCATCTTACGAGAGTCTAAAGTTAGAAAGACTATTAGCTATTTAAATCTGACCTTCATTTTATTCAATTATGGATCTAATAACTAAAATTGTTGCTTTTCGATTGAACCAGGTCTCATTTTGAGTAGCATAACTGGTCTTCTGCTGTGATCAACATGGCCATTACAAAATGATCCTTCGGTAGCATACAAAACCTAGGATTTTCTTTTTAATTATAACGTCCTTTCTTACAAAGTTGAGCAACAGGTCATCCCTAAGAATTAAAAAATATTGACAGTAGCCTGCTAACTTTAAAACTTTGGGAACTTTCTCAAGCACATGCTTCCAAATCAGTGTCATCAGAACCTACAAAATTCACTGCATCTATCAATGTCTTGTCTCAATAATTAATCAGATCCACTATTTAAAAACAAACAAGAAACCCCCCAAAAAAACAACAAACACAAACACAAAAAGCCCTCTTTCAAATGTGAAATTTTTGTCTTTTATCATTGAATTAAGGTACCCTTGCTGTGTATTGTTTTCCTGAAGCCAGAAGTTGGACTTGATGATCCTTATAGGTCCCTTCCAGCTTGGGATATTCTATGGTTCTATAACGAATTTAAACATCTTAAGTTATCTCCTAATAAGCTTCCAATAAATTGTGCTGGCTTGGCTCATCAAATCTCTCACTGCAGGTAGTTTCTCCACTCCTCCAACAGGTCTATGGTTCTTTGCTGCACCATTTCACATTTTACAGCCTTCATTTTTTGAAAACCAGAAATAAATGGATATGCATACAATAACTGCTTGCTGCTATATGATACAGAACCCCCATTAAAAACTACCTCATCTGATGAGTGTTGAGGTGGATAGTTTGTGTGGTGTGGGTTTTTGTTTGTAGGGTTGCTATTTTGTGGTGTGACACTAACAGTTATTCCATACTCAACCCCTAAAATGTAGCCACTTGGCCAAGCACCATAAAGGCACAATCGAAAGAACAGCTGAACTTCACACTGGAAGACAGGAACTTCAAATGTAATTTCTCACAGAAAAAAATTACCCAAAGCTGTGCCAAATGTAAGAGTTTCTTGAGATGACCGGGGAAGTTCAGTGCTCTTTGACAGCAGCCCTGAAGCTGGTTAACACTGAAAGAGGCTTGGTCACGAGTCTGTGGAGAGAAGACCCTCCTAGTTAGCCACAAGAGCTCCTTGTACACCCAGTCAGGTAGAGGTGCCTGCTGATTCTCAGTGGTCTAGTGAGTTTTTCATTTTAAGTAACAGTCAAATAATTAAGAATAGTTAACATCACTCTGAAGGTTACGCTGGGCACTCTCCAAATGTCTGTCCCCTAGGGCAGACTACAAATGTAGCTTGCAGCAAGTTAACTGGCTATTAATTCAGTTAAAAATAGCACTAAAAACAGAGAGAGAGAAATTCCATTAAGTGTAGACACCATGCATCTGCTACTGAATCTCTACACAGCCTGAGTCTCTCTGCAGCTAGGTCACGAGGCTGGTACGTATGTCACGCTTCCTCCTAAGCAGTACTTGTTTACAGTACTGTATAAAATAATTTAGTAATATTTTTTAAAGGTACAGCAGAAGACATCACAGAACATACGCCAACTCTTTCTAGCCTGTGCATACCCAGGGCAGAGTTTTTTGACCCAGAGTATTGCCCCTGTCACTTCCCCATCCAAACCTTGCACCCAACCTAGCGAGGACTGTAACACGCATCAGCACTTGAAGGATATGTAGTTACACAGCAACCCTGGCCACACATGGGTCTGTCATTCTGGCACTCAAGTCCTAGGACTGCTTCCCCCACTGAAAATGCCACTTGCTAAAAGGGGCACGTACTACGCGCAGAGAATGAAAGGCACAACGTAAAATAATGCAACATTATGTGGACAGCTTGGAAAAAAATTATCATCTTTGTCTGTTTGTTCTGAATGAATGTTATTCATGTGACATTTTGGACAAGATTGTAGGGATAACTTTAGTTTAATGACTAATTAGCAAACTTCTGCAGGAATAACATGGCGATGTATTAGACAAAGTGTCACATCATAGGCACGCTGGGTTTCTCCTGACACTTCCTTTGCACTCACTGTCTTCTTGGGCTGGCAGAGCAGGGAGGTTGCTGATGCTACAAAAACTCATTACGTTTGGAAACCACAAACTAAATATGAGAGTAATAAATATTTACAGCAGAAAACATAAAACATGGAAGGCACAGTATGCAGAATAATCAATCCTCTTGGACCCAGAGTCATTTCAGCTATGATAAAAAGCTCCATCTTCCTATCTGGTTCTCCCAGTAGCATGAGCCTGAACTGGGCATCATGCTTCCTTGAGTGACCCTCCTGACAGGCTTTCTCTCAGTTTAATGGATCAGCTTCAGAATGAGGACACCACAGTTACCACCCTTTCATCTGAAACTTCTCTTTCCCTCTAAAAGCCACAAGTGGACAGATTACATTAATTGCTTTGGCATCCATAGAAATATAAGGACACCCACATCCTGCATACAGATAATATTCTCTTTACAATTTAAGCTAGAATCAAGCAGTTTCATTTCTTTAATAAAAGTTGTTTGCTACATGTGGTTATGCCCCTGACTATTTTCTGTTTATTGGAAGTAAGCAATAAAATTGGCCATTGGAAGGGTCCTACTGAGTATTTGATCTGTTAGTATATCTGTTTGCTCAGAGAAGAAATTAACATTTTTACCATTACCAGTCTTATGTTTTGCCAGGACAAATTGCCATGACAGGACTTAAGGACTAGCAATACTATTTGGATAAACAGCAGTTTCTCCTATTTTTGGATCAAGATACTAGCTGGAAGGTTCAGACACTCTGTAGTGGTGCATTGCAGTGATTTTTATTTTTTTTTATAATGAATTTGAGTTAATAACACTATCCATCTCCACTGCTGAATATCTGAATACCACTTAGCCTGTCACCAGTTCTCAGACACCACCATCAACCCCCCACCCCCTCCCCAAATAAATAATTTACACACACAAACCTCTCAACTACCTGGGAAGTACCCCCTGTAGCTCAAATGCTTAGCATGTGCTTTGCTAGGTACGATGTTTATCATTTATTTAGTACACATTGCCACAGCCTGAGGAAGAAAAGTTTAAAAATAATGTCAATAGACAAAGGATCATACTCAGAGTCATCTGCCTAACCTTGTTGTTCTCCCTGAGGCAAATGCCTATGAATTCATTTCAGGGCCACTCTATTATATATTCAGGGAAGTGTCGATCAAACGCAGAATGAAAAGGAGTTACTCCCTACACAAGGTCTGAAGGATCATGTCTAATAACTAGAGGTTTAATTTCAAGATTCAGAATTTCTCATTTAAAAGTACCTGAAGCAAAGTCTAAACAGGGAATGATAAGGAGGTAATTGGTGTACCAATTTGAGTACTGTGTCCTATTTCTGATAGGAAGCACAACACATCTCGTATTAAAGATTAGGACAACAAGTGCAAGCCACCCCAGTAACAAAGCAGTACAATAGCTAGTAAAGATAGTGTTAGCATTAACTCCTAATTTCCTGATTGCTGTCGGCCACTTTCACAGCAAGCCTTTTCGATGTATTCTCTAATTTCCTCGACATTAAAAGGAAGCTTTAGAGGAAAAGATTGAGACGTTATTAGTTTAAGAGACTGAAATGACTAAAATGACTATCCTCTTTCAGTTTCTCTTTCCTTGACTTTACAGGTTTCACTGTATGATTCTTCCTATATCTCTTTAAGAGGTGTATTTCCTCACATTATAACCTTATCTTCTCTTCCTCAGTTATAAACATGTTATTCTTTTCCTTATGACTCTGTTGCTCTCCTATACCTCATTTCTCCCCTTAAAGTGATTTTTCTTGTTCTCTATTTTCTTTCCCTGTCATATCAACTTTATTCATGTCTACCAAGTGTTCAGGCAACCACTTCTATCAGATATTTCAGTATTGGTGTGGCAGGGGAACTCAAGGGAGGACTTCCCATTCTTTTGTAAAATTGCTATAAGCAGCAGTAAGGAAGAGCTGTACTAGACTTCTTCCCCTCATTAGGCTGTGAGAAAACAGCTGGGAGAGAGAATAGCACCACAGACCCCAATTATGCAGAAGTTTTAAGTCATTTTGGACCTTGGTTCAGCTAAAGCAGGTCAGAAATGGACAATGAAGAATGAGGGAACCAGCTACAGGTACCTTTATCTACCCAACAGCCCCCAACAATTCATCATTTCTTTTGTTTTTAAGCAAGATCTACCCTTTCTGGTCTATCGACTAATGACAGAACTGTCTACAAAGACTTTTCAAGAAAAGTGGCATATGAACGTATCACAGCAGCACCTCTCAAGCATGTATTTATATATTTAAGCTATTCCTCCAACGTTATACTGGCACATTTAAAAACATGCAAGAGTAGTTCGATCAACAAAAGCTGTAATGTTTCAGGAGTTTTATACATTTCCCCAAGATAGTATGTTTTCTTAATTTTTAGTGATTTACTCTGATTTGTTAAACATTTTCAGCATGATGCACCTGAAACACGATCAGTGAGGGGACCTCTGTAAGCAAAACATCCAGCACAGAATACATGCTTTTTTCTCATCTAAAAATACGGTGTTCCCAGCCTGCATGACTTTTTATAGGCAACCATGTATGCACTGTGATAGCCTGAATACAGCACATCTTCCCTGCCCGTAGTAAATGGTTGCGTATTTTCATTCTGATTGCCTGGAATGAGAACAGAAACATGTAAGGAACTGATGGGTTTATTCAGTCACTGTCATAAGTTTGGTGCTTTTCAAAGGCTTGCTCTGCTTGTGCAGTCATGCTGTTAAATTATCTTTCATTATTGATATAGCTCCTATTAGTAGCTCTGTTTAGCAAAATATTTCTTTTAATTTGCACTTAATGTGAAAAATTAAAAAATGTTTTGAAGATATTAACCAGTTCATTTTATCCCTAGAATGTAATGATTTACTTCCACAATAGTAGACCAGAGATCATGCATGAGATGACTGATAGTGGGAGCTTGAGGACAGCTGACAGGGGAGAGGCATAAGTTAAAGCTACCTAGATTCAAAAAGCAAAGCAAAAAAACCACAACACACACACAACCAAGACCACCATTCTAATAAATTAAGATCTATGTTTTAATCTGAACACTTGTATTTTGGCTCAACTTTAATTTCAGCCAATAAACAAACATGTAAGTTACACAATCCCATCAGACTACACTCAATACAGTGCATGGATGTGGCCAAAGGCAAATTAGAAAAGTAAATAGTATCTCTAGAAAACGCAGCAGAAAAAACCATCAAAGAACTCTGGCAATTGTTAAAATGCTAAGACTGGATCACCATCAGCTCCATATTCAGCACTGCCTTTGGGTATGGGCTTTTTTCCCCTAGAAGCTATTTTTCTCCCTTTCTAGCACCCCTAGAGGTTCAGAGTGAAAAAGTGACCCAGCTGAAATCAGTTTTGCCATTCTCCTTGAACATAAGATCTCAGGTCTGATTTTTACATTCTATGTTAATTGATAGCACAGATTTTATTTAGTAAATGCAATCAAAGTGATTTATGGCATGTGAAGTGTTTTTTCAATGAAGACCTAAAGTTTCCTGAAATCACATTTGCTGAACATTTGCCACTGCCCCTCTCCTTCCTTCTTAACTGGATGAGCAAATTCCTTAAAATGGCAGCATTACGCTTCTGCACGTAAGCTTCTTCCTTGCCCACCCCCGCTGGTTTTCTGTGACTTCATAGGGTTGTCTCAGATACAGGCAATCTTTTCTGAGACAAAGAGATGATTTCTCACAGTCAGAGAGATATAATTAGGTTTACCAGGGATAGATTCAGCTACCTTATTCCACATACACCAGAAGTCAGTAAGTAGATGAGACCTCAAAATGATTTATCACCTGAAAGCAAGCTGATGGTGGAGCATTGCTGTACGTGAGGCTGAAGAGAAAGCAGCAATGTGTACATGAAGTTCTTCCAGTATGAGCAGTTTTTCACTTGTCAAAAATCAATTTCATGTGCCATCCTGCTTTCTGCTCATCTGGCTTTGCTTTGTTAGCTCCTTTTAGAGTGAATACAAGTCTCAAAACTACAGATCACAACGGATGTGTCAGTGGGATTGTATTTGCTTACGTCAATAATGACTTTGATCTGCTGTCTTCAGACATTACCTAAATGTTCACTGTATAATTTCCTCCTAAAGGAGGGCATGAAGTGTGCAATAATCTTGATGCTGTGCAGTGCTTTGTGCAGATAACCACTGACCTTGTAATACGCCTGTAACCTCTTCCTGTTCAGCTCCCTTCCCCTATAACTGGGCTTCCTTACTAGCTTGTACGAAATGTAATCTCTAGGCAGAGGAGTTAGAATTGTTTTATACGCCACACTTGCTTTCAGCAATAGAGGGAATGTTGAAAGGCACCTATTGACTGCATGCCAAGCGCATGACTGCAACTTCCATATTTTAGTCTAGGATCTAAATTCTTTTCATTAGTTCTTTAGCAGATAAGTACTTATGAAAGTTTGATTAAAACGTGCAAGACCTGCATATGCAAAAGTTACATTTCGAAGCAATCCCTAGTGTTGTCTGTTCATTATCAAGTTTTCAGCCTCAGTTACAGAGTGTATGTGCTACATAGGTCCTGTAGAACACATAAGCTATTTCTGTGGTGAGTCAATTAGTCACAAGGAAGGTCAGTTCCGTGCACTAAGATAGTATTAGTATTCTACTAATAGGTAGAATATTTAGTCTCCTACTCCAAACATGGCTCCTTTTCACCCCCATAACATCCATTTTTGCCATATGGAAGACGTATGAGTTCATTCTGTGTTTAAATTAAGACCTTCCATCCTTTTCTCCATGAAACTGGTACTAAGTGTACATACATGTACAAAACAAGGTCTAGACTTACACTATGGAAGATTCATACTGAAAGGCTGACAGCACCTTGTATATCCCCTACTTCAATAAATTTTGCAATGATAAACTCAAAAGCAAGCCTGCAGCATATTACAGTTTCTAATCAGATTTTTCTTGTGTATACACTTGCACACATACTTAATATAAAGAAACATCTGAATAACAGTACATCTATCCAAATATGAAGATGCAACAGTTAATAATTTTACATTACAGCAGGAATATTGTACAGTGCCTCGCATCTTAAAAATCAATTTTAGAAAGGGCAGCATCATGCCATGAGAAGAATTATTTCTTAGAAACTCTCATGTCTCTTGGGAAGTGTGCCAAGTTATTCATTCTATAGTTAAACAACGTTAGAACACTACGGGATGGATTGTGTAGGATGTTTGTACCCATGTATTTGTAAAAATCCTCAAGAATTTCTTTCTCTTCTCACATTTCCTCTTTTAAATGCTTCAAAACCTCTCTCCACTCAAGCACTTGGTAATATGCGAGTTCTTCATAAGTTCCTTCAGCATCTGTAATATCTTCAGGTGTGGGGTAAATGAATTAGAGCTTGTTAAAAGCAAGCAAATAGCTAACAGTGTAAGCTATGGCTAATTACATTTAGTAAATTTCAACCCTTTATGTTTTTTCTCCCTGAATTATATATCTGATTTGGAAGTGGAGAACAATTTTAATAACCCTCAACCAGTTTAAAGAATTAATTTGACATGCATCAGTATATATGTTACAGTGGTCTTTTTTTGGTAATTATTTTGAACTCACTTTACACACAATAACTACCAAAAAAGCACTTCTGGTTTACTGAAATGTGGGGTTTAGGTTCATATAAAACTGATTTGACTGCTTAGCCTCTCAAAGTTTCTGCAGCTACAGATTTGGCTGGCTTTTATCAGGTCTCAGGTAGAGTCTATAATAAAATTCTGCCACTTATCTGGTTTCTCTCATCTTGAGACACAAAGAATTTTAAGTTTTGGAAGCATTAATTCTGCTACTTATGTAGCTCAGAGAGGATTTGAAAGGTCTAAACTACACCAAAGGATCAGGACCAACTGGTTACATTCTTGTTCCGGAAAGAGTGAAGGAAAAACAAAATGGAACTCAAAAAATGCACCAATGAATTGAGGCAGTAGGGGAAAGCATGCAGATTTTAATGATCATCAGTTTTAATGATGTAACCAGGTTTCTGGTTTACTATCCAGGCCCTCAGTAAATGTGCCACTAGGTCTTTCCCTTCCTAAGTATCCCAGCATGTGGTTACCAAATCAAAAAGCAGTGAAGGCAGAGTGACATAATGAACTGCCCTGCCTCTATAGAAGACATGGTAAATTGTAAAACAAACTAGTATAGCAGATTAATAGGCTCAAACACAAGGCAAGGCACTCCAGAAGGAACAATATGGGCTGCTCTTTGGCTGCAGCTGGACAATGCAAACAAGCTTTAACATCTAGCTGTTGTCAATAGGGTTATTCAGCCCTCCTCTCGCATGACGTCTGCTGTTAAGCCAGTTCAGAGATTAAAAAAACCAAAATTTTTCCTTGTTTGTATTTATTTTGCATGTGCTAGTTTTCCATACTTCCAAGTCCTTGAAGCAACTCACAATGGGTGTATGAGCAGGAGGTGGCAGAGAAGCCAGACTAGAAAAATTTCTCTTGGCAGTTCCCAGTACACCAGTTTACTTACAGCTGCCCTACTGCAGTGGGGTGGACAGCAGCAGCAACCCCAAGGTCTAGGAGCCAGGAATTAGATTCCCTCTCCTGCACTGGAGGTAAGCGCTTTTGGGTCCTGGCTGAAGTCAGTAGGAAGAAGCAGCAAGAAAGATCTGAAAGGCATCAGAGTTTGCTACAGATTGTTTTTAAAACCCTTTTTAAAAGGAAGTTCAGTGCCATTTGCTAGAAGGCTTCCCTGCGCAGTCTTGCTTACACATTAGCTTCAATCTGAACTGCAAACATGCAGGGGAAAAAGAATTAGTACGCAGAGAATTAGAATAAACATTGAAAATACAACAATGCAATTATACAAGTCAACACTAAAAAAAACATTGAGAAGGTCCAGGGATGGGCAATGAAAGTGATTAGAGGCATGAAAGGAGGCTTTAAAGACTAGGAATGACCAGGTTTCCTAAGATTAATACACAAGATCCGATATAATAAAGCTATGCAGAACAATAAATCGTACGGAGAAGCTCGGTCAGACATTTCTCACAGAGTAAATGAGATAATAGAAAAATGGAAGGCAAAAATGTAAAATTGAGGAAAGACAGTATTTTTGCACAGTGCGTGACTAACTTGGGGTGTTTGCTACAGAAGAAGCTTGCAGCCAAGAGCTTAGTAGGACTCAGAGAGGATTAGATATTTAAATAAATAAATAGCAAGACAGTATTGGATGTCTAGCTGAGTTTAAATAAATTTAAGGGTGACATAAATCCTTATACTTCAGTCAGCTGTTTACTGACAAGGGTAAGGAATGCTTTTAGTTCTATTTTAATTATTTTGGATTAGCAATGCATTATGAGATATTGCACATTTTTAGACATTTCTCTGTCATTAGATTTAATGTGGAAATCTCTATCTTGGATTCTTTACACTTAAGAGGGCCACAGTATTCTGGGCTACTTTGCTTTTATTCATTTAAATCATATTTATGAAATGCTGGAGCCCTAGAGTACAAAAGCAGGATGAGAAATAACTGAATTCCTAGGATCGCACACAGCTTGTAACAGACATTATCAAGTCAGCTCCACAAGGGGACCCCCTTCTCCAGCCTCCTTTGCCTACCACAAAATACAAACAGCTCAATCCTAAAACAAAAATTAGATTTTTAACAATAAAAGCCAAAATATGAGAAACAATGTTATATGGAAGAAACCAAAGATTTCATCTATATTTTATACTCATGTGCAAATAACCAATTAAAAACAATATTTGAAACAGCTCAACCCCCCAATAAAGATGACAAGATCCCAGTGGTCTTAACAGAAAAGGCTTTTCCAAGTACATATCTTGCAAGATATTACCCCATAAGAAAACAAATGTCTAACAAGTGAATACATTCTTGCCTGTTTCTTAATTGTGAAATCTCGTAACACAGCATTATTCTTCCATGCCAATTTTGCAGTCATCACTTCCAGCCTATGAAAGTACTCTGTGCTCTTGTTCTCCAGTTTACCATTGTACCAAAAAATGGTGGGATGTGGAAGGACTTTTTTCCCCTACACAAAATAAAATCAAGATGAAAACACAACTAATTTTTGCACAGACATTGTCATAACTGATGCTTACAATGGTTATTCCCATCTGTCTGCATTCCAGGGCAAGATTAGCTTTTACCCAGAAAAGAAGAAAAACAATGAACCTGTATAGATTTCCTTTATGACAAAGTATAATTATAAAATCGTTACAGTCAAGGGAAAGTAGTAATTCACTAATATTTCTTTAGAGGTAACATCTTGTGTGCCCTGAAAAAAACAAGGATTCTTACTAAAATTTTAATAAGCCCTTGGGTTTTCTCTGAAATATTTAAGAATAGCTGGTAAGAAAACAATTGGAAAAGAACAGATGTTAAAAGCTATGAATATATACACTTCCATTTTTTAAAATAAAAACTATCTTGTGCTAACTGTGATTGCATATTAGACAAAAAGAAGGAACAAGAAGTCTGCTCCTACTTTAATACAAAGTACAGGAGAAGCAAACAATGTACTGTTTAACTAGATGTTCCATACTGGAAAATGTCAAGTGCTATTAAAAAAAAGTAAAAATCATTCATGTAATTTGTTTTCCATCTTTCTAAAAAGAAAAGAAAAATTGGCTCGCACTGCATTATGGTTTTCACCAGTCTGGCTGTTTTTAAAGCACAAATTATTTCTGCCTTTGCTTAGAATATTTTATGAATAGCACGTACAAGAAAAGTTACTTGGACTACTGGCTGCAGTTGTGTACACACTTTGAGGTTTTGACAGTCCTGGTAGCTATGGCCACGTCACATGCTGGACTTGATACGTATGAAGCAAACACTTTCAGAATGCAGCACGTAAATATAATTTTCCTTACTAGCTATCAGTGATGTCAAACTTCTGTTAAAATCCCTGTAAATTGAAAAGCAACTCCTTGAGGATTTTATTTATTTATTTAAATTACCATTTCATAATAGCAATGAGATGCCCCAGGTAATGAATTCATAAGAGATTACTGTACCACTCAGGTAGTTAGAGTAACACACCCTTCAGCACATTCCCAACAATGCCTCTGACATCAGGAGTATATTTCAAGAGGGATTAATGCCTGTTGTGCCTTATTGTTTAACTATACTTTGACTACAGCGAACGTAAATACATAATATAACAGTGGAATACTGAAAATTTCTTTTTGATCATATTGCTCAACGGGTAACTACCACTTCCAGGACACTGTGATTTAGAATTTATTGAATTTATTTAAATATCTATAGTACCTGGCTACCGAATGCCTCAAAGTAAGAAATGCTACCATTACTTTTCAACAACAGCATGTGCAAGGCACAGTCTCTGAGGTGGGAGACAGCTTCCTTATTTCTCATCTGCTGCAAGAGAGAAACCGAATCTCAGTTCCCCCAACCCCTGCATTTTTGGCTGCGGCAGATCTGAAGGGTGACAGCAGCGTGCAGGTACCGGTCCGGGTGCACAAAGGCGCACTGAACAGCAAAGCAAGTGGCACAGTGTTGCTGCCAGGCGCAACCCTGGTCAAAGGCTCTGCCCAGCCACAGCGTTGCGCTGGACAAACAAGTCTTATTGCCACAATGGCATTAGTTAGCTGAAAACTCTCATTTTCTAGTCAAACTGCTGGAAAACTCCCCGAATCCAGTGATGTGAATTTGACACTAGTTAGCTTACAAGCAGCAGCTTCAGTAGTCGAATGCAGACCAAGTTTAATATGAGTGATTATCTAGAGCTTTGTCACTTATTTAAAAAAACAAAGCCCCCATCTCACTTATTATACAATTGCAAATTTGCCTAAAGGTTGTAGGACAAGCCATTTTAAAAGCAATTTAAATTGAAACAAAAGGAACCTTAGTGATTAAAAAAGAGATTTAAGCTAACTTCTACTACCAAATTATGCCAGGTAGTCTCTTAAACACATACAAACCTTTAGATCATCTATACCCAACTCACTTCATTTTACAACAGAGCATTGAGGAGCAATGCAGGTACCTAAACATAGACATCTAGTGCTATTTTAGATGCCTGAGGGCATCCCACCATGGCTTTCAACTGCTGCTAAAGAAGGCATTAAGTTGTCTGTCACATCTGCTAGCCCTGACAGATGTCTCAGGTGCCCGAAGCATCTAAAATGACATTAGATGTTCATGTTTAGGCTTCCAAATCTTTTCCTTGGTGCCTAGAGAAAGTGCAAATGAGGCGAATTGTCGTGCAGTCTGTCATTTATCTCAAACACAAGCGCTACAGAAGCAGTGGAAGTGTGAAATCTTTACATTGTCTCACTAATGCATGTTTCCACTCTGTTCCCAGCAGATCAATCTGTGGCAAAATATACAGTATGATGTGCATTATTATAAGCAAAACCTATTGCAATGAGGAAAGCTAGTACTGATTTTTTATGAGGGTAAATAGCATCTCGCTCCCAAAAAAAATCCAAATTGGGTTTACATAAGACAGAAGGATGAAATGCTCCCTCCCTTCAACCACAATTCAAGAGGAATCAGTCCCTTGCTCATTCCACTTGCGATTTATTTGTGGCACAGCATGAGGAAAAAAAAGAGTTTTTCCCCTGCATTTCTTAAATATTAGTGCTTTCTGCAATATAACATGATGTTGACACCTCTATCTGGACAATCCATAAAGAGAAATCAAAAGCAAGGTCATGGCAAAGAGTCTGAAAATGCACTGTCCTAAATGTACTTTCATCTCAGCCAGATGAAATCAATCAATTAGCTCATAATATCGTAGTAAATAATCTTGTTGCCATCTGTAGAGACTTCGGGTATACGGAGGGGCTTTTTATAACATACGATTCATTCTTCCTGGGTTCTTGCTTTGAAACTCACTTTGTGGGGAGTTTAATATTCAGACTTGAATACTCTTTTAAGTGTTGTCCAGAACCAAGCCATATAATGTAGAAACAATTTGTCTGGATGTAAATTAGAAAGAACAAGCATTCAAGAAATGCAAATTGCATAAGCTTTCCTCTGAACACATGGGGTAAAACAAGGCACTTTTAGGCATATGCCAGAAAGACCACCTTCAATGGAGACTGTGCAACAGCCTTTTGCCTGCCTTCTCCTCCCAGTTCCTTCCTCCATTCTCTGCCCCAGAACGCTCATCTGGTCAATTGTAGCAGAGCTTGCTATCACAGCATCTCATGCCTCAGTTTTTTTTGATCTGTAGGGTCAAAGGATTTCCAAGTCATTTTCTAAACTAGGTTTAAGCCACTATTAGGGGAAAAAAAAAACCCCAACAAACAAACAAACCATAAACAAACAGAAAACCACACAGACAAAAAAAAAGCTTTTTGAAAATCTCCAGTTAACCATAGATCCTATGGCTTTATTTCAAAGTCTTAAAACTGCGCCTCTTTCACGTTTGCTTCCATAGCCGTATATTATAGCATTTTGCCATAAATGCTCTTAATATCTTTTGACAAAATCAAAGCTATCATGGTTTTATACCTGTCATAGAAAACACCCAAAGGTATCCTGCAGCAAGGAAAATATTTTAAATGACAACAGAAGTGATTGCTTACCTCAGACACTTTCTTGGTCATGTGAGTTTTCTCCAAGAGAGTACCAAAATTGTATTCCAAACTGTTTATGAACAATTGACACTAATTTACAGAGTTTGGCAAGCTGTTAATTAAGCCCTATAATGAAACACTTAAAACCAGCTCATTCAGTCCCTGAATCCCCACAAGTACTTGTACAGCTCTGTTCTCCTTTTTGGGTTTTACAGTTATTTCCAGGTATAAAAATATTTGGTATAGTATCAATACCCATTTAAGAACTTGGCATATAAATCTACTACTACAAGTAGTCAGTAAAAGAAGTAATTCATTTCAAAGAAACAAGCTAATTTAGACATTTAACAATTTGAAGAAAACAGAATCTGTCTGTTATGGAAGGGTAAATCCCACATGCAGTCCCAGCACCCCATCAGCTCTGTAGCAGCCAGACCACCCACAGGAGAATACGAAGAAGCCACTGAGAGCCAGCAGCTCAGCTCTAGTGCTACCACCAGTTTCCAGGGCATGGAAGGAAATGGTCATAGAGTCTCTTTACTTGCAAAGGTTCTATGTTTCAATGGCAAAAGGAGAAAAATCAATACTGTGTATGGGAAAGGAAAAAAAATAGAATTTCTTTTCAACAACAAAGCCAGAATTACTGCAAGGTCATCAGCTAGCTAGGAAGGGACATCCACCCACCATCCTTACATGATACACCACTGTCCTTTACAAAGCAAATAGGAAAACTGAAGTTCAAGTCCATTTCATGTCACAAAATCAGTAGGTTAAAAGAATACCCAGAAAAACAAAACAACCCTAGTTACCTAGAACACAAGACTTCAAAATACTTCTAAGCAATTTCTGTAATTATTGCCTACAGAATCACACGTTCCACTGTTGAAGATGGAGGGAAAATGCACTTTTCCCTTTAGACCACCTGTTTGAACTTAACTAAGCTGATTATTGTTATTGTGTTTACATTTCAGCAGCACCTAAGATGAAAGATGCATATAATCCTTTTAGGCTGATAATCTGTCTAATAGTCATTTCATGGCTTATTTGGAACAAGCTGATGTTAGTGCAACAAATGAAATCTCTTGAGCGCTTTCTGCGTAAACAAGAAAGACTGAAGGAGTTGTCAAGCTGATTTAGGATTTCTTGTTTCTTTGGATCTGCTCCTCTTCCCATGAGTACAAGTCCAAGATGCACACACTCTGACACACTGCAGCTTTTTTTTTTCCTAAGGTGTTTATGAATCACAAAAAATACCCAATAACTAGTGAAAAACATAGAAGACCCTCAGTCTTAAGTTCACTAATGCAGCTCTGACTGTGAATACATGCAATTTCTATTGTGTTTTCAAGTGACGGTATTACAATTACTTCGTTTGTTGGAGATAATCCTGATTTATGTAGCCAAGTCCTGTGATCAAGATCGTCTAATGTCTGTCTTCTGCTTATTTTAGCCATATAAAACTTCCTCATCTGAACAGACAAACTCAAAAATACAAGGTATCAAATAAAGCTGTGGATCCTTTTCTTACGCATATATTACCATTAAATCTTTGCTTTTCTTACCTTCTCCCTCCCCCACCAAGTTTCAGAAATCTTCAGCAAAATTACTTTTCACTATCTGTTTCCACTTTCCACAAACCTTTCACTTTTACAACATGATTATCTTCAGGCGAAAAAAAAAGTTCAACTTTTTCTAAACTGAAAATAGGTTTTTGTTTTGTTTTATCTGAATATTTGGTTTTGTGGTTGGGTTTTTGGTTGGGTTTTTTTTTTTTTTGAGGGTTTTAGCATTTTTTTGGGGTTTTTTTTTGTTTGTTTGTTTTTTTAAAGAATCAATGTTTGCACTGAACTGCCGAGCAGCAGTTCAGACAGACCTTCAGCCTGCCGCAATCACAACATTGTTGAAGTTCATAAATTTCCATGTGATAGAAGTCCTGGTTTAAACTACTTCTGCTCTCCAACAGCACATGTACAAATGCAGGAGTGTTTCATCAGCCTGGGGCAGATCCCATAGCCCACAACTTGGAAAGAGGACAGAGCGCAGCAAACCAAAGTACCTTTTAAGGAACACATACTCAAGCAGCAAGACCCAGAACATTTGAACCTTCCGACATGGATAGTGCGATGCTGACTTGAGAAAACTGCTAACATAAGTTGATCTCCATCCACTTAAGGCTCCTAAATCAAAATCACCACTTTAAATGTCAGAATGAAACCTGAAAGCACCAAGGGGAGATTAAGAAGTGACAGAGATGCCTAACATCCAATTGACATAATTTTGCAAGTTTTCCATACAGCTTTTCACTTCTTTTGCACATCTTTCACCAGTGGAGGCTTAGAAGACACACTCATAGTGTATGTGTGTGATCAGAACAGTAAAGAGCACCACATGGCCAGCCTTTAACCGCAGCCTCCCACTGTAAATATGAATGGAGGTTAGAGCTCTCAATAAAAGCAAAAGGTATACCAGTTCGCTTTCATCATCCATGTTTCCCCTAGATCTGTGAGAATGACCTCCAACACATGTAAATTAAACATCATCCCCATTCAATACATACTGAGCTAGATATCAGTATTCATTAATATGAATAATTCATAGTAAAAGACACAGGGATTTTGAAATCTTATTTTCACACAATGACTTAAATTCTATATTACAGAGCAACTTTACATATAAACATGCTGTTTAATAACTCATCACCAGCATTGCAAATTTCTGTAGCTTTCTGGAATTATCCAAAGTAAGAAACAACTGACTAGCTTTACCATTACATTTTAAAGTCTTTTAAGGGTAATAAATTCAAGAAATAGTGCACCTATCTCTACTTCAATTCTAATTGTTACAACACTGATCTGGTATAACAGAATATTTTGCTGTAACTAACATGTATAACTTCAGTTCAGTTGTTGGGATGGTTGGTTGTGTGTTTTTTTTTGTGTGTGGGGTGGGGTTTTTTTTTTTAGCTTTTTGTTTGTTTGGTTGTTGGGGGTTTTTTCTACATCAAGAAAACAATACTAAAACTGTGATGAATTACAAACCAGACAGTTGAAGAAAGTGAACTGTTACAGATTTTACACTCCTTTATTAAACCTTTTTTTCTTTTATTTTAGGGTATATAAAATTCCCAACAACTGTTTTATGCGACACAGGAAGCTGCTTTTAAACAGGTTTGTGCTCTTTATTGCCTAGCCAACTCTTCTAGCTTTCAGATTGACTCTTCATACCACCAAAATCCTAAGATTGATGATAATGAAGTGACAGTAGAGGAGTTAGTAACAGCAACTTGAAGTGTACATTTTCAACCAGGATAGATACGGTTAAGAGGAAGGTTTCGTTGTAAAGAAAAATAATGTGCATAATTCAACAGCTATGCTATTCCACACACATATAATTAACAAGTCTTCAGCTCATTAGCAGGCTGTATAAAATACATATAATATGCTGTGCAAAACTGATTGAGAATAAAATGCTTACCATGCATTAAAATAAATGATTTAAATTGTTTTGAAAGAGTGGTATAAGTAGCATTTAAGGATATGATTCCCAGACCTACTCATAGCTCCATCTCCTTCAGACTGACACTTTCACCCTCCTGGTTTTCAACAGATAGCTCGCCATGCTAACTCCAGCGTAATACGTTTGATCAGTGATTGCTGAGACTCTGCTACATCCCTGAGGGATGAATAGGACCCCGGGAGTACAAAGGGCTGCATCAGATAGCTCTGTGTAAGCATTAATTCCCCAAAGCAAGGATGTACACGTCTCACATTGCATGCTTATTTCAGGATCAGTGTAGTAAGGGTATTTTTGAGGGACAACACATTTAGCATGTATTAGCATTCTCTCTCTACTTTTCTATATATTAATTACTAGACGGCACAGTTTCAGTGATCCCTCTTCAGGCACCTGATAAAGGGCAGTGGATTATTACACCTGATGACACCAGCACTTATGCCAGACCTTGAAACTATTAAGGTGTGTCTCAAGGGACACAACAGTTACGCCTGAGCTGCAGTGACACCTCCTGGCAACAGGCTGAGAAGGTCTTTTCCCACTTAAGCAAATTTTTTCCCCAGGCAATCTTTGGGGGCTTCAGCCAAAAGACAACAATCATGGTGCTCTCCCCAGCCTGGCTACAAAGGCACAGCGCCCAGAATACCGAGCAGGATGTTCTGATTTATAAGCACTACTGACATTTTAGAAACCGTGAGGCTAAGATACAGGAATATCAGCCTCTGAGATCTCCAGATTTATTGTACCACACATTGGCCTTTCTTGAGTGCTTGGAAAAAAAGCTGCAAAAGCTAATCAACTAGCAGCTTAATTCATACCATGAATCTTGCAAAGTGTTTTCTCACTTCTCCGTAGAATCCTGTCTGTTTGCTAAGACTTTATATCTTTGGCCTCTGCAGACTCCTGACAAATATCATAAGCATGGTTTTGGTAAGAAGAATATAAGCTAGCACAAAAGAAACAATAGTTTAAGACCAGCTATGACTGAAATATAATAACAAAAACATCTCCTCCCTGCCTCAGTGTAGGTAGCAAAGCCAGCGTAAGTTGTAAATTCTGTAGAAAGCTAAAGATGACAGTTGTTTACATGCATGCTAAATATCACAGTAATAGAATATAAATGATTTATTTTTGATCTTTACAGCAACTTTGAACAGAAGACTTGGAGGCAGAGGGGACACCCATGGATTTTAGCAAGCACCCCATATTTCAAAGTCCTGCAGAACTGACAAGTCAAATATTTATATTCAAGTGAAAATCCAACAACAAGCACATTTGATAGTTCAAGTTTAGCATGCTGAATAAAAACAAACACACGTTCAATGGTTTACGCAGCAGTCTGTAGGTTCCCCCCCACACCGATGGTACAACCACTATCCAGCTTTTTGAAGGACTTGATTGCTCTCATTATAACATTTCTGTTATGCCTTTTGTGCTGCCTTTAACAGTACCATTTTCTTTATACTCACATAAGAATAGAAAGCTGAATTTTTGCCTGTTTTCTTTTATGTCTTTCTTTCCCCCTCTCCCCCCAACTCTTGAGAGAGGTAATTATGACATTTTTAAGTACTTTGCATATGCTGCAAGGCAATCAAGAAAATTCATTTGACAAACTGGATTATAGACTGTCTGCCAGAAAGTAAACTGGTAACAACATTTTCAACAATTTTTCAATGAGTATGTCTGTTAGATGCTTATAACATGCTGAAATAATGCACAAGTAAGAAAAATTCTACTTTTACAGTTAAATAAAGCAAAAAGCCCCATGAAAATTATGTATTTCCTCTCATCACATACAAAATTAAATTGTAAAACTTTTTTAGGCTTTCAATTGTTTAGAAAAATAAGAAAGTAAATCTCCATTTGGCAATTAATTGCCATCTTCAGAAAGTCCACCGCCACAGATAATGAGCTGAATCACGTAAGTGAACATTTCTACAGGGTAAAATGATTACAGAACAGTGTTACTTCTCAGATCGCAGTGCTTTAAGATTTAACTGCATTTTATCTTCACTCCATCTTATTTTCAAGCAGTTGCATACCAATATCTCTCCCTTTCTGCATCTATCCATCAACATATACATCTCTTCCAATTGTAACGCAGTCATCTTGAGTTGGATTGCTACCGAAATCTCTGATGCTGACATTATCGCATATTTTTTCCCCTCTCAGCCATACATTTGTAGACATGCTAGCTGTGTACCCACAGATTTAATTGCTTTACACTGTAAAGCTCCATCCTCCAAGACGTTCACAGGTATACTGTGTAGAGAACTATTGTGAGAATTTTTGAACTACTCTGTATGCAGGAGACCTAGTAGTTGAGCACTCTGCTTGCGTTAATTCATATTGTTTTTCTTACTTAACTGGCTTTCGTACCCATGCAGTGCTGCACAGTGCAAGCACAGGTACATCCTAGCAGTTCACAGAAAAATATTCCAGACTGCTTGTGATGTGTCATAGGTAGGATGGGAGCCGTGAGCCTACCTAAGGCTGCCCAACATTTCATATTACAGGATGCTGTTATAAGTACAGCTAGGTATGGCTATGCGTGTCACTATGTTGACATTTCACACAGGGGGGAAAACCCCAACTTTTTCTTACGCTTTCTCAATAAATGCTTCAAAGATTCACAGTTTGCTATATATAGTTTAAGAGAAAATTGGAATGCTTTAACACGGACAAGCCATGTTTTCCTGGCAAAATCTGAAGGCTTTCCTGCCTTGGTGGAAGACTTCACATTTGATTGAAACAATAACATTTCTAAAGTGTCCTAATGACAGAGGCAAATCCTTCATGTAAAAGAAAAGCTTTTCTACTTTCTAAGTGTGTGAACTTTTCTGTCAGGATTTAGATGTTAACAGCTATATTTTCTGGAAATTCAGCATGAATTCAATGTATTTTATCTTACATGTTTAGGGACATGGCAAAGCTCTCCCCAGATTATTTTTTTTTTTTTGGTGGCACTAGTACAGCTTTGGCTACCTAGGCAATGAACAGGTAAAGATTCTCTCCTCACAATCTCAAGCAACTTGAAGAGATGGGTTTTTGTTGGTTTTCAAATGGGAACAAGAGTTGCCTCACTACCAGAATAGAATAGGAGTCAGGAGACTATAGAGCAGACAGGTGAGATTGTGTGGAAAGTGAGACCAACAAAGAAATACTGAGATCAGTGAACCTGTGCAGGAGGGGGGAGGAAGGGGACTGTTAAAAGAAATCAGTGACTGAGCAAGATGTCTAGAGAAGCAGCCTGGGAAAGGAAAACAAAACTGGGATGAAGTTGAGTAGTGGAAAAGTTTGGAATGAGAAACCAGGTCAGATTTGTGTGGGGCACTAGGGCAAAGAACACATAGCTGTGGAAAAAGAGGTGTCCAGTTATCAGGATGAGAATTTTTGTGAATTAATTTGAATACTCTTCCAGATCTGAATGGGACTCAGGATAGCTGGGGAAAAGTGATAGAATAATGGCAGATCTGGCAAAGTATGTACCATGTTCTCCGCTAACATAGTTCAAGTAGAACCAGCTATTTTCCTAAACACTTCATCAGTTCAGGTGGTACAAACCTGCCTGGTGATCCAAAGGTTCAAACACTGCTCACAGACTAAGGAAGTGGACACAGTCCCTTTACCTTCCTATGCTGTTAAAAGAAGTATTAACACAAAAGCAATATTTTAAAAAGTACTGTAGTTGTGCATTCCCAAGCTGTAAGTGACAAACCTGTTGCTAGTTTCAGCCTACTTACTCTTATCTAAACATAAAAGACATACACAGCAAATCACTGCATAGAAAAAAGTTTATATACAACCCTTGACTTCTTTAATTTTTTTTTTATATTAAAAGCTGTGAGATTTGCAGTGAACAAGACAGAAAACTGAAGAAAGATTTCACTGATAAATGCAATTGGAAGTTTCTCCAAAGAACTGACCCTAATCTTGTTTCTGCAAGAAAAATGCAGAGTGGCCCTTGATTTAAGCTTAACAGAAGTGACCAGTAATTGCATGTTCCTCAGTGACCAGCACAACAGTGCAGGATCCAACCTGCAGAAGCGTTGGTACTTGTACCTACTACAGGGTATCAGTAGGAGCCCAGGCAGTACTGCTACTCTGGAAAAAAAATAAATTAAAATAATTGAAAAGCTGTGAAGTACAGTAAGAAAATAGATTTGGCTATTAAAACTCCCGATCTCCTAGCAGAGTCACAATAATATTCAGTAAATGGGGGTGTGTGGGGGTGTGTGTGTGTGTGTGTGTGTGTGACATGCAGAATGGGCTAGATGTTGGATAATTCAAGGACCTCTTGATTTGTGCACTCCACAAAGTTTTTGGAAAACAATATGATGTAATTGAAAGATCTAATTGGAGATGTCTAAAAAATACAAATTCTAGTTTTGAAAAATTTTGGATACTTGACTTTGTGGCTACTGGCCAAGTCTTGGATTTTTTGCTTTGATTTGTGTGAAGTAAAGGGACTTAACACTTCATTAAGCTTTGCACTATAAACCTACATTCTCATGGTAATAATGTTTGTGCAATTTCTCATTTATAGCTGAAGTGTCCCATCTTGATATTTTGCTTTGTGAAATGGTTGGTTTCCCTTCCTTCCAAAGGTGATTTTTCTTTTTAATTCTACAGCCTTAGACAGGTTCATTCATCCGTTCTTTGAATTATGGCAAAGTGAAAAAAGTAATACTTGCTTGAAATGGCAATGTATAAGCAGATCTCCCCCACCTCAACCCCAATTCAAAAATGCTGAACTTTACAGTCTGACATTTTCAGGTTGGCTATGTCTGACTCGGTATTCGGCATTTTCATTATATGTGAAGAACTCATTCTCTTCCTTACCTCACACCAACAAATAAATGTGGTTAAAGCATTTTTAAAGTAGATTTTGTAAATTTGGCTACTATTGGAACCAAAATGTTTCCTATTATAAGATAGAAAGAAGCTACCACCCATGAAGAAAATGCAGGGATAGACTACTCCTTTCTAAAGCAGTTGCAATAAAGCTGAATTCTGTACTCCAGGCTCTCGTAAAGAGCTTTCTAATACATTTTGTAGACAAAAAACTAAGTTTGGTAGAAAGGAATAGATCAAGAGAGAATTCCGAGCCTTGGAAGACCAGCAAGGAACAGGAGCATGGGCTGCTAACTCGAGAGGACTGCTTCTTTTTGTTCTGGGAGCAAATAGAATCTATCAGCAGTTTGTCAGTTAACCTTTCAAAGACATGATTAGGATGGCATGTCTCTTGGATGATCTATACAATGGTTCTGCGCTCTCATACACACAGAGAACGTGAGTCCTTAAGCATCAGCTCTACTGGCTTTCAAGAACATGGGTGGATCACCCATTTTCATAGCAATGCTACTTGTCAGGATGAACTCTCTTCACAGGGACAACTTCATGCACAGTGTTAGTGGCATGAAAATTCAAGTTCAGAATCGTAATACTAGAGTTACAGATACACGCTACAGCTGGAGAAAGAAAATGTGTGCTGCCACATTGTCATGACTAGCTTTGAAGTGGGAGAAAAAGTTGTAGGTGTAAAGAGATCTAAGAGCTAGTGAGCTAACCAGACAGTTGGAGTAGGAGGAATTGGTTTCTTTGGATAGCTTAAGGGAGGCAGAAGTGGTGTATCAATGGGAAAGGTAAGGATTAATGAATACAAAATATTTCCGAGAACTGAGGAAAGATGATCAAAACCAGAAGTGACAGAATAAAGAAAGGCAAAAATTGACTTTTAAAGGGAATTAGAACCTAACAGAACAGGCAGGGTGGCTTCAGTGGAAGCTAACCTCACTGAAAAAGGTCAGAGACGCTGAAAGGTGAGCTCCCATTAATGAAACAAAGTTAAGAATGTGTAATTGAAGCTGCTTAAAAATACTACTGCAGAACTGATAGGAACTCCTCCTACTCTGGAAGAAAGAAGAGAGGCTTTTGAGTCCTAAGTGGAGATCTTTCCTACTTGAGCTAAAGGAACAGTCCTTTGGCTAATAGCATCGTTTGCAGGATGGTCACAGGAGCAGAACACACTGAGAAATACAATGACTTTTCCTTGCCAAAGAAAGCTTGTCTCAACATCTGAATTGTATGATAAAGTCAAGTGATCTTCAGCTTACAAGAGAAGAAATAGGTGTTTTATACCATCAGAAAAAAGAACTCCCTAGTTCTTTCATAGAATAACATTTTTTTTTTCTAGCCTTGAAACACTGCCAGGTATCAGCCTTCAAAAATACTGCATTTTTCTTTTCTCTTATTTTGATTTATAATTACATTTTGAAGATTTGTCTGGTTTTTCTAGACGCCATTTACATTAGTGCACAATTAAATCATCCACATCACCATAATTTGTGAGACAGACCTTTCTCTATTAAAACTTCACTCCCTGTGTAACAGACATCCTTACTGACTGCTTTCTCACCTGGAAAATAGATAAGCATTAAGCACTTTCTTCAAGGATCAACAATGTAGTTGTGGTATGTCATGGATTAGCACTGTCATTTATAAAAGGGCCTCCTGCATTTTGAACCCACTCAGGTTTGAGTTAACTCAAAAATGTAGTGCCACGGCAGGAATGAATTCGCAAGATAAAGGGACAGTATTTAAACATAAATTCAAACCCGTTGTAAATAGCAGCATTTAGTAATAAGTTGTCGGTACTCATCCTTGGTGAACAGCAGAGGATATCAGCCTCCTACTCGGCCCACAACCCCAAAGCAACCACCTAGTTTTATCTGTACCAAGGCAATCAGCCTTTCGGCCCGTAAGCGTGTCAGCCTACAGTGCTGGGGGTCGATGAGACAGCAGCGATGAGCTCCACGTCACCTGCCCGCTGGCCATGACCATCACCTCTGTCACGCACACATGGCACCAAATAGGAGGTAAAATGAAACTGAACTCCAAAGACCCACATGTTTCAAAGAAATCCATTTTTGGAAAGTGACAGTCCACAATGTGCAGCGCCAGGAATAGCCATGAACTGAGGCATTCAGAAGTTGTAAGCTGGCTTGGGCCTATAAATACAGCCCACTTCCACGGGCTCCTTTCGGAGCTCACGGGGAACAAAGCAGCGTCAGAAGAACAGCAACTTTGTTACAAATATCCCATTTAAGAAACAGTGACTTTTTAAAGTAAACATTTAGATAAAGACACAGACCAAAACATATTTAATTATTTTTTGGCATCTTGACATGTCAAAATAAACAATATTTGTACAAGATGTCCTTTAAAATTAGCGCATTGCTCTTTTCGACCTTTGAAAATTTCAGCTATCTTCTCAGACATTTGGTAAGCCTGACCTTCCGCAGCAGATTTTAAGCCCTTCCAAGATCCAAAGACTGCTCCCAGCCCCCTCCTGTAGCTTTCCCACACTTCCCAACAGAAAGTTCCATAACCTGAACACACTGAAGTATTTAAACATAAATTTACGGGATAGAAGTAGGCCAACAAAGATTTGGAGCTAGCAGAGAAAACCTTTCAGAGTAATAGTTTTTTTTATTTATTTCTGTTTTTACAGTCAAACCATAATCAGAAAACATGCGAGTATCAGTATACAAATAACTCTCTATTTTGGGGTCCTGAGAAGTTTCAGCAATCGCTGTAGCATAATGAATGTTTGTAATTCATTAGATTCTGTTTAAAAATGCAAAGCACGCCGCAACATCAATGATGTTCTCTTTATCTTAACAAAAAGACCATTAAACTTAATGTTCTTCTGACAGAGCTAGCATGTTTCAAAATATGTATTTCTTTTCTAGAGTGAAATGTTTACAATTGTGTGTTTATATTTGAATTTAAATTAACTGTATTAACGTCATATTTCAGGCAAAACCATGCTCTGCTAATCATCCCAAAGTGCTTCAAAATCTTTACAGTATATTCACTGCATTTATATCTTCTCCACAAACTTACTGATCTTGTTTATATAATTTTGCAAATGACAAGATGTGTAGGATAACTATCTAAATGAACTAAAAATCATGTCATGGACAGATCCTTCACAGATTTGCAATTTGTAGCTGTCAATCTTCCTACAGCTGCTAGATAACAAAACAATAGTTCTTTTCTTCATGCAGACAAGCAAATTCAATAAACATTGGTAAGGGTTCTTTTCCAAGAGAAAGAAATCTCTGGTTCTCCACTGTCTATTAAACCTTTCCATACACACATCTTAACACTCCCTCTTTTTGTTTTTTAAAGGGAAGGAAAAAAAACCACCCCAGAGTAATCCCGTGCATTTTAGTAGGATTTATTTAATCAAATTTGAGTTACGTGAAAAACGGACTTGCTGATTACTAAATATTTTGGTGAAGAGGAAAATATAAAGGGGGGTGGGAGGGGGGAAAGCCAGAAAGAAGAAGAGATGTATAGACTTACAACTCACATCATATTGTAATTAGAGGACACACAATGGGAGTAGCTAAAATGATCATTAAAGGCAGCCAATACATTTTTATTTCACCCTCTCAACCAAGACTTGCCTGAAATGGGCCAAGTTATATTAACATCTGAAAGAAGACAGAAATGAAGAATAAAGAGATCAGTATCACATGACTCCTATAAATTCAAAGTTGTAAAATTAATAAGGGCAGTGCTTACGCAATTTTTTCTTTTCCTTAAGATGAGGGCATAAACTGAACTATAGTTACAAATTCTGTTAAGAATTGGATTAGGGATGAACATCCACAGTGATAAGAAAGAAAAGGAACTCAATCAATGGAAAATCATTATGGAAAGGGCAATAAAAATGGAAAATGAAAACAAATTGCTTCTACAGCAGAGAGGATTAAATGGCTATGTTGATGATAGATAATGCAAACATTTTATTCCTGCAAAAACCTTATATTCCATTCTACAAATCACTTCAAGATTTCTTCTTTCTTCAGAGAAATCGCACATCACTTCCCACAATCACACCACAAGTTCCGTATCACGGGTTTTCCCTTCGGAACCAGGCTCCGCGTTAGGCAGAGGTGTTCGCAGAGCGTGCTGCTCCCGGGGTTAGGGAACTCTGAGCCTCAGCGGACTGACGCACTTCGCAAGAGCATCAGGGACCATCAAACAAAAAGCGTTCAAGGCAGCCAGGTACGCTGGGTCCACCGAGATTAACACCCAGCATCACTGGATGCACACGAGCGGGTTAGGGTCGGGAGTCGTACCAGTTCTTACGGGAGGCATATTCTGAATCATCGCCACCTTGCACAGCCAAAGAAATGCTCCATTGTGGGCAGCGCGCACAAAGCGATCAGGACACGGACTTGTAAAAGCACAGGGTGCTCGCGTTCAGGGGGGCACAGTCAGAGTACACAGCTACCCCACTGATGTGCTCTGCTCGCGGCGCACATGCCCTGCGATGGCCAGGGCGCTTCATGAGGGCTGCGGGGAGAGAGACCCCTAACAGCATGCCCGCTTACGCTCTAAGGCAACCGAGAGGGCGGAACATCATCCGAAATAAATATTTCTTCAGCCCACCGAGCAGAGAGGGCTGAGCCTCCAGCTGAGAGAATAATTGGAAGTAGAAACATCTGAGAAAAATTAGCAGCAACAGCAGCCCTGGCGGTACCGAGCTCGAAAACGCACCAAGTGCCCGGCGGAGAGACACGTACCGCGGGCGGCGGCCGGACCCGCAGCCGCCCTTCGGCCCGGGGCTCGCGAAAAAACCCACGGAAACACCCGCTGAGCCGCTTGCAGCCTCCCCCCTCAGCCTCGGGGCGCCGCAAACAATGGGCGGGAGGAGAGACCCGCCCCGCGCAGCGCCCGGCATCCCGGGTCTGCGCCGGGCAGCGGCACGGCGGGAAGGGCGCGGCTGGAGGCAACTCCGCGGGGCCAGGAGGAAGGAGGGGAAGCGGGCGGGCGGACAGACTTACTCGGGGCTGCGGCAGGGGCGAGCAGGGCTCCGGGCGCGGCTGGCGACACGGCGAACTCCGCGGCTCGGCGAGCGGCTGGCAGCCCGCNCCCGCCCGCCCCCGCGCACCTGCCCGCGTCTCGGGGAATCCGGCAGCCGCCCGAGCCGCCTCCCGCCCCGGCTCCAGCCGACGCTGCAAACGCTCTTCAGCGATCAATAAAGAAGTCGTTCGGCTCGGCTGCGGGGAAAGGCGTCAAGCGGGGATTTTCCTCCGAGAAGTAAATGGCTTTGCTCTTCCCGCTTTGCACCCTGGCGAACTTTCCCGGTGCGTGTGAGCACGCGCTGCTCCCCTCGGCTCACCTGGCTCCCAGCAGTGGCAGGTCCTGTCCGGCAAGGGACTGCCGCTGCTCCTGCCTAACACCTGCAGCGGAGTTAGAGCAGACAGCTCAGGTTCACTCAGCCGGGTTCCAAATTCATCAACAAAAGCCCAAGTTCTTCACTTCGGTGTGAAACAGAAATAATTTGGTTTGGTTTAGGGTTGTTCCACAGTTTGCAGCAGTGGCTTTTCAGAACGCTCTTTCTTAGCCAGCACCAGAGACAGTTGGCTTTAAATCCGAAACTGACATGCAAATTTAAGCTCCTATTTTGTGGCTATTTGTTAAAATCTCGTATATTGGGAGTTGCAACATAATGTCTAATCTGAATCCTTTTGTTTTACTACCCTTTTCACTGAAGAAAAAAACAAAAAAAAACCATTAAATTCATTATTTGAGTAGTTCTAGCCTTAGTTCAGGGTCTAGATATTCCCTTTGGAAATAAACGGAAGCTAAAGCATATAGAAGAGACATTATTTTGCAGCTTATCTTCAAGCATAATCTACTAGAGGAAATCACCCCATTTTTCTCCAGGTACAGGTTCCTCTACAAATAAGGAAGGGGCTTGCTAGAGAGGAAAGTGGTACTTGTGTGGGGATGAGGACGCTAATATATACTTTTTTTTTTTTTCTGCTGGAAGTCCTCTGGTGGTGTGTTTCTCAGATTCTGCAACAGCGGCTTGGCTGTAAACCACGTGCAGGGAGGCTGACTTTCTGATATCTCCTCCAAATTCTGCCCTCCTTCCTTTTCCACCAGCGGCCTGCCCAGGTCCAGCACCACAACCTGTGTCATTTGTCGTTCTGCCGAGCTCTGCCTGGCCGCCCAGAGCCCACCTGAGGGACAGTCTTCTCCACAGCCCTTCTCACTCTGTGTGGGCACTATCTCCTGTAAAAACACGTGTGCTGGTTCAGTCCGTCACTGCGTTATTGCTTGTGGTGGGGGATTTCCCTCAGCATTGTTGCTGCTTTATTTTTTTCCTAGTGGCTTCTTGCAAGTTTCCAAACCTCATTTCTTCCTGCTCTTCCAAATGAGCTGAAGCACTATGGCTCGCTGTTCTGCCTTTGGCTTTGGGAATGGACTCGCCATTGGCCACTATCTTACAATCGCATTTGATTTCTTTGTACTTGCTGTCATGAACCAGACTCAGCTAGAAGGACTGTGCTTAACGTGGTGGCCGCGTTTTGTGTAGGTGCTGCGGCTGGATGGAGCCCTGCCTGCTCACGCACACCTGGAACCTCTGCCTCCTGGATGCTGGCTTTGCTTACCGTGCTCAGCTGCCCTGTGCAGTCTTCCTCCTCCTTCTCCTTTGGGCTGTGCTAGATTTACAAATCCAGGTTTTGGTAGCAGGAGACTGCAGGGGCCACCTCTGTGAGGAGGAGAGAGTGGGGCTGCTCCCTGGCTCCCCACCAGCCCCAGCTGAGCCCATCAGAGAACCTCAGGGTAAGGAGGATGTAGAGGAGTGGGGGGTGAGGCACTGACGTGAGGCTAGGGGGGAACACGGGGTGACACAGAGGTGTTTTGGCTTTGCTTCTCACTATCCAATTCTATTTTTAATTGGCAAGAAATTAAATTAATTTTCCCCAAATCAAGTCCGTGTTGCCTATGACGGTACTTTTTTAGTGATCTCCCTGTCTTTATCTTGATCCACAAGATGTTTCATCTTATTTTCTCCCCTGTACTTTTGAGGAGGGCAGTGAGTGAGCGGCTGGGTGGGCAGCTGGCAGCCAGACAAGGTCAACCCACTGCAGGGGCTACAGTCATCTGAGAGGAAGCAGAATCCTGCTTGGAGCACATCACTTTCAGCACAGGCTACCCTAGAATCTTCTGTGTGTTGTGATGGTCCCGTACGGCCAGAGAGGACCCTTCTCCTGTTCTGCCGTCAGCACCCGTCTCTTGGCTGCCATTCCTACAGACTCTGCAGAAGGCGTTGAGGGTACTGAGGGTTCCCATTTGGCAAAAAATCACTCACAATTTGCTGCAGTGTAACATTGTCTGAACAGGATATTTCAGTAGACTGTAGCACCTTCAGTTTTCTGATTACAGTTCTTGTCTGAGTGTACTGGAGCGAGGTCAGCTTGTGTATTTGTATCCTATAGTCCCCTCTGCAGAATTACACCGTGACCGCATGGGGCAGAAATCTCTTTTTACTGTCAATCACTGCCCTCTTTGCACTTCCCTTACTGCCCCATAAATGATCTGAATTGAACATTCATTACTGGAAAATAGAATGCTCCCCCCTCTCCTGTTGCTGCTTCTTGAGACTATCTCTGTTTCAAGTTGTGAGCAAGTGTCTGTCTTATAATATCAGTGATTAAATTGCCTGGAATTTATGCTTAGTTCCCTTTAAACAAAATTGTAGATAAAAGCTTGGTGAATCATTTTTTTTCCATGCACTAAATTCAAAAAGATGCAATTTCACTTAGTACCCTCAAATAGTTACAGATTTGGGTTAGCTTTGCTGAATAGTTTTTTTTGGAGTATTTTCAGGATAAGATTCACAAATGGGCCAGAGTAATTTTTATCACTCTGTCTTCTTTTAGTGTCCTAAAGCAAGGTAAATTTTGAAGCATGTATGAGATCCAGGTCTAGTTCTGTTCTCTGACTGAGTGAATTTGAATTCTCACTGTTGATCTACTAAGCTGTAAGTTATTTGGGTGTGTAAGAAGAGGAAAGTGAAGATTATTTTCCTGCCAATACTATTTCAATATGTACAAATAATATCAACTGGAGCGGGAATTAGATCAGAGTCTTCTCTCAGGTGAGAATCAGGAGACTAGAGTCCTGCTCATAATTCTCAATCAGCATTTATTTCCACATGGAGTTCAACAGGGTTCCGTCACGAGAAGCTGGAGGAGCCCTGCTCTGCAGCCTTGTGGATGACACTTGCCCTGGATACAGGAATCTGGATGCAAATCACTGACAAGGAAATGAACTGAGCCCAGAGCGTTAAGGTGCTTTTAAATCTTGTGGTCATACTTTTCCTCTTCCCTTTCTTAGGGTTTGGATGGACAAAGAAATCGACTGTCCAAAGTAGGGAAACTTATTAACAGCTTTTCTTCATTCAGCCTTGCGTTCATTCTTCCCTTAGAAGTCTCTGTAACTTCATGCACTGCGTAACTTTTTCCTTGCCCTTTCCATTTCTTAAAATAAAGCTGTTATCTGCTCTGACCTGGAAAGTGCCTCATTCAGTTTATACTACATTTAGTGTAAACTAGAATGCTTCTGGAAGCATCCATAGGTACTCATTTTCAGAGGTACTTACCATAGGATGAAGAAACCTTTGTCAGGTGATGGAGGAGCTTGTATAACAACGCAAAATGGTCACTTCTGAATGTTAGCAAAGCAGGCAAAGGCCCCTCAGGGGCTGTTCATGAGCAGTGTTATTCCTCACTATCAAGTGTTTCTGAGCCAGTGCCAGTCTCTAGTTTACCAAAGAATCTCATCACCACTGTTTGGAGGCAGACCCACACTGTGCCTGTTTCAGAAGATGCAACACCACCTTTTCTTTGAAGATATTCCTGTTCCTTCTTCAATTGTTTTATTAGGACTGCTGGAAGAGTGGATGATCCCCATTATACTGGGATGCTGTTGTCCTCCCTCTTTCAGTTTGGAGTGTTTCTGATAGCACTTGGTGAGCAAATTGCTCTTTTTCATGCTATGCTGTTGCTCAGCAAGGTATTCCTGCCTGTCAGCTGTCACAGACTGCAACAGACAATGTTGCTTGTTTCACAGATTTCTTATTAACAGCTTGATTTTGCTTACAGGACTCAGAGTACATAAACTGTATATCACCAGCTCTCAGCTACATTCCTCTAGTGTAATATTTGTAATATTATCAATATTTCTGGGGCTCATATTGCAGCTGGTCCCATGATTCAGCTGCAATTGAATTGGTTTGTGACCTAATAGCTCAATTGTAAATATAGCAGCCTTTTTTCCTGCAGAGCATTTAAATCAAGAGTTTGTGAAGCAGTCAAGGTCGTATGGCAGATATCCTCTTGCTTCCTGGAATTCTCAATATTCTTAAGCACTGTAGGTGCTGCAGGTTTCCCCCCTCCTTCCCCCCCCCTTTTTTTTTTTGGCTTGTTATTGCATTGGAATATGAAGTCCCTGGTTTTGCCCCATGACTCTTCATCTCCTGTAAGAATTTTTTTTCTTTCTTTCTACCACAGATGCACTGGTTTAGGCTTTGTGTTTCCATCCTTGTGCTGCTACCTGAACTTGTCTGCATGGCACTGTTTTATCTTTTCTGCACTGCATGTTGTTTTTGATGGGATCTTCTTCCTGCAAACTTCAGCTGACCTTGTTTGTGCATTGCTTTACAACCTATGTATTTGTCTTAATAATAGTACCAAACAATCAAAACCTCCTCTCCTTTAACCAGGAAACAGGTATCCCACAGAGGATCTAATCTCTAAGTAGAAAATTTTAATATCTCCATACTTTTATGTGGGGATGGCAGAATTCTTAGGTTTGTAATTTAAATACCTATTCCCTCAGCTTTCATTTAAAAAATCTGAACTGTGTAGTTCTTAGAGTTGCAGTATTAACCCAAATATGTAAAGTAAGCAGAGGACAGAATGTCTTTTAAAAAGGGAATATAACAAAGCTTGGCAAAGAAAATTGAAAGGTTTGATTCTTTCCTAACGCACATTTTATTTACCTTTAACTACTAGTAAGGGTACTAATGTACCCTTAAGCAAAGTTGCCATGAAATATTATTCTGATTATACCAAACTTAGAGTCCCAGAGAATCAGTCTCAGTGAACGCACATGAAATTGCTTCAGATTGCAGAATGCAACTAGACATTAATAGTAAAATTGTTTCCAAGCAGATAAAGATACACAATGCCTTGTTATTCTTGTGATAATGCTTCAGATTAAAAAAGGGTATGAAATTGGAAACTTGTTTCGTATTCAGGACATAAAATACCAGGAAAAGGGCAACTAACTATTCTGTCTTGTTTTAAAAGATCTTCGCTTAATAATAATCCAAATAGTAAATGTTGATATATGACCAGCTTTACAATAAAACCTGCCTAGACATGAAGTTAGTTTAAAATATTTTTGCCAAAATTCCATAGGATAGTGCAGAAATACCAGGAAAATTCTCAAAATTGTCTATTCTCAAATATTCCAAAAGGAGAATGCTCCATTGCAGTAGACAAAACAGCTACCCTAGTGAACCAGACAACAAGAAAAAGTATTTCTCAAGAGATAAATTTTAAAAAGAATTTGATACATGTAAGAACTGAGCGATCTTTAAAAGGTAAACAAGCCTACAAACATGTGTTCTTCTACAACTGTTATTGCAAACCCAGATGAGCACAGACATGAACTGATTCATGTGATCTAAATAAATCCATAAAACATTAATATTATCTAATGAAAACCATGAAAGAAGTGGCAGCTAAGATCTCAGAACTAAGATACTCACCATGTTAGATGCAATACCTACACTTTGACAAGTTAGACAACAGAAGCCCTGAATTAGAACCTGGATGCTAGCGTTATAATTGGAGGCTAATAGGTCTACTCTAAGCACACACAGAAATCAGAGGAAATAGGGGCAGATGTATTTTAAGTTACATTGTTAACAATTAGCCATTTCTGTGACTGCATGTGGAGTACTTTACGTGCACAAAGCAAAGGGATAAATACACAGAAAAAACAGTAGTTACCCACAATCCCAGTATAGATTCCAGGCTTTGACAAAGTTTTGACAGAAGCAGAAAACTGAGGTAGATTTCTGAAGATGAACATCACCTATTTCAATCTTCTTGCCTAGAGGAAGAGAGGAGCTAGTACAGAACTTTAAGAAAGTGTAGTATACAATCACAACCCACCATTAAAAAACCCCCTCTTCTAGATATGGAAGTCATATCTACAAATATATGAGTACATTGGTATCATAGAGTGCATCACGGAGATACTCCAGCTAGTTTTTATCAAGCTGCTTGGCAGGATAAATTAGATTGTTTAGGACTCTGTTTTGCCATAGCTCAAGTATATGCAGTGATGAGTTGGCTTGTTTACAGCCTGTTTGGATATCTCCAAGACACACTTTGGCCTGAAGGATATATATGTTTGCTGTCTTCTAAAGATGTGGTCTTGTCTTATGCAGTTTGGTCAGCTTCCTGCATCCCGGGATGAGTAACTTTGCACCTGCTTGTCTGAAAGCACTTCTTTAAGGCAGCTTTACAGGTTATTTACATTATTTTTTGTGTGGATATCCTGCCTTCATTGTTACTGTTCTCCCAATCTTTGGCTCATCTTTGAGTTACAGTGGTAGGTATTTTATGCATATACGTACACTTTTATGGAAAATATTCGGGTTTCCGCTTTAGTCCTACCAAAACTCACTGACAGTATCCTCAGTTGATGATGAATTTTTGTCTACACACACTAAGTTTTTTCGTCCTGATCAGATTTTCCAACAGTGAAACATTTTCCCCTTTTGAAACATAATTGTTGAGATTGTTCTATTTGTACACATTAAAATTTTTGGGTAAAAACCAGAAACACCTGGTTTGTGGCAAACTTTTTTAATAGAAAACTATCAGGAACTTTAATGATATCTTGTTACTGTTTGCATGCGGCTTCCAGCATTCTTCTCCCAGAGTGATTCACCCATACAACCCTTAGTTTTCATCTTCATTTATAAGGATATGCTGATCTCTTCTTTAGTTGGATTTGGTGCTCTGCACACATTGCCAAAGGTGTGCCTTTGGACTTTCCTAGCTAACACATTTCGAAATAATGTAATATTCCCAGGTTCTCTTCTGAGTTGTCTAAACATTTAAATGTCCTTATTATTACATGCCGTGGATTATTTTTTTCTACCAACTCTATATCTCTTAGATTACAATTAGATTTTAGTGTCTTAGTCACACAAATGATTTGATATGTTTCAGTAACTTAGGTTGTACCCCTTTACTGAGATTTTGTTTCAGACTCTACGCAGACAAACAGCACAATCTGTTACACTTACCTGACATTTTAAAACAATCACAGTCAAAATAACAACCGCTATTTGTTTTAGTTATTATTATTACAAATGGTTCATGAAATTGTATATCCTGTAGAATAAAATAGAAATTAGGAAGAGATAACAATGTATAGTGTACTGTATACAAGGTGGTAAACATCTGAGCTCTATTTTCTGTACAGATTTTGCATTCATGAAACACTTCCTGCTGGCAGAAATAGCAATATTTTTTCACAGTCTTTCAAAATCTGATGCAGTTCTACTGCTGTAAACGCAACAGATACTTTTAAAAAGTGCATCACAAGGTTGTTCACTTTCAAAAAGGGGGCAATTCAATTGCCGGATGCACATTTACTATGAGCAAAGAATACTATCCAGTAAGAAAGAGTAAAGATAGGAAATTAAGTCTGTAGAAGAAAAAAGTCAGGCAGACTCAAAAGGATCCAGAAGGAATGATATTCTTCACACAGGAGAATGCAAGGGGTATTATATTACTTTCCCATCTATTCCATCAGAGAAATGCATGTGTACCATAGCAACCGGCACGTTTCATAATTTCACAAAGCTTGTATGTTAGATCATTAAACTAAAGATCACTTACTTTCTCTGAATTGGTGAGCTGCATTTTTCCTGTTTTTTTCAGCAATAGTTAATAAAATATTAATAAACAACTCATAAATGGTTAAACGTGCTGAATGCTTGAACTTTTACATAGTTTCTTTCAAGTTTTCTAATACACGTGCAGAGATTTCTTTAAATACTCCTCTTAGAACATATGATTTTATGTGGCTTTTGCACACAAAAAGCAAATACAGCTATGTGAAGAATTTGATTGCATAGCATAGTTTATATTCCCACTTCCTCACCTTTAACCTTTCTAAATGGACAATGGGGTTTTCTTTCTTGTTATATAAATTATTGTCTGTAGAAACACTTCCTTGAACCTCTGGACAATTACATTCGATTATCTGCAATGTTATATTTTAAAATTATGAAGGAATACTGTGGCTTCCTATTTTTTCATGCCATTATTCTTTAATGAAATCCAAAGTGACCAGTAAGAGGGTTCAAATCTTCTGCAGATTTTAAAAATATGGGATTAAGTTTCATTTGAGCTTTGCTTTTCCTGCCCTGCAAATGCGCCGTGTTTGTTGAAGTAATCAGAGTTAAATTAAAAATCTCAACACACCCTCTAGGGAATTCAGTTCTTCCCAAACCTCACTTCAAGTAAAAGCTTGAGTGAATATATCTGTATTCAATATGATAGGAGGGACAGGAATTCATGGTTTGTTGCAGTCTGGAACTTCCTTTGTTACCATCTATCTTCAAGTAAAGATGCACTCGTACAGGGACCATTTGCAAGAAGGCCCCATATAATGTGATTTACTGGTGCGAATTAAAAAGAAGCAATATGTGATATTACCAGACTTAAGCTGTACAATCAGGAGTAAAGAAGAGTAAACAGAAGATCCTAGATCAGCTTTAATGACAAAGAGTTTTTTCAGGATAGTATGTATCCAGTCATCCTCGTGAGTGCTATAACCACACGGACCACTGAGACTGCCAGCCCAGCATGGTTCAGATGGACCCTAGATTCGGCACTGTCACTGGGAGGTAAATGGACAGACTCCAAGTGGTTACATAGCATAGAATCCACAAGAAAAACAGTTTTATTGCTAGAAATTTCTGTGGAAAGCAATTTCGGAGAAATGTAGCATTTTGTGTTGAAAAAAAGTTAAAGCACAAGGAATTTAATAATATTTTCTGAAATGATGGATCACACAGATGACATATGAAAGTATTATATGTACAGGAGTACATTATATTATATATTTATATATTTACAACATCAACAAACAATTTGTGATCAATCAGTAGGCTCAGTTTTCCTCACCATAATACTTGATAAAGAATAACTGATGGCTAACAAACAAGAAGATCTCACAATCTGTTTGAGCAATTTGCAAACAGAAAGAACGACTAAATTTGATCAATATATTTTTTACTGCAAATTCTTTCCCAAGCTACTCATAGGGTTAACAGTGGCTTACAAAGCATTTAGTACTGGTACAGAGAAATACCGTACACATTAAACTTCTCAGTTCCAGCTAAACTTTGCCCATGATAAATGAATAACACTATAAAACATAGAATTGCTGCTTTGGAATGTATTTTACAAAGCAACCAACTTTCTGTGGGTTTAATATTTGTGTGTGCATAGAGTGGTATTTATTGGAGTACAAAAAATAATTTCACATAAAGCCAACATGTAAATGTGAATATTCAGTTGTTATAATGAGTTTCCATTGATATGGGTAACAGCACCAAACCTCAGCCTGAGCTTGGACAACTAATTTGTGTGGTTGTTCTAGCCTGCAAAAAGGCTGAGACCTCTAAATCAAGGATTGATATTGAGTGTCTTCTCTTCTTCCCCAAGAGAGCTGTAGCTGTGTTTGAGATCTTGAGGTCTTGCCCTCAGTTAGCTTGCCTGAGAAATTATCCTTGGATTACCTTGGATCATTGATTCCACTAATATATGGCCAGTAGATATTATCTACTGCCAGATTTAAGATTTAACTTACCAGTTACAGGTAAGTGTGGGTCTTCTAAATGGTAATACAACATTCTTTAATGAGCCGCTAATATTTCTGTTGAGCAGCAAAGGCAGATCACTCTCCCCAAAGACAGACTGTTTATAATATTGCTTTTTCTGTGAAGTCTTTCTTTTAAAGCAGATGTATTCAAATTTAAGACTGGTTTTAAAATGCTGAATAAAAAAATAGTACCCTTAAAAGATCTCTTTCTCCTTAACAGCTTTTTAAAATCTAGTGTTGGCGGTATTAATTTGCACAAAAGATTTTAAAACAGCCTACTGTAGGCTCTGCTTTTGTGTACTGTGGCAAAATGAATTATGAATGATTGCATCATTTACATTCTAAGTTTAGTTTTCAAGTATGGTTGATTTTGCTTAAATGAGAATCCTGTAGCTATTTAGTAATTAGAACTGATAGTTCCATGAAGTCCATAATTGGTCCCCAAACAGGTGTTTCCTTTCTTTTTGAAAAAATTAGGTATATTTTCAGCCTGCTGCATGTGAGCTCATGGAAATTTCATGAATATAAAAGTATACAACACTCATAACAATTTTGTATTATAAAATCAAAATTATACTTCACTTTAAATGCCTACTCTGCTAATGCGTTGAATTTGAACTTCTCTCAGGCATCATTTGCAACAGTGCTGTGCACCCTCAACCACGAGCAAAGTTAACAACAACTGCAATCACTCAGTACAGATGGCCTGATAATATTTTACGGGAGTTTCCATGAGAGTAGCTGTTCTTAATAATAATTACGGATGAGTTAGATATATTATGCTGTTTTTCAGTATAGACTGTGGCTACTGCATGTAGACAGATGTTTTTGGATGTATTTAAAATAAACCTGTTATTGCCTATAAAAATCAGGTATCGTTTATGTTGATGGAGTGTCAGGGATCACACAATACTTGAAGGGGTCACCCCCTTGAAGTTTCTGTGAATTGTCTTAGCTCCGTTATCTTAAGTTCGTGTGTCTACTTTGAAAATGGCAGCACCTGGCAATCATTTATCATATTTGATTGTTCTCCAATGATTTGAGCTCAGACAAGTTACCTTATCATCAGTGCAGGCAATTTTTATGTAAAGCTCCAGTATTGACTACAAGAGTTCTGATGGCAGTTTTAAAACCTTTCTGCATTAACAGCCTTCTCACTGCATTTAAGCATCCTGTCTCTTAGATGCTGTGATGAATGTGACACCGCTATTATATGTCCTAAGTACCCACTTTTAATGGTGACAACATCTATTTTTCAGAATGGTAATCACCTAATGCTATCTATCTTTGCCATTTATGACCACCTTGGGAAAAATACTCCTTTAAAATCATACGAGTATTTAGTTAGAAATATGTAATTAACCTGTTACCTTGTTGAAATTACTTTAAGGTAGCTACATATTATGGGATATTAAAGGCCTCTACTCGCACTCAAATACCCTAGTTAACACCCATTTCATACTTTTCTTGGCAATTCAGAAGATGGCTGCCAAAGTCATGATCTGTGCAGATTCTCTTGGAAGGAAATGGAGGGACTCAGTGAGCAAGACTGATTTGTTCCAGAGCAAAGCCAGACTGATCTACCAAGTATCTCTGGCATTGAACTACTCTCATGTGTGCTTATCCTTCAGACAAACAGTTTAGACCATAATGGCTCTGGGACACATACTGTCTTGGTAGCTGTCACAATACAGCCCTATTTCTTTGTTTGACTTGTTAGAATATTAATAGTATCAATTCACTACAATGAATGTTGAGATGTGGAATCTTATAGAGGAGAAGGAGTATGGGAGATGGAAAAGTCAGAGAATTTGCCACTAGAGCTTATAAAGGTAAAAACCACAGGCCCTTTTTATCCCCAAGAAGGGGTAAAATTTTATGAAAACAAAAGCCACTTGACAAGAACCAAATTCATCTTATCTGATCTGCAAAGCAGGTTTTTTTAAGAGTTTTAAGACTCAGTCCCAGTCAGTAGTGCACCACCCCAGAATTTAAATGAACAAGAGAATTTGGCATAATTGTTAGATTATATTTAATTATTGACTATCTTTCTAATTGAAGAATAATAATTACAGAAAAAAATGTAGGAAGGCGTTACTTTCTGAAAAGATCAGCTTTCTGTTCTAAAACTGATAGTTCATTTTCCCCTTGCTTTATCTAAAAAAAAATAATGGAGTGCTTTAGATAAAAAATAGATTTTCAATGGAAAATCATATTTTGCTACAGATAATTTTGGATTGTTGAAGCCAATTTAACAGTCACATATAGCCTCCTCTACAATCCATCACAGTCCCCAGACGGGATCCTATAAATGGTTAAACTCCATCTCTCTGTGCTTGGCCTTGACTGCCACACTGCTTTTCTCCCATATTTTTTTGTTGTTTGTGACCAATTATTAACTAAATCATCAGCTTTCCAGTTCATAGGCTACTGTTTGCTTCTTCAAGGTCCAAAGCACTGCCAGTTCCATTTGAGGTCCAAAGAACCTACAACAGAGGCCACTGCCCAGAGAATGCTCACTTCCCTGTGTTATCAGCCACAGGCAAACAATGACAGAGTCAGTCCTCTCTGCTCCCAACACCACACAGTTTCCTTGGTCAGGAAAAAGCACACCCATTCAAGGCTTTCCACAAGGCTGCATTATCTGTCCGGCACCCCTCAGACTCATATTCCCAGTGTGTTGCTGACTAAAAAGAATAAATAACAGCACAATTTACACAATTAGAATTTATATTGCCCTTAAAAATTCCATGGAGAAATGCTCTTAGCAAGGTGTAAAAATTTATTCAATATCCAACATAAAAGAACCCCAATCACAATACACAGCAAAAAACTGTATTCTGCTGTGCCTTGTTACTCTTTCTGCTATTCAAATGCATGGCAACAAGTCTTTTGTCACTGAAATTAAAAATGAGGGAAGTCAATGACGATTATTTATCATGTACCTGTGCAGGACATTAAGAATTACATGTTCACCTGAATTTATAAATGTACACAGATTTATTTAAAACCTCCTCTAGACAGATTCATGACCATGTATTTTATTATTATAAATGACAAGATGCTGGGAAATAGAACATACCTAATGAAGTACTGACTGACAGATCTAAATGAAGAGCCAAGGTTTTGAGAAAGGACAGAAAGTCTGAGATGTTTGAATTTAATTGTAATTAAGCCCCAACTTCTCTTGAGGTTAAATCACTTGCCAGTGCCATTCTCTTCAGCGTCCCAGTGGAACCAAAATAGGAATGCTGTTGACTTGATACATCCCTGATCAAAGAAAAATGCAGTAAGAAAGGTGTTTGTGGCACAAATGCCTTACAGCTCTCAGTTTGATAAATAATTTATTGAGACACTAGAGAAAGAGTTTATAATATTTGGTGGGGCAGAAGGAAGCAAATTTATTTACTCATGTCTTGTGCATTGTTGGGAGATAGAGCGTGAAAGAGTGAAAGAATAAAAACCCCATAACTCAGAAGTTATCAACAAGTCTTCAGTCCCTTTACAACAGATCCCACTGATTTTGCAGAGCCAGAGGTTGAGTGCACCCTCCTGGTCTCTACAGGGCAACCTGTGTCAGACTCCAAATTCCTTGGAAGAAAGGAATGAAGCCCAACCCATCTGCAAGAGGAACAACTCAGGGGTACCAAACATTCAAGTCATAAGATCTGAGAAGCAAATGTTCTGGGAGATTTGATTTCAGAGGAGATACACAGTGATAAAATAATAATGTCACTCCAAAATTGAGTGTGAATACTTTGCAGGATTTCTTGGATCTAGTATCACAGTGCGACAGTAGCCCGTCCCCCTCTACTCCCCCAAAATAATGAAAACACTACTTTTAAACATGCACAAAATCTTAATGGATTACTGAGAATTTTACCTAAGATTTCAGGATGTGGTCCTATGAGGATTTATCATGTAAATGAGTGGATATGAGCAAAAATAATTAGATGTTTCATGTATTTTGTAATAAAGAAGAAAACTGCTTTTCCATCTTCAGAATAAAACAGGTGGTAACCAGTTTACAACACAAGTCTGTCCACGTGTAATAGCAACAAAAGAACCTATATCATCCCAGACAGTCATTCTTTATTTCCTTATACTATTTGTGAAGGAAAAGCAATGTGACAGGCAAGACTGCAAGTAGAAGAATTGCCCACAAGATGTTTTACAAATTGCAGTAGAAAAAGCTTTTGAAAGGGAAGCAAAATACAGGAGAGCAGAAACAATTCAATATGCAGCACTCTAAATTCAGAAGTGCCAGCAGGCGATGTGCAGTTCCTCAGAGTCTTGAAAAACACGTTTGTCAGGTTTAATTATTTATTTACTTCACAGAATAAATTCTTCCAAAGCAGAATTGCTTAGCACAGCTTCTAAAAGCAGCTGAGCCTTGTACTGATACCTTTACGCACATCTAATGAAGAAACTGGAAATGCATTGGATGACAGAGATGATGGGCACTCAAATTCAAAGAAAGTGCTCTCTTTTGTGATTACAGCCTATGTATCCTCTCCACAATCTGGAACCAGGTGTCCAAACCTGTAGTAGGTACAGCATCCATCCTGCTGCAGACAGCAGTCTTCCCTGTACACCACTTTCTTGCCCCAGCTTCCCCAACAACTAGCCCTGCAGAAGCCATGATCAGAGCAGAGCTCTCCAAGTGGAGGATGGGCATTCTCTCTCTCCCCCAACATGCAGAAACTAAGCAGAGTCCTCTTATCCCACCAACTTGCAAAACAGTGAAAGGGAAAGGTCATATTTTGTATTTTTTGTATAGGTTGCTGGTCTCTCAAAGCCATGAGGAGCAATGCATTTCACCATACATGTAACGAGTAAACTCGGACACGCTGAACTCACGGCCGTTATCTGCTAATCTCCTGTATACTATTACAGCATCTTGAGGTTTCTGACAAGTTCTTTTCTCTGTAGAAAATAATTATACAAATGATGCAGCTGTTAGCAGATCACCTTAATTGGCTGCAAGTGCCAGAGAACTGTTTTAGTAGAGGATTCTGTTCACTGGAATTAACCAAGAAATTGACTATTTTGACCTCAGGATGTGGTAACTCTTAATGATTGCATTCTTTGGCTTAATACCTCCTTGCCAATGTAAGTGAATGGGTCAGAAACAGTCTTCTCTGCTTCTGCCATTTGCTGCTGGTTCCAAGTGTTCGACAGAGTTGTGACCGCCTTGATAGTGCATCCTGCTTGCTAATGGGTTTTCGGAGGGCTTTTCTTGCACAGCCTCTTTCCGTGACACTGGTCAGTTCGCATTTGACAGCTCTGGGTGAGTGCCTGTGTCCTGGCACCTGAAGTACACCCTGTGTTCTTTCTTACACTGTCTACCGAGTGTGCTCTTCATACTGATGGAGATAAGCTGCTGACTAGTGATTTTGATTTATCATCTCTTCGTGTTGGTTAGAAGTATATTTATCCAGAATCAGAATCTTTTATAGACATTTGTTTTTTAGGGTGTCTGATTTTACACTTTGGGTAGCTCCAGCTCTCACAGCCATATGTTAGCACTGAGACTGCACTGGCGTTTAAAACTCTCACTCTTGTTGTAGTGCTACATGGCTTTCATTTTTTCATATTTTGCTACATTTCTATTTTCTGCTACAAATATATTTCCTATTTTTAATATGATTCCTCTTGATTTTTCTGTTAGCTAGTATGAGTGCTATGGTATGTTGCCTTCCAATGTGGCTATTTTGCTTAGCATCTGAGCTTGAAGGATTTTGTTTTGGCATCAGGGATTTTAATTTGCTGAACTGCCCTTTTTGACTGGTTTTGTGTGTCTTCCTTCACAAACTGACCTAACAGTTGATCCTGGTAGAGTGTCTATGACTTTCCTTCTAACAGTGAAAAGACAGCAGTCAGTCTCTTAGGAGTTTGGGCCCAAGAATTCTAGAGTTGAAGTACTCCTGCTCTTCCAAAAGAAACACTGGCTTTTCTTTAATTTAATGAAAATCTCACGTATAACACAACTACCCCTCCCTCCCCCATTTAGGGCTTGGAGATAAGCACTCAGGATGAGGTCTGAACACACTACAAAAAGCTCATAAAATAGATGCATCTCTATTGTGGACACGCAGTTAGCTGGACATGCTTCCTTTCTGAGTTTTCAGATTGCATTCATCCCCAGCTGTCAGACCTTTCGTCTCTTTGGGGAAGAAGTGTCAGAACTGTTGAGAAACTGTCAAACCCTACTTACAACTATGCTCACTATCTACCTGAATCCAAGCACTTGTGGCATTCTCCCTTTTGGGAGATGTGTATACAGGTCAGAAAAAACATTTAAACAACAAAACACCACATACATTAGCAGTGGAAATAAAGTGTATAATCACAGGTTCGTGAGAGCAGCAAGCATTATACGCACTTGCTTAGTGTACTTACACTTTGCCAGCTTGATGGCAACATAGGCAAGGCTAACTTCAGGCACATTCAAACAAGTCTGATGTTTTAACCTGGTTCCCTGATAGCCATTTTTCTGCAATAATAAGTAAGTCTCTTTCCTTCATCCATAGTCAAGTCTTTCGTTAGTCTCTGTCATGGGCTTTTTCCATTATGGGACAATATAAGTTTTGTAGGTTCACAGCCACAGCAAAACCAGCAAAATTAATGGTTTTGGTATTACCCGTCAACTCAAGTCTTTGCAAAGAGATGGCTATCACGAGCTATTCATTTCCTTCCTGTGGGTATTGCAGACATTTCACTACTAAGCTAACTGTACTCTGTATACAGTCTGTAATAAGGTCAACATGCACAGTCTCATAAATTCTCAGAGGATTACTCCAAATCTACTGAAATCCTTTTACAATCCACAACATGTCCTTCCTCAGTTCCATGTTTGGACAAGTCTATGAATGGATATAGGGACAAGTCAAAGCTTTTTACTTTCCTTTGTCTGCCAAGAGAGTCCTAGCACTGCGTGATCTTAACACCAAAGGATGCGGACTGGGCCTGGATCACGCATCTAGCAGAGGACGGCTCCTTACCTGCTGTCCTGCTTGTGCAGAGCCATGTGACTTGGAGCACTGTATGTCTTACAGGTTCTTATGGCTCCAGTTTAAAATATTATTTCAATATAGGACTCAACAAAATTGTACTGCTAAAAAGTGAAGGTGAAAAAACAACCAAATGTAATAAAACAGAAGGAGATAAAAGAATGGGTTTGAACACTTGACTTGTAACTAATAGGATTCTTCACCCATTGTATTTAGAGTAATTATATTTGAAATGCCTGGAGAATTGAAAAAAGATTTTTTTCGCCTGACATGACACATGATCTGTCAGGTGCTACTGTGACGTTTCTATAAGCTACACGTATCTGAGATCTCCCACAGATATTCTACAAATCATTCCTCGGTCTACTTAACCTTCATTAGTGCAGCCATGATCCTTCCAGAAAGAAGTAGAGATACAAGAAAATTGTTTAATCTTCATTTTATGAATGAACGTAGCTGTGGAATCTTTTATCAGATAAGAATACCTTCTTGTGAAGAGCACTGCTATGCAGTTCTGGCACCAAAAAAAGATTCCTGTGCTGCGTTTTTATTTTACTTGTGATTCTCTGTGAATCAGTACACTAGCCTTTTTGTACAGGAAAATTAGTTAAAAAACCTGTGAAAGGTAGCAACGTTAGCATCTGTTTATGAATAACACTACAGAAATATGAGGGGTTTAAATAACTTGTAGTAGAAAGGTTTAGAATTTTATAGTGTAATTAGTGCAGCAGATATTTAGCTAACTTACTCAAAATGCAAATCTAGAATTCTTATGATTGCCATAAATTATCGCAGATGTATACGGATGTAAGTCAGAACAGAATCAGTTTATGGCGTCTCACTGGCATAACAGGATATTACCAAGGCCTTGTCTCTCAACCTTGCTTTATTTAAACAATATAACTGTTCCAAGTTTTTCTTACTTCTGTCTTCCTTGTTTCATTATTTTCAAGCATTTGTTCAGCTCTTCTCTACAAATCTTTGTAGATCCTGTGTATCCGTCAGCTCCTGACTGTAGTGTATCCCTTGAGAACTTAAAGAGAACAAATAAGATACCAATTTCTAGTAGGCAGCAGTCAGTATAACATTTTGTACACATATAGTAAGTTCTTCCTTATTCCAGATGTTCAAGCATATGGGAAAAAAGATTCAGTGAATTGGAACATTTTCATATAATTATTATGTGAAAAGCTCTCTAGCTGTCTACTTCATTGATAATTCTCTAGCTTTCCAAATGGAGAATAGGTTGTCCTTCACAGACGTGTCTACACCTGCAAACCTAGTGCCTAACATTACATTTCCGACACTAAGCAAGAACAAGTTGGGAAATGAGCCGTGTGCCACATACTGCATCTTATCCTGACGATGGGCTGGACGACATATGTAGGGAATTCCCACTCAGAGAACAGATCAAAGTGAAAATTGCTTGTGCTCTATTTTTGAAGTAACATGATGGTTGAAAATTAAAATCTTTATTTGATCTATAAGCTTTTTCTGATGTTCTAGAAAATATGCTGTAAAATGTTACTCATTGTAGTATAACTTTTCTGTCTGGCTTCAGCAGCACTATTAACTCAGGTTTGTTGTTACTGTCATTGTTCTTTCTTGTTATTATTACAACAACAATTTATAATATTAGAACAACAATCATAATAAGAGCAACAATTCTACACATAGCAGGTCTTCTGCAAGCACAGCTGTCCAGTTCACCAAGATGGCAAAAACTGTAATCTTTAGAAAATTAGAAAGATTCTGTTAGAACTTTTCTTTAGTGCTTGCTAGAAAAATCTGCTGTAGAGTTTTTCTCCTGGACAATACTGCTCTGGACCCTCATATATTTCATGCTACTGCTTTTTGCTGTGAGACTTTAGAGGTCTGCAAGAGGCCTGTTATCAAAATTGATACAGAGAGCTTTCATATTTTGAGGTACCTTGAGTTCTTCCATTTCTGTAAATTCCTCTTCATTGCTGTGTCCTTCTCCTACTCTGCCTAGATTGAGATTTAGCTGAAAATGGTGTTTTGAAATATAGGTAATGATCTTGTTATTTCTTTTAAATATCATCATTACTGGAATTCATTAAAAAAACCCAACAAAACAACACAAAACTTGCTAAGACCCATCTCATAATGCTGCCTTCCCCACAATTAACAGAAAGCCATGACACTGATTCATTTGTTATATCCTTGCTTAGCAGACAACGGACAAAATTTGCTGCTCTTTTTGTCTCTCAAAAAACAGTCTTTTTGGGGCAGGTTCCTTTCTCCTTTTCTGAAATGAAGACTTTCCTCATGAATGATGCCTGACTGACAGCCTTGAAAGCTCCATTTTTCTTTATATGGAGAGCAAATTCACGGTCAAAGTCCGTAGCGTGAGATTGCCCATAGCAACCTGCACACTATGATCATGCTGGTTCAGTGGAGCTCTCCACTTTAAATCAGGCACTAGTTAAGTTTGCGAGTGACTTTTTCCCTAGTGAACCTGACAGCTGACATAGAACTAGTATAAATTCCATTAATTTTTTGTGGTATGACATCAATGTTCCAGGAACAATGTTGAAACTACCAGTTTCTTTCACATAGAGCTGGGAATGGATTTTTCTATGGTATCCTTAAAATCCTTTCAATCTAAGCCCTATCTTTGGCATATTATTTCTATGTGAGTAATCCTTCTGGAACCACAGTAACACCATTTAACATCTCTCTGTTCTAGGCAATAAAACCCCACATTCTTTCTCTATTTTGATGATCTTCTCACTGTATTATATCACAAATCCGTGCATCTATGCACCCACAGCAATTCTGGGCTCATATGGATTCATTTTCTTGTCTCTCCTCAGAGGCTGTTAGACAGCCAGAAGTTCTTTTTAGACCCCAGGCAGAACTGAGTTCATATAACCAGTGTCACGTCCCCTTTAAAAGTGGTGTTTTTCAGGTGCTTCTGTGTGCACTAGAGGCCCTAGATTTAATTTATCTCTTTGGCGAACTGCACAACTAGTCCTTTCCAGAGAGTGAAGGCACCTACGAGATTCAGTAAAAAGAAATGAAAATCAGACATCCAAATCTGACCCCAGTAGCGAGCCAAAGCGGAGAAGCTTTGGCAAAAAAAACACCTTAAGACAAGAGGAACTGTGCTAAAGCTCTCCTTCAGCAAGCCACAGCAAGACATACTAGAAATTTTTACTGTATACTGTTAGGAACGGAGGAAAGGAGGCTCTCCAGGAGCGCTTCCCAGGAGCACTGCAGGAGTGCGTCCACCTGCTCCCTGCGGGAGGGACACCAGCCCCCGCCAGTCCCTGGACAGCTCCCGCAGTCGTGGCCGGGCCAGCAGCATCCGCCTCCGGATGATAAAATGGGATGCTAAAGCGGACTGCTGTAGTTCAGCAACTCCTTATGTAAAAGTCTAGAGAACAGAAGGTGATCTATTATTAAATATAATGAACTGCATTATCTTATAAACTGCACAGGGAGGAATTTAAATCTCATTTTTCTGTATCCAGTTCTTCACTACCATTTTGGGAAGAGTTAGAAGCTACAGCTCTCCTTCTGCCTGTTGTCTTTTAATCCTCTCATTCTCAAGTCACTCGCTATCGCCTAAAAGTGCCATAAACCTAATGCTGTGAAGTTTTATGTCCTTACAGTAACAAATCCTAAAAGCAGAAGGCGCACTTGTTGCATATCCATCCCTCTTCTCAAGCTGTTTCCCAGCCCTGTTCCCCTATTCCTAAACGCGTGCCAGCTCTCTTCATCTTCCTGCTGCGAAACTCAGCACAAGGTGGGGGCAGATGGGTGCAAATTCAACTGTGTTGCAAAGCAAACATGTTTACTGCAGCCACAGATACAGGAAAAGCAATGTTAAAACTGGCTATCAGTTTCATTCACTTATTCATTCAGTTTTGGGTTAAGATGGGGGTTTATGAGCTAAGTAGCCCAAATTGGGCTACAGAGACATTTCAAACAGTATGAAGATTTTAAGGTGTTATACGCATCCAGCGTTGTTTGAACCCCTTGGGTTGGGAACAATTACTGCAGAATGCTATTAATTTTGTAGTGCACTTTATGCTGAACTGTAGGTGTCATAAAAAAGAACTTGAGATGAAGAGCATACTTCATTTTGGCACGCACAATGCAAGGCAAAGCAGCTCCCTGGGGGCGCCAGTATAACTGGGGTGTGCTTACTCTAAAAGCAGCTGATTGTAACTGTTCCATACAAAGGCTGCAAATGTACCTCTTCAAATTTACTTACTTGCTCTTCCTTCTCCTGCTACAACAACACCCCAACAGCATCCTCATCCCTAGAAAGCTGCAACAGCTAATCCACATGGTCAGGAGACTCCAAGTGCTATTCACACAAGAATCATTGTGGTCACAGTACTTCTTTCAGCTACCCAATACCAGCTCAAAACCCACCTCATAACTACTGGATTTCATGAGGGAAATCACTTATTAGTTTGAATCTGTCTCATTCTAGAATTTCTGTTCTTCCCCTTAAGCATATCACACTATGTTGTAGGGAAAAGACCCAATAGTATCACCCCTGAAATACGGAATATGGAGCAGACCAGAAAAACTTGTATCACGAGACATTTCCCAGAACATTAAGCTCAGTGCAGAACTTTGCATTGGTTGTACTGGAGCCAATATAGGAAGATAGCACGGTACTGCAGTTTCTGTATAGTTAAACATTGCATGAAGAGGTAACAAGCCAACCTCATGTAACTTCTCCATCAAGACAACAGCAAGGAGTACAAAGTAGAACATAGATATGGTGGGGAAAGAGGAAGCTGCAGTCTCTTATCACATGAAGTTATACAAAACTCTGTTATTTAGCAGGAATCAAGACAACATCTAGGCTGTGAGACACTGTGGTCAGAAAGGAAAGAGTAGTACTAGATCCTTCAGAAGGTACTTGGGAAATAGTTACCTTAAAGTTATCCTAAAGGACTATTATCCTAGCTGTGGAGTGCCGACTTTTAAAGGAAAAACATACCTTGTGAAAAGTTGACACAATCTACCACAGTCCTTTCCCCAGCACTATTTTCACCCTGGCCGTACAGTGTTCTGTCTCCCTAACTTGACCCTGCATTGTCAGCTGGGTACATTCTGTCCCAAGTTGCTGTGACGTGTTGCTGTTACTGTCACTTTCATTTCAAAATCAGTTGCATTTTAGTACCAAGGAAACCAAAAGCATCAGGTTAGTGTACTCTGGGGGGAAAAAAGTCTACACAAATGATGTGATTATCACTGTGTTTGAATGCACTACATTTCCCCTAATTTTCCTAAACATAAATTTCTTCCAAACAAAAAAAATTGAGATTTAATTCATAATGTATAAAGAGTATGGTAATGGTCACTCCTGAGCATATTTTAATAAGCCAATTTAGTCACTAGGCAGTCTTTATGGTTGCATTTCAGAGGTGATTACTACTTTACCGACCTTTTCTGTTACTAGAAAATCTTCACATTGCTTGTGATTTCCATTAATTGGTCAATTAATTTTGCTCAAAAATCTATTCTGTCACTTACAAAAAGCACCTATATCTTGATGACAAACTTCCCTGAGAATATTTAAGATTCCATATTCAGAATGTGAGCTGGGTGAAGCATCATTGCTACTCTGAATGAATGAATTTAAATCAGGAAGATGGGTTAAAGAAGCTACTGGGTGGTTTCTTTTAGAAAGAAATGAAAATGAGCAAAATTAAGTGAACAACAGATGCCACTAAGTTTTTCCTTTCTGAGCTGCAGAAACCTTGTCCAAGGCATTACTCCTAAGAGGAAAACAGGATACTGTAAAGTTTATTGGCTTGCTGTAGAGTTTAAAGTTACTTCATCTTATGACAGTCGTAAAACCTAACTCCAGAGGGAGTAAAAAGGTAAATAAAGAGTTTGAATTTAAATCTTTCTTTGTTTCCTTTGCCTTTATGCTTTGACTCTAGAGCAACAAGCTTGGCAACTCCATCTCCCGTCCTTATCTCTTAAAACGTTTCTAGTTCAAATATTCAAACATATGAGCTAGAGACCTGCTTCTTACAGTCATTGTGGGAATTGAACTCAGAAGTATTTGGTGGAATCAAGCCCAAGCATGTGTTAAAGCAGCTACATAGAAAAATGAAAATATTTGATGTTAATTACCTAGTTCTCTGTTCTGAGTGGCACATAACAAAAATCTAAGCAGATACCTTCAGAATATTAGAAAAGTTATGAGGTTTTGACTTCCCAATATAGGTTGCTGTTCATCTTTTTTTTCTTATACTCTACACATACCCATGCCCCAAGAAAGAAAAGAATGACGCAGACAGAATTAGAACAGAAATCATCAAACATCTGTTGATCATAAAAACTAAACAAAAAAATCTCTCCAATTAACTTCATAATGTTGCAACACAGCTGCCCATTCCTTTTTAAATTTCCTTTCATACAAGAATAGCCATTCTTTTTTTTTTTTTAATAAGCAGGTAGATAGCCCACATAGAAGCATCATAGCATACAAACCTATACTTTCTCCTTTGTGCTCTTTGCCGTGTGTTTGATCATTGCTATTTTATACTGCCTGCTATAAATACTGAAATAATTAGAAAAAAAATCACATTTTTTTTTGCCCATGTATTTTTTAAACTCCTAATAAAACATAACAGAATTGAAAAGAAGGTACTACAATTGCATTTTCATGTCTTTTCTGTAACAGACATCCCATTCTCCTCTTACATCCCACTACTAACAGTTCATTTGAGCAAAAAGGAATGGCATACATTTCTCTGTTTGTCAAAGGAGCTCCATTTACATTTCCATGGTGACATACACAGCTCTGTTCTTTGTTACTCAGGAGTAAAATGTGCAGGATCTCTGCCACATAGTAGAAATGCCAGTACATGCAATTTTAATTGCAAAAAATCCTTCTCCCCTTTAATTCTATTATTTCGATCTTGCTCACTTGCCAACTGTCTTGGCATTACTGGCTGTTTCACAACACCCAACTTCTAACTGTGAGGGCAGGAAGCACAGCCTTCTCCTAGGCATTTGGTACAGATCCAAATCCTGCCATCCTCACTTTTTACTAAATTCTTGTTCTCACACAATTCCCATTAACTGATGTGAGAATTTTGACTGCGTAAACATGGAGTCAGGTTGTTCAGATCCGGCTCAGTGTCTGTAAAGTGCAGAGCTCCAGTTCTCATCAATAGGCCTGTTTAAGTGAGCAGGAACCACTGCACTTGAGTGCAACCTGCAGAATCGGGCTTTAACAGTTCAATCAATGCCTTTCTCCGGAAAGAAAAATTTCCATCCTTTGACCTGACATGTTCTATTACGCTGGCCTATGGAGTGGAGTTGTTAGAGACACTGCAAATACAGAATCCATTTCTGCATCTCAGTAACAAATCATCATATTCCTCCATTGAGGCAGTAAGTTGTATGGACAATAAAGTGTTGTTGGCTTGACTTTTCATGGTTCACTCAAGTTACAGACTACAGAAAAAGTAGTGGGCCAGATTCTCCCCTGGCAGAGCCAGCAGAGATCCAGAAAAGAATCCAGCCCATTCTTTTTTCATGTCCCATCCTGGTCATTCTTTTCAACATCATTTACCTCTTCCTTGCAAGGCAAATGTGATAGTTCCTTTCTCTAACAAGGGCCCATCCTGTTCCTGCAGTTTCAGAGGGAGTGAAACCTGACTCCTGTTGCCAGCCTCAACAATCAAACCAATCGTGTGCACATTTTAAAGCATGTTTTGTACAAATGCCCCAGGGCAAAAGCACAAAGAATGTAAAATACCATAAAATAAATATTTAAAAAGCTAAATAAGACAAATGGTTTTTTCATTTTGACCTAAAAATAGATAGCATTTTGAAGTTGTAAAACATAAAAGAATCACATTTCACAATTGTGGAGTCCAGTGAATAATTGGGTAGGGTCCGTTAGGTACTGTCCATATGTGTGGATGAGCTAAAAGCCTTTTAGAAGCTGAAAAATGTCTCTTGATTAAGTGTTCAAAAGGCAGAACCAAGAGATGCAAACCCTTGTAAGCTGGGATCAAACTTTAAAGTCAAACCTATTATTACAGGAGGTCAATTAGGTTCTTTTCAAACCAGGCTAATACAATAGAAAAAAATTTTCATCCGTGAAGCTATTTTCAGGACCTGATAAGGCTATGCTCAAAGGTAACATCAAAGGCTGGATGTTGGAATATTCACAAATAAAAGAAACCAAGGCACAATCAAATCAAGATTAAAGTTTCAGCAACTACTTTGAAAAAAAGTCTTCTGCTTTACAGAGGCTGAAATACAGCAATGCTTTTTTTTTTTTGCTTTTTTTTTTTAAATTGAAAGAAAGAAAATTACCACTGCATGACTCTTCCTCTATCCGCTGTCCCCAGAAAATCAGGTCTTGCCCCACAGTCTCTCCTAGGACGTGGATCTGTCTCCTCTTTCCAGCAGTTCAGATTTTATTTTATTTTTCTCCAAATTATGTTAATCCCATGGTCTCCTGGCTATGTTGCTATATGGAAGTGTCTATATTAGCTAGCAAAAATAGTTCAACATGGATTACAAAGTTACATGCATTATTGGATTTGGAGTAAAATGTACTGTAATTTTTCTCTCTGGAGCTCTGTGACCAGTGTGTAGAAGAGATCAGACACCCTCTGAAAGTACAGTTTATTTTAGCAACAGTACCCAAGCGCTTAGGGAGAAATAACATAAAAATCAACACGGAGTTTATATTAATGACTGCCTTTTCCTGGCTTGTTTAAAGTGGCTGAATCTAGCAAAGAAGCAAAATCATGAAAATGAATAGTCTTGAGATTATCCTTCACCATTTTGCAAGTAATTGTAAAGATGCAATTATTTTGAATCATTCTTTTCCTTATTGCTTACTTTTTCTGAATAGGAAAGCAAAACTTTTCGCAGTTACTATTCACAAATGTGTGGTTTTTTATGATAGTGGTTTTTAGTGCAGGTGACCTTATAGGACTTTTTTTTTTTTTTTAATTTTTTTTTTTTTTTTTACAGCTGCTATTTGCTACAGTATTATTTAAAATTTATTTCCAGTGCATTCTGCTACTGGAAAATGAACTTGTCCCTTTCCTTTCAGAGACCAAGAGTAGCCCAACCTAGGAACTCTGCCTCTTAATCCCTTTGATTTATTTCCTGTATATCATAGTAGCTTTTAAAGCAAGGACATTAGCTAAAAAGCGACACTCCCCTATGATGGGAACCAACACAGGTTCACTCAGAGACTGTATCCTGCTGTTGCTGGATGTTGTGATTGCAGGAGCCAGAATAATGGCTCTTGCCATGGAAGGTCTCACGGTGCCCACCTCTCGACACTACACAGGAATGAAACTTATTCAAATCCACCACCGTTACTGCCTTTTGCTCAAGCTGTAATTCACCTGTTCAGTAGTTCTTGCATCCATCTCATATTCCCAATCCTGCCTTTCAGACTCTGATTCCTGGTTCCTGCTTCTGCCTCTGCCTTAGTCCTGTGATTCCTCTGTTTGACAATTTTCAGTGTCATTCAAAATATATTAACCAAGCTCTACTATAGATTTTAACTGTACAATTTCTGCAACATATCTATCGCTATTAAAAAATTTCCTTTCTTATTGATTCTGAAAAAGGTAAAAAATGTCAATCTTCCCATGAATTAAAATATTCTAAAGAATGTTTTAGAGAAAAGCCAAATAATTCTGTAGAAACAGTTCATCTCAATAAAGTTTTTCATTTCATTATTGCTTTGGTTTAACTTTTAACTGCTTATATTCTATTACACAAACTAAAAATGAAATTACTTATGTTTTCTTTTAAAGCTATATTTTGCTATTACCGTTAAAAATATTAATAAAGCAAATAGATTACTCCGAAATGCTCCAGTAAACTTACATTTGCATTTTCCAGTGGGAAACTACTCCATCAGATTTTTCTTTTTTTAACCAGTTTTAGTTTTGATCAGGTGTGATACTGTGCTAGAATTCAGAGATACCTGATGGATGTTCTCAATTATATCCAGTACCTGTGGCTACAACAGGCCATGCTGACAGTCAGACATAATCAACATTTAAAGATGTCTGGATGTAGGAAAGAAATGCATTATACCTTCTCAAGCAGTAACAGGATGGATGATTCTTGTTATAGTCCCTCTATTGTGGGGATCCTCAAGTGTCTGCTTAAATAGGAGTCATGCAAAGTCACCTTTATATGGGATACTGCAGATATAAGGTCTCTATATGGGCATGAGTAGTCTAAATATCACAGTACTTCAGATTTTATGACTTAGCAAGAAGCTAAGCAGAGTGGAAAGCTGTAAAAAAAAAAAAAAGAAACAAAGAAAAAAGAAAAAACCCAACCTAAAAAACCCTTTCAGCTCCACTAAGCTGAAAACTGATATCTGAGATACTAGAAATATAGCTGCTGGTTCACGTAACTAAAAAACTCATCCTCCCAGAGGGTTCTTCCCCCTCCCCCCATACCAACTTGACCAAAGCTGATATGATGCCAAGGGAGATGACTGTTAAGCATGAGTGCTATCAGTTTGCTGAAGTGACTCAGCTCTGCATCTTTTAATCAAACCTAGATTTTTCAGTCTCTAATTTCTTCCAGAAAAGATTCTGAACAGAAGGTCCAGCCTCAGGCTCACTCAAGGTAGGACAGACATAATGATTTTGAGAAAAACACTTCTAGAGGGATTTATCAAGGATAGCAATTATTCTCATCATGTGAGGCATGCCTGTCCTCAGCAGTTTGCAATGGTAGAGGGGTTTCTGAATATTCAGTCACTGTTGTGGTCGAAGGTTAAACCTGGTCAAGGATATTTGCTATAGGTTATATTTTCACTAGAACAATTTCTGAAGTTGGGAATGAAATGTGCGTCCTGGAAAAATAGTAGAAAAGACCCAACTAGTAAATAACTGAGTGGCTGAGACACTCAGATGAGACCCAGACTATGCTACTGCTTTGAATTATGTAGAACAGATATAATATTCCACATATGTAATCTAATCAGCCACGTGGGACAGCTGCCAATCTTTTATTTTATAAATATTTATTAGTTCAAAGAAAGAAGGATGGACACAATAGCTTGGTGGTTAGAGCAGAAATGAGTCTGGGAGTAAAATCAAACTCCCACCAAAACCCAGCCTCAGACACTGTTTATTCTCCAATCAGAACTAAATATGAACTGTGATGCTGAACTAGAACCCCCTCGGCCGAAGATTAAGCTGAACTGGAGTAAAACTAAAACATGTATATGTGTGACTGTGCCAGGAAATACAAAGAATGGACATAACACTTGGTCTTGGTTGAGTCCCCTATGCATTGCAACACAGAGACAGCTAGGGACAAAGCTGATTTCACCGTCTGCAAATGGGCACATACTGGGAATGACAGAAGCCGGCAGATGCAGGGCCTGACAGGCCTCTGTACAGGCTAGCAGTCTATTTCTGTTACGATAAATTAGGCCTGAGTGATTTGTCCTACTTTGGGCTATAGACAACTCGGGATGTGAGGAGCCATAACACTGGCTTACACTTCCTTTGCTATTCTGTCTGCTATGCCAAGTAGGAATTTAATAGAAATAAAGAATTAGCCTAAGAAGGCTTGAAAGTGTCCCATGTGAAAGCTTTCTTTAAAAAAGACGGCAGACAATAGATTAGTACTTTCATTACTGAGGTAATGAAAGTTCTATATAATCTATAAAGTTTCAAACAAAGAGAGAAAAAATATTTTCAAGGACATTTTTTAGTACCAGACAATTAGAAAATGTGATGCCATCCCTAGAAAACCTTAACAGCAACTATCAGGACAGTTTATTGTGCACAACAATTTTAAATGAGACTATGACATTATTTAAGCCATAATGGGAAGAGAGCATCTGACATCAGATAGTTGACAGCAGCAGAACTAACAAAAAGCAGTGTCAGAAAAGCATTACTGATACAGTAAACGTTACATTTTAAGAGGGATTCTACAGCTTTTAGATTCTGTTTTCTTCTGTGTATTTAAGATAGGATAATTCCAGTTGGATAACGGATATGTCCTTCCAATTGAAAAGTCAGTATTTAACACACATTTTGTTCGTAGAACATGCTCCATTCAGATAATAGTTATTTAAATCAAATTATCTCTAGAAATACATGGAAGAAACATTGAATATGTGCCATGAAGGAAAAGCACATATTTTACAACACTAGACTTATGACAACACTCCTATCTGCAGACTTAAGATCAGTATATTGTCCTTTTGTGCTCACTGTATCTTTAAAAAGGTGGCATAAGTTTCCTTTGCATTAATGCATAAAAACCTCTTTTTTTTTTTTTTGTCTAACTATCAAACATTTGGAAGAGTGTGATTTAATATTTCCAGGCTACTCTCATGCTTTGTCAACATGATAGAGTTTGCATTTGTTAACTGATAATAGCTTAGCAAGGGTTTAGTCTCACATTTCTTCCATTGTCCCTTCTCAGATTGTGGACGATAGTGATGTCATATTTTTATTTTGTAAATTTAAATCTCTAAGTAAAATTAACTGTGATTGGAGTTATGATTGTTAGGACTCTAATAATACCATAGAGTCCAATTCTGCTGTTGCCCATGTGTAGCTTTTATATCAGATTTAGAGCAACAGAACGAAGCATGTTATTGCTGAGACAATGAAAGCATGCTAATTGAGATTTGTAGCACCATATTGGGGAGGAAAATATTATTATTTCTGTTTTACACATGAGGAAACAGACATGGACAGACAAGGACATTCATTGAGTTGATCTCAGTTTCATTCCAGCTGTTTCAAAATCAGGAAAAGCAGCCTGAAGTTTTTTCAGGCAATATGTTCGGTTTGGACATCTATTACTGATTTTACGTAACTATCCTGTACCTCCCTTTTTGCTGTTGGATATGTAGTAATAAAGGACAGACATATTTGATCAACACATACTCATGTCAAATGTTTTTGTGATTTTTATTATAAATAAAATTGCATCTTTAAAATAAATAGAAGATCCTCTTTCCTCTGTATTTAAATGTTCTTTTTAATGGAAACATGAAGAGCTTTGACTTCACAGAAAGAAAAGGAAAGAGGCAAAGCAATGGTAAGGTAAACTACTGAAGTTTTGTCCAATGCTGTTGAGAATAACAGCACAATATGAAGTGTCTAATATAAAAGTTAGAAATACGTCCTTGAATGAATGGAAAGAGGATTAGAGACACAATGAAGGACAGTTTATAAAATAGCTGTATTAGATGCATTCTTTCCTTTTTTTTTTTTTTTAAGTAAGAGAGTTAAAATAAATGACATATGTCATCATACATTATCCTTGTTAATGTTTCAATGCTATTACTCCAACTGGTATAAATCATTCACTGTTCCTATACACACTTCAACCATGAATGCAAAAACCTGGCGGATCACTAAAAATAACTAAAATGTTATGGCTGGCTAATTTGAGATGATCCAATATGCTGTCCTGCATAGCTTGAAAAATCTTTCACTGTGCTCAAAGACAGAAATGGAATATCAGATTTTATAAGCTATGTAGCAAATGGTGTTAAGTTTTGGATGAAGAAATGCTCCCCTAACCTAAAACTACAGCATCACTAGCGGATAGCAAAGGCAATGACAATCCTTACCGATCCTGAAAGACAGCTACATACTTTAATGAACACAACCGTGGAAATACATAAAATAGTGCCAGAAATGACTGTCTGAGGTCAACTAATTCAACTGCTTCTGGAAGGGAAGGTGAATTTGGCCTGAAGTACTGCTGGCAAATTCTTGTCTAGCCTGTTCTTGGAAGCTCCAGTGCTGGAGATTTCACTCCTAAGGGCATCTACTATAGTGCTGAATGCATTGCATGCATGGGTCTTGGCAATTATGCCAGGTATTGGCATAGACATTTAGAAATCCTGGTAAAGTCATTATCTTGTTTCTTCTCAAAAAAATAGGGGCGGCTGGTGCACCACTATATCCCATCTATTTGACTATTAATTATTACCTAAACACTCCAGCTCTTCTCTTCCCAGCTACAAGTAGTAGACCTAGTCCTAGATGGCTCAACTGCTTCTTCCCCACCACGTGATGTACATTCTTAAAGCTGGTATTACAGAAGAATACTACTAATGATGTGTCTGAATTTCTACTGTTTTGCAGATGATTTTTCAAAAGTTTGTTGAGGGCACTGGTGCTCTCAACAAAGAGATCTCTCAAAGAGATGCACGAGAACCTTCTGTAGCATATTGGTTCTTAGTCTGTCTCTGCATGCTGAGCTGAACTGCTGAGAGCAGGCTCTGTACGTGAAAAGTTTTATTAGTAAAAAGCCTATTTAATTTCTCCTGTACTTTGTCAATCTCCATTACTCTGAGAAGTTGTATCAAAGAAGAAAACAACCTGGAAACGGTATAGCACTAAACTCAAGTAATCATGAATAGACCACACAAATTATACATGAACTCAGGTATTTCCTTACGAAATCATATCTGTATAGAAAAGGGAGAGGATTTTCTTCTAGGAAAGATGACATAAAACTATAAATAAGGCATTTGCACACCGAAACACTGAAATGTAAGACCGAACTAAAAAGCTCATATTGCTTGCAAATAGCTTTAGTAATAAGTACAGTATATATATAAGGGGTGATGAGTATATATATAAGGGGTGATGAGTATATATTTAAGGGGTGATGAGGGGGCAGGAGAAGGGCAGAAAGTTGTTGTTTTCACCCTGAATGCTCTTTTGGAAACCAGAAATTCAATAGCAGCTTGACTCTACTTTACTGACTAGGTTTAAAGGAATATGAAACCATCTATCTCGAAGGATCCCTCAGATAATTATGCAAAACATGAACTGCTTTTTAAGATCTGTGAAGACTGGAAAGTACATCTGGGTAGTTTCTGCATGCCAGTGACACCACAAATGGTGTATATGAACAATGTTACCTTTGTGTTTTGGCCAAAAAGGTATTAAGCATTTGCATTAATAATTCTTCAGACAAATGGCATTAGCTAAATAATAACAGTAGACAGAAAACCAAAATTTGATAAACCAGTCCAAATCCAAAGTGAAAAGGAAAAGATCACAGATAGCTGGCTCATGAAAAAAAAAGTTTGGTAAACTGAAAAACAGAGATATCAGGTAGAGCAATTGTTTGGCTGCACACTACCAATTCAGAAGTTTGTACTCTATGAAGTGGTGCAAAATGAGGCAACCTATGTAACTTTACCAAGATTGAACCAGATTTACATCACTGAACTCCCATGAATTCAAAGTAATCATCCTCAAATGAAGTACATGAAGCCCTCCCATGTGTATTAGTTTTGCCCAGATAATTTCTACTGTAGGGTATATTTGTATTGCAAGAGTGAGAGCCAATTTCATCAACCAAGGAGACAGTCCCTACTTGTCATCGGCTGAAGTATATGGTACATTCATACTGCAGGTGTGAGAAGTGATTCCATCAGCCTGGGAGACAATCCCTACCTGTCATCACATGATGTATATAGCTAGTTCTGCACTTCCTTCAATAAATTTGTTGGTGCCCATGACATTGCCAGACAGTGGTTCCATTCCGGCTACTCTTCACTGCAGCTATACTTCCTAAACCCTGGAGAAAGCCAGATAACCTTTAAAGTACTACTTATCCACATCAGACCTTCAGTCCTAAGCTGAACTCACTTATGACATAGGGATAAATTAAACTTACTAGCTTCAGAGAATTAGTTCTGAGTTTTTCCAATGAACAATCAGATCTGGGAACTAAGACTTACCGATAAAATCAAATGTATGAAGCTGCTGCAAAAGCACTACCACCTTCTCAACTGCCAGTGAAATAAAAGGAATGGTATAGATTGGATTAAAACTCACTATGTTTAGTCAGACTAGCCAAGCTTTCTTAATTCTAAAAGTAATTGCAGGTATAAACTAGTAAGCTAGGAGCTGACCTTGAGTGAAAAGAAATATTCAGCAGAAAGTTGATTAACCTTAGGAATGGATACAATGTACTTAAAACAAGGCAAACCAGCAAAGACAGCAAAGTAGTCTAATCTTTTTTGTTTGCAAAAATAGAGAGAAATGAATCTTAATTTAATGAAAAAAATGCAGTAAATATCAATATGGCCACTGTGTGCCTGACAGTACATTGAACCAAATGAATGAAGGGAAAGGAACTGCAAGCGGGAATGCTGTACAGCTGAGGGAAGGAGGAGACATAGAGGACCTGGGAGGGGGCATTGGCTGGCTCTGAGAACTGTCTTCATGCAAGGTCATATATATATATACACAAACACACACCACCACCCCACCCCCCAACACTTATTGATTTAAAAGCACCACTGAGCCCTAGGCAGCTGGTAAATACCACAGGAAAAGCAAGGAAAGGGAGAGAAAGCTTCAGTTAGTCCACAATGAGGAATGTGAAGAAAAAAAGAGTAGTATATTAACGTGACAAAGATTAAGTAACATACCCAATTCTAATGTATGGCCTATTTTGCAAGAAGGAAAATTAACATAATGTGAAAAACTGAGGAGATTCAACAAATCATTAAACCTTTGTAAGAGTGGATGTTCCAAAGCATCAGCATAAATTTCAAAATCACCCATAATGAAAAGCCTTAATGAGTGAAGAATCAAATCAGGAGTCAGCTTAGGCCATTAGGTAACAAATCAGAATGAATAGTTGGTTGGTGATAGAAAACCCAAATGGCATGAACTGAAAAGCATGCTGAAGGAATAACAGTTTAAAATCAAAAGGGTGAAAAAAGCAGTGGCCAAAGCAGTTCAGACAAACAGAGAAGGACCATTAAATTTGGGTAGACAGATCTCCACAGAGAGCATACATCACCAGGAGTATCTTTTTTAGCTGGAACATACAGTACTAATTTCTTTGTACTTGGAACGAGGACTGAGAATTCAATTAAATTGGCTGAAAATTGGATGTGTCTTTAGTAGTGCTTCCAGGATGTTACTGTTATTTCATGTACCTCAGTTGACAGCATTGTAGGTGTCAGACGTTATGGGAGCACCCAGAAGAAATCACTTTTAGGTTTAAATAATGGTAAAAACCAAGCCTGAACATTAAGTTATCCCCTTTATCACTGGTATTTGGAAAAAAAAAAAAAAAAAAAAAAAAGGAATCACTTTGTCCTGGGCCAGTGGTGACTTAAAACAGCAAGGAGCACTCTGTAGCAGGCAGCCTGGAGCACCAAGAACCTTCACCACTGATTACAGCAGACCCCAAAGTAAGTTGGTTAATCACAACTATTTCTGAGACGGATGAAACATTTTATTGATTCAACATTTTTCACACAGAGACTCCACTGAAGGACCCCTCCAGAGTGGGGTACTGTGGAGAAATATGTTCATAGTTGACTGTACTGAGTCTGCAGTGGTGTCTTAACCAGGGCTCTCAGCGACTACAGAGTTTTTGATCAATAATACTTCCAGATTTGGGACAGTAAATGGACAGTTTTGTCTGTGTTTAGGTAGGTACACTGGGAATTGCTAGTAAAAGTAGTAAAAATCAATCTGTAATGCAACCTGACATTATCAGCCATGATATTTTGTTTTACGTTTAAGTATATTTTTAAGTAGTACTTCTGTATCATAAATATTGCTGTTGAAACTACATCTCTTGGAATTGAAGTAGAACTATGAATATCCTTTCCAAAGACACTCATATGTTGTAATCAGTGTTTTATATGGCAACGGTTTGTAGGTTGGCTACTAAATATTTTTATCTGTTTGTAGAATAACATAAAGAAAAGTATCATCTAAGTTAGTCCTAAAAACGTCTACTCCCTTTTCTGTTATATTGCTTCCATTTTTTAGTTTGATCTACTATGAAAAAATAGGTTGTTATAAATCAATCTAACCTTACACAATTGAGTCTACGAAAAAAAGTACTACATGGGAGAAGAGAATGACTATACATCCTTTCAGAAGTAGCATTTCAAAAGGGAAGTACAGCTGGAAACAGACATTTTTTGTAGTAACTGTAGGTCTTTGGTAACAAAGCCTGCTTCAGTGATAAAAGGTTCCCTAACAGTACTTTAATTGAAACTTTTTATCTGAATGTTGCCTGAACCTCTGCTAAATGCTACTTTCTTGCTTTGATTCAAATTTTCTTAATCTTCATTTTCATGTTGAATATTGGTACACTGTCTGCCTCATTATGCTAAAGAAAGATGAATTGAGCTATTAACATGCTGAACAGCCTACGAGATGTTATGATATAGAATGTCATTCATTTTTATGAGTTGGCTGTCAGTGTGTGCTGCAATAAAGTTATAATTTCTCACTGACAATATGTGATGTCTGGAGTTGCTGCACAATCCTTATTAAAATTTCAATAATTTTAAATCAAAGGAAAGCAAACACGACTTTTATGAAATTGTTGCTTCTGAAAGTCAAGGAGTACAAAGTGGTGGAATACGAAACCAGAACATTACTCTTCTGGTGTTCCAAGTCATCATCATCATCCTACAGCTTTTCTTCTCTTGTGCAAGGCAGGGCGTGATTCGTAACATGTACCGTAAAGTTCTCGGGAGCAGTGTGCTCATCTTGCTAGCATTATAGTGACGGTGAAGTACTGCTTGTTTGGTGCTCTTACTGACTCTACCTTTATGTGGCTCGGAGTGTCATCAGAACATTTCTGGAAATGTTTATTGGAAAAATTTATTATAGCTCTTCATCAGTAAAGTCAGGTGCCTTTGGAAGCAGCTATATGGCTTGTCAGTGAGAAAAGATAGAAGAGATTTCAGACATCTTACATGCACACACTGATAAGCAGGAGTTTCAAAGCCAGTTTTCTCATGATTTTCCACAGTTGTGGAAAACATCAGGGATAGATTTACAGCAGGGTCTTTAAAATGTTTAAAGTGTCTTGGACAGTACGCAGGGAAATTAATCCCAAATTCAAAGTAAATATCTTGTGTATATATACATCTCTATATATCTGTCTAATGACTACATGTTTATTTCTACTATTATTGTCTCAAGCCAGAAATGTAAGAAGTCTCTATCATTGTCCAAAACATGGTCATCTTTCATTTTGAGCTTGACATAACCAAACATGCCCTCAAAATAACAGCTTTTGGGAGTTATTAGGTACAGACTGAAGTGCTCCAGTCACTGAATTGATTGCACAAGGTCCCAGTGTTGTTGGGGCATTCGGAGCTACTGCAGCATTTCTTCTTCCTGTTATTTACAGTTCCATTCACAGTCATTACTACTTGCAAGTCACTACATGACGAGCTGGATAGATGCATTAATCAAATGTTTATAAACACTGTATATGGGATAAATACTTATACAGATATGTTTTTGAATTTTCTTCAGCAGATTTTAAGCATCAAGAACCTGTCAGACTCCTAGGACTCCATGTAGTTATGATACAAAAACTGTGTACCCTCTAATCCCTCTCAGTGTCAGGAATGATTGCACTATGCAGAGGTATGCCAACAGGCAAAAATATATTCAGATACTCCAATGTGTAACATCGCTCCATTTCTATTACTTAGGCTGTTCTTCATTATTCAAAAGTTAAGTCAAACATTTTTATTTCCTAACTGCATCTGGCATGTTTTCTAAATGTTAACTAATAATTTTATTTCTAACTATACTCCTCTTCTAAACCGAGTAACTCTACTAAAATTTACAGCATATCAGCAACACTCACATGTGAGATACGGTATATATCCTTCAGTGTCAAATTTCCCGTATATCAACACCTCAGATGTACTCCCTCAGGACAGAACAGTGAGCATGTATTCATGCACAAACAAACGCAAAGCTCTGGTCAAATGCAAAACTCAGTCTCTGTTCTTGCCTGGAAAGACTTGTGCACAATTCACGCAATTGTATTTGGAAAGATGTCCCTTCATGTCAGTAGTATACAAACACAACAAGTAATGTGTGCCGATTTTCCCAAACTTGATTTATTACCACAAGTGTCTTACCACTGCTGGAAAAGTTTTATAGCTAGTAGTATACGTCAAAGAACAGCTGTCCACGTCTATCAGAAAGCTCCCTGCTGGAAAAATGTAATGATTGACCAACCTGGCCACAGTAAATAATCTCTACAATTGTGTCTTTAGCATTATGTCTCCTCATACACCCAGAGTATCCTATAGTGAGATTCTGGCCTACCTACCAAGATAAAGTAAGAGAGAGAGATACAGAATGTTATAGTGAAGCAAGATTTTCACAGAAACCTAAAGGAATGAGGTATGCAACTCATGATGATTCAGTACCAGTGAAAAATACTCTATTTTAAAGATGTCAGTTGAAGACAACTGGTCTAATGAAGGATAAGACAACTCCAGCAAGCAAGAATACTTCAGCTAATAGAGCAATGTTTGGAGACTTCTTTGGAATGACAAGTTTCAGTGGCAGTCAACAGTTCAAACGTCTCTTGCCACCTAAAACAGCCAAAAAGCTGGTCTCATTTTCTTTGTTTGATATACTTGTTAGATTGTCGTTTGAAGCAAAATACCTGAAAGACCACTCGAATTACCAGCAAACTACTGGGTGAACAGAAAATCTCTAATGTAGAACGACAGTGATTGTACTGACCGACATTTTAATATCTAGCTATACAGAGGTTGCATAAGTCACCCCACACACCTGATACAGACTAGCAAACACTCTCACGATTTCTGTTTATGCTGCTTCTTGGTAAAGGGTTGCGGGCAAAATTGCAGCAACCTTATTGTTTTTACAGTACTGTTTCTCAAAGCACTTTTCAACTGGATGTACTCATGAAAAGTAAAAGTGTCAGGAAAAGACTTGGAATGACAGAAACATTAGTAATAACAAATTCTTCAAGCCATTAAAAAGACCTAAAATCTTGTTTCTATATACTAGCATGTAATTATTTTATGGTCTGATATTTTGTGAATGTTAGAAGGTTAGAAACACATGCTTCCATGTAGTACATACTTCAAAACTGGAAATCCTGTAATCCTAGCTGCGTTGTGGAATATAGTAACGTGTCAAACCCAGGTGTTAGTCAGAATATTCAATTTAGGATCTGTCACAGTTCTGGGAAGGCGAAAGATGTGTCTCTTAGATGTGTGGCATACATAATTAGGTGGGGAAAATGACATATTTTCCTATTGTGGTAGGTGCTCTTTCATGTTTATATCATCTGTAAGGAAGTCTGAAATATTAGCCAGAGAAGCACCTAAGTCAGAGGGCAAAGTGAAGGGGAAAGATTTTATTTCAGGTCTCTGTACATTATGTTGCGACTATTTGAATTAAGGCAGTTATACCCAGGAAACATACATACATACATATACATATACATATGCATTCATTTATTAATTTCAGTGAAAGACTTTCTCTGCTGCGATCAAAATCAATCACAAAGTTACAGCAGATTGCAGCTGATACAGGACGACTTTTTTTAAAAGCAATGTTACCTGGGCATAATGCGGACATTTTACATTCACTTTAGTAAAAACTATCAATTAGTACAAGTGCACTAAGATGCACACACCTGAACTGAGAGGAATTTTTTTGGCTTTGTAATTCTGCAGTTCTCTTATTCCTTCCCCCTGTTTCTCTGTTTGCTACCTGCACAAGCCATCTGCCAGCCAAAGGTTAGACACATCTGCAGTGAACACCTCAGCAAACAATACAGTGCTAAAAAGCAACACCCAAGTGCATGGCACTGCACAATTTTTCCTTGTTTCTTAACCTATTTCCCAATAATTTCTTTGATCATCAATCTGTAAAGGTCTATATATCAAGGGTTAATTTTTAAAAGAATCATGTAATGACCAGAATAAAACCAGATCTAGTATATTGGACTTACGAGGATATGTATCTTTTGCGACTTCTCAGTTCAGCAACAAATTAGTATTTTTCAAAATATATCAGCACCACTAGTTTTGTCTCATAACAGAGAACACCAGATCCTTGTGTGGTCCTTAGCATTTAAGGTATTAAGAAGAAATTGCATAAACAATGGCTGAATCTTTTAAGACTGAAGTACTTAGTATTCTTCCATTTAGCAGCAAGTTATGAAGTTTCATTTAAAAAGGGTAATTCTACCAATTAGCTCATCCTGCTCAAACACACACATACCGTTGGGAAATATAAAAATGGTTTATTAAATCAAAAGATATGCCTGCACTTCAACTAGTACATAGGCATTAGAGATCAAATATTCCCTATAGATTAATCCCCATGGCATCACAGGCTGATTTGGCTTGCTGGTATTACATTAGTAAACCATCTAATCCAATTTAGAACAGGCCAGGAATGTTCCATCCATTACAGTATTTTAGTGTCATTAGAAGCAGACTGATCGAATAAGCATCCTAAATCAGCCTGCAGCATGCAAGTAAATCACTGTGACTTGCCTTGCAAAATCTTTTTTCAAATAAAAATTAAGAGAAAAGAAAAACCAGAAAAAATGCCATGTAATGAGATGGAAGCTGTCTGTATAGTTTTGATTTCTGAACTCTTGCAGTCAAGAAGTACCAAGTTCTTGGTACTTCACTACGTAAGATTCTTCTGTCTGTAAGGTAGCAGTACAGGGCACAGTGGCTTTAAAGACATGGGAAGGGAAGCTCCTTATTTTTGTGGCAAGCTTATTTGCAAGGAAAGCAGTGGGGAAAAAAAAACATAATAAACTATAATAAACAAAGTAGGCTGAATGAGGGCAGAGCATGATACTACTCTCACAAATGAAATCTGCTGTATAGAATTGGAGTAACCATAGTAATAAAATCTATCAATCAAACGTGTTACAAAGGTTGCAATAGAAAGGATGAAAAAAAGTCCAAACTTTGTATTTGCACAAAATGAAAAACACTCAAGTGCATTTAAAAAATAGTATCTTCATTCCAAACAGGTATACCTGAGAGAAAAACAGTTCTTCAATAAAGAAGTAAATATATGAATAAAATGTTGGTGACAGTTCTTTGAGATGATGCAGCTATCACAAAGATTTCAGAAAAGGTCTAGGTTGCAACTTTGAAAAGCTAGGAATCAAACTGAACAAAATCATCAAAATGGCATGTAACCTTTGCTGCCCTCTGAGACCTATCACGTTCCACCAGCCAGGGCCACGCAGGTCTCAGCTGCACTATTCAAGCAGTCAGCCATAAAAAAGAAACACTGCACTGATGCACGAGTTAGTGAAAACCTGCTCCTGTTTGGTAGGAGAAGGGTTCTCACGTATGTAAGCGATTCACATTTGTTTAATGGCAAAGTTGCTCTGCTGTCAGTCAAAGAGCTCTTAATCTTGTCTGGACCCTTTGCATAATAACTGAGTTAGGACGGAAACTGTATTGATTCTTTGTATACTGACTGAGAAAGAGGTAACAGCGGCCCAGAAGTGCAGAAATGGACCTGGCGGGAATTATTTTCACGGCAAACAGATAGATATTTGGAAAAAAGTTTTGCAATAGAGGAAAGTACACCGCCAAGACAGGGTGACATTCTTGAAATGTGCACAGATACTAGATGTTTCTGGAAATTCCTTTCTTGGATCTTCCTTCCCACCTCCCTGAAGATACTCAAAGTTTGAACAACTAAACTTGGATTATTGGGAGGGGATGGGTTATTACAACCAATGCAAACGTTTCGCATTTGCAGGTTTTCATCGTTTTAAGGAAAACAAATCTCCTTGACTTTTGAAGGAAAAGAAACACCTTCTATGAAGGGGAAAAAAAAAACCCCAACAAACCCCCAAAAACAAACCATCACCTCAATAAATGCTTAATTTTCTACAAGAAAAAGTTGAAGACAAAATTTTCAACAGTTTGTTCAGAATCCTACTCAAATTTCTCTTCAAATTTCAACCCTTTCACAGCACTACACTGAAAATCTCAGCCTTAAATGAAGTCCGAGCGAAATAAAATGGGAGAAATCCTATCAAACCCAGTAATCCATTCTTAAACACAATGACAAACTTGCACCAACCCCCCTGTTCTTGTTTTCCAACGTCCTTTTGGTCCCAACAGGCCTGTCCCTGGCAAACTTTTCTCGGTAGGACATAGAAAACCACTTGTAGCCAGCTAAAGCTTGGGAAATCTGTTCTATCCCTTGCTTACGCTGACTGTACTGGTGCCAAACATTATTATTGTTATTAATAGTACAAACCCAGATTGCAGCAGTAAATCATATTCCTCCCGGAGCTGATTACTTGTCAAATGTTTATCATCAGTGTAAATGACAAATGTACCTGATTAACAAAAACCAAAGTCTTGTTCTGAGGGAAAAAGTCCTTAGTCCTGCAATTTCTCTAATGAATGTCCCTTCTGGTCCACAGTAGAACGTCAGATTTACCAAGCCTAACTGATGAGTGAGCACTAGACTGAATCATGGCCACAGGTTGCTTCTCTGTGAAACAGTGAGTTGAAGAATTACATGTTGTTCTTCCCTTCCCTTCCTTTTTGCAAGGCATAGAAATATTTGGCTTCCTTATTTTCCTTCTGATTTGGCTTAGCTAGGTTGGAAGAACATTAGGTAAGAACACTAGGGAGAAGGATCCAATCCTTCCTTGTTCTTTGGTTCTCAAGAGGTACTGTTCCCCTGTCCACAAGTGGTGATAGAACCTATATACCTCCTTGTGCTTCCTTGTCACAAACTTTTTTTCCCTGACACACTGTGAAAGTAGAGCCTTCTCAGTAATGTTAGGCCCTAGTCTGAGATGCCAGCATGGAGGAGGATAGGGAATGGGGGAGAGAAGTACCTCTCATGGACAGTTCTGTCGGCCACTAACTAACCTTCCCTATAGCAGTGACTTTCTGGGCATTGAACAAGCAACCTGATGTCTTGGGTAAACACTCAAAGAGCTAAGTGAGTGAAACCCAGATCCAAATGTTTGGCTTTTAATCATTAGAATGATGGAGGAGGCAGACTGTGATTTGAAGTCTTATCACTATAAGGACATAATGGAAACTCCTTTTTTGAGTGCTCACCCATAAGTTGGATTCTCACTGTCGAGTCCTTTCAGCTGTTAGCAAATTTCACAGGACCAGCTGGTCCTTTATATCTTCAAAACTCAGATGCAAAGTGGCACAAGGTGGGCATCTGACAAAGAAAAGGTACCTTGGTGAAGAAGGAGAGATACTTCCCGGCACAGAAACAAATAACACTTAGGCAACTTTATATAGGGGACACAGTTGTAACAAAAAAGACAATAGAGAGATAAAACTGAATTTTCTTCTGACATGACTTCAACTAAGTGAAAGAGATAATACCAGGAAAGAATTTGGCCTCTTGTCTATAGTACCAGGAAAATTCTCAGTCACTGGCAGATTTTATACACAGCAAGTTGAAAGGAAAACTAAATGTTACCATGACTGAGCTTGCATTTTCTGGTATCTCAAAAGGCATTTGTTTCCCAAAGGAGAGCATTAAACAAAGAGGCAAAGGTTACATTCCTATACACATCATAAGTGCTGAATGTTACTTGTGATGGAAAATATTTTTGCTTACTATAGATACAGCATTTCTAATGAGTCAAGGTGCACCAGTGGAACGTTTCAACTGCTTGTCCACAATTTTGCTAGCTCTTGTATATTCAAACTAGTACTTGTCCTGAAAAGATGATGCTGGATATGTGCAAGGGGACTACAGACACTTTTTGATCGGTAAGGCAATTTCCTGAGGCAATGTGCTGATCAACACACTGAGCTGAAACATGTGCAGGATAAAGGATTGTGTCTGAAAACCCCGTGTTTGATGCCCAAAATTGTGACAAAGTCATTGCATATTCTGTTCAATGCTTTTTCTGTTTCAGCACTTTCTCACTGTACAAAGAAGCTGCAGCAGCCTCTTAAATGTGGTTGGTAACTCAAAGTACATTTGGGAAATCAGCCAGAGAGAAAGGCTTTTCTTCTCTATGTTTTGCTGCTTTTCTATGAAGTGACGGAAAAGATACACATTTGCCATCTTTGCAGGGTGTCCCCTTAAAAAAAAAAAAAGAGCTTGAAATAACAGTTTTTTAGTATTAGTATGGTTCACATTAGAGAGGCTTAAAGCTGCTTAAAATCTGTCATGTTATTATCTAGGTAGGCAATTTTTAAACTACATACTGTTAACTTTTTAAACTACAGCAATGTAAAAGTCCACTGTATCTCGAGACTGAGTTTGCAGAGCTGTCAAAGATGCTTTTCCTCTGTGTTAACATGACTTGAAAAACGTTGCAAGCCAAAGCATTATTTACAAAGCACTGTGTGCTAGAGACCAAGACACAAGCAGAAGACTAAGGCGCAGATACAAATGCACTGAACCCTGGTAGCAGAACTCACTAATCACAGTCACAAAGGGAACTCACTGGAAACAGAATACTAAGTGAGGTGCAAGATGCCTAGGTGAAGGAGGAGGGAATATTAAATAGAGAATTGTTTCTGAAGTCCTGCCTTTCTCTATGAATCTGTTCCACACAACATGGTACCATGAAGGGCTACCCGAGCTCACTCCCTGTGAGCCTTCAATGCATCACTTCACCGGCATTAAACCGTTCTGCTGAGAAGCATCATTGCTATGCTGCTTTTGGTGTTCAAGCTATTCTCAGCATGGCTAGTATTCTGCCCAGCTATACCCACTTCATTTACTCCTGGTTTCTCTGGGATTAATGTTATGAAACCTTTCTATGCACGGGCCCAGATCCCATCTGAGGGGTGGGGTGCTTCAACTTTGGACAGAGCCCGCGATGTGGGCCCGCGATGTGGATGCTGGTAGTGTCTCCTTTGACAATGTGGCTTTGATACTCCTAAGCCTGAAGAGGGTATGGGAAATAATCTCACCCTTCCTAGAGCAATGCTTTTAGCTTCTCAAATGTTATATAAAGATTGGGAGCAGCCATACTTATACCAGAACAACCTTTGGACACCAGGGGCTATCAGTAGCTGAACTCAGTATGGTCTGTGTGTCTTCATTTTGGACAGTCAAGTGCAAGAACACCTTGTCTGTCTTTCCAGAATGGCTGCAGGGAGAAGCAAGTGCTCAGCTCAACCAAAATGGGCAGACAGCCTTTCAAAAGGTGCCAAGGCTTCCTAGGCATTGAAGAGGCTGAGCAGGGCTTTTGTGCAATTCAGACACTTGTGTTTTCATGTCTTAGTACAGAATTCTTTTTGATGGACTTAAAACACTTCCAAAATGAATGAGCTAAATTTCCAGGCACTGTAACCTGCCAGGCATTTTTCCTGACAGCAAAAATCCCTCTCAGCTCTGCAGACAATGTTCAGCATACAGGATGGTTCTCCATTGCTTTTACGAACTGGGTCACAATGACATGCACAGTTGGAAGGAGTGGTGAGTAGAAGGCCTTGCTTTTCCATCCTGCTCACACCTCTCAGCTGCCAGAGGAGTCTGTTCCTCCTCTGAATCCAAGGGCGGGTGGTTGCCAGTACTCTCAGTAAAATGAGAGTAAAAGCCATTTGTGCACACAGGTGAAAGTACGTGCAAATAGAACACGGATTGCTTAGCCTTTAGCAGCTTGAAAGGTTTCATTTTAAAAATAGCAATTTAAAGTACTTATGAGAGCCAAACTGTCTCTAAACCCTTAATTACAGTGATCATGTAAGCTTTGGTTTATCTGCATTTTTTTTATAAATAGTAGAACATATTTACTGATGGAGCTGGAAACTCAACAGGAAAAAAAAAAAAACAACCCACAAAAAAACCAAAACACCAAGCCAAAAGAACAAAACACAAACCAACCAAACAAAAAAGCCAACAGGATGAAATTTGATAACCTGATCCAGAGCCACTGGAATTGATTAGAAAGCGTTCCACTGACTTCAGCACACTTTCCTATCAGAAAGTGTTGCCCAGAACCTGCTTTACAGCTAAATTAGAAAGCTCTGAATAACAGTCTTGTAATACAGAGAGCTCAACAGATACGTTATTAGAGCCAGGCTTAAAAGATGCTGTTACAAACCTGTTGATCCCTTTACCTTTCTGATCAAGAGGTGCCAATGGGAGGAAGAATGGCAAGGGTGCTCTGTCAGCAAAAGGCAGATCCAGAGCTCCCTTATGGCAGGCCACATGTACTAATCCTGTTTGTCTCAGTTGCAAAATAATTCTTCAAAGTTAAAGCACTCTAAGGATTTATCAAGCACTTTTCAGCCTTCAACTGGATTTAGCGAGTGAAGCAGTTTCAAAGCCTGTAGATTAGTACTACACAATCAGTCTCATATAAACGGGCATGACAAGGCTCAGCTTGATGTTTCAGGCAGTGACAGTTTACATGTTTCTGAAGACAAAGGTGCCATTCCACTTGCAAAACAAAGATGAAAAGATTGTTTTACACTTTTGTGAATTGCTTAGGAAGAGAGGGTTTGCCCTGTTGTCAGGCCTACTGCACTTGTGTTCATCACAATGATGTTAACAGGATTGGCAATGCTTAACAGGTTCTTTACAACGTGGATAATGTCTTGCTGAATAGTTCAATTTTAAGAAGTTTATAAAGCAAACCTGCACAGATACAGACTGGGGGCATATTTATGATAAAAATAGGTGATAAACTCTGTTATGACGAAGTGCAACTGAGTTTCCTGGAGCCTTCAGTGGGGCTAGGATTTCACTATGTGCTTGTTGAGTACCAAAGATTTTCTCTTAAAAGGAGCTGAAAGAAGCTTCGGAAGCCAAGTTAACCAATGTTATCATTTATGGTCACTATTAAATCTTGTGTTCTCATGCCTTGGGCAGAGAAGCTTAAATCACAGTAGGAAGTAAAAGCCTCATTTCTAGAGTTGTTTAAAAGAAAGCATTTCTAGAGTTGTTTAAAAGAAAGATGGAATAACTATGCAATTGTGGAAAAATTAGTTCCTTTTCTTAAATTTTTTTTAAAATTTTTTATCTTTGAAATTTGAAGAAAGAGAGCTTCATAATTAGTGAAAGAGGATGGGGGAGAAGCATTGGCATTAACAAAAAAGTTGACATTTTTCTTCAGTTTAATTATTTTTTCCTACGTTTTCATATGGAAAGAAATTCAATCAGCTCCACTTGTTACCTGGACTCCTAATCAGGTATAAGAATATTTAAGTCCCACAGCTAATTGAGCTCTGAGCCCCAGAACACAGCATTCTTTCTTATTAAGACAATGCCTTGGTTGGGATGCCTGGAAAGTCTAAGGCAACTGGACCCTTAGCTATGCTGGTGACATATTGCCTTCAGTGAATGTACTCTAGAAGAATATGTGGGGAGAGGTATTGAGCTCTTCAACCATACAGTAAGATTAACTTTAAGGTTTATTTCAGTAAATATTTCTTTAAGCAGGTAAGAAATCGTCTGGTTTCAGTGGGACAGTGAAACATGATATTGCTGAGCATTATCAATATTATTTATCTATACTTGGCACTAGACAGTCCATGAGTCAGTGGGCCTGAGCTAGGGCCCGTTGTTCTAGCACAGCACATACAAGAAGAGTGCTAAAGGGGTGCATCTCTCACTGAGAGTAGTGTTTATATCGATATAGTTAGTTACCTTACCATTTATACCTCTAAACATTAACAGAATGTTCATATGAATTGTACATATTTTGCCTCTGCTTTGGTATAGCTCTTGGGGTTCAAAACACAGCTTTAAGCTAAAAGAAACATCATTGTAAAAATACTGCCTGTCATTTGAAAGACTGAAATGATCCTATTCCAGGATTATAACACACTGTAGCTTAACTACAATAGTTCACTGATTAGCAATCAGTCTAGTTTTTAAAGTATATTTCTATGAGTCTACAAGCACACTTGACCTGCGGTTTAAGCTGATAGTTTACACTAACAATAAGGTGAAAGAAGCCGAATTACTAAAGGTGGAGGTTGCTGGTGCAGCTAGGAACCCTCCACCTGTTTCAAGAGTAATAACTTTGGCAAAATATCCAGTTCTGCAGAAAGAAATGGACTTTGTGGGCTACTTCATTTTTGGGAAGGCAATTAGGTAAAACACAGGCTGAAATGTTAAATTATTTCCACTCTTGGGTACCTCATAAATAAAAACAGTTTGGGACCATGGAGTCAGGCTTGCAGATACATCAGGAGTGAAACTTTTTCTTTTGGTTATAATTCTGCAAACCGCTTGATGATAGTAGGATTGCAGGAGTATAGCCAAGGACTGAATTTGCATAGTTGCATAGATCTTAGTGTTTTTGACCAAAACCAGTCATTTGATATTTTAAATTACCATTACCTGTTTGTATTTGTTCACAATGCTACAGTGAGTCTTTGAAGATATAAGCTGACTGTTCTGTCTTGGTTACTTGAAGATTCACAGCTGCAATAACATTAGAAATAAATACAATAAAAAATATGCTATCAACTTATTTTTCAAATGATTGGGTGCATTTTGTATATCATTCTGAGTGAAAGGCATGATGCAAAATCGCTTGTGCTAGCAATTTCAAATAAAGGCTCTGGTTTTAGGTAACATTATAAACTTACAGTGAACTTGGACAACATAATAATATGGCACGTCAAATTTATTTGTAGCTGTAGGCAAAGAAAAACGAAGGAAGAACAGCTTCAACATAGTATTAGAGCACAATAAAAATTTGCTCATTAAGTTTCACAAATTCCATTACAAAGTTTAATGCATATGTTTACATCACTAGTACAGACTGAAGCCTGGGTTATGAGGCTTTCAGCTGGAAATTGCTTCACTTTACAAATTTTCATCTAAAGTCCTTTAAACAACTATGTCAAAATAAAGGCACTAAATATAGGCACTCACAGCCTTCTCCCAGCTTTCTGAGCATATCCTTACTACCGGGAGTATGTTTTGTAAAACATCAAAATCAGATTGTCACACAGAGATTAAGGCTGGGATTTTCAGCAGAAGCTAAGGGAGTTAGGCACTCAGCTCCTTGTGAATTTCAATGAGTCAGGAGCATACATTTCCCTTAGGCTCCTTTGAAAATCTGAGCATAAATATTAATAACTAACTTTTAACAAGCGTTTGGTCATTGGTTTCAATCCTCTCAAATACGCCAATGGCTATGTCCTTTTCCCCACAAAGATGATCGCCCACGTGCAAGTTTTCTGGCAGGCTCTTATATGCAGTGTCACAAAAAGGATCGTACAAGTTTCTCCTGCTATTCAGACCCAGCAGAGTTTACATATGCTAGTTACCGCTAACACCTTTTATGCCATCTCTTGCATCTGCCTGAGATGCTGTATTTTAAAAGCAGCATCCATTTCACATCATACAGTCTTACTGATATTGCTCAGAGAGAAAACACGGGAAAGAAAACTCAAAATTCAGAAGACAAAGAAGTTATAGACATTCTAATCACTCCATGAAGTGATCTTGTAAAAAGTCAAATGTTGACTCTTGACAAAATATTTAAATTCTTTCCAGTTTCACTTTAATTTATACACAAGAACTAAATTTTTATACCTTTCATTTTTAATTCCAACATTACTGCTAAGCCTTAACACCTTGGAATGCGTGTGATTTCGTGCAGCACATGATGCAGAGTTACGGATTTTTATTAGAAGTCACCTCGGAGTCAGTGCCCAGGCTGTAACTGCAAGGTACTCTCCACATGTGTGTACTGGTATATCCAGGTTGTCAGGCAGTTATTGAAAGTCAAATATAATACAAACTATACTTGCATGGGTATTATGCACACACAAATAATAGTTGTGTGTTGCTTCACTGTGCATTCTGTATCAGAGAAGAAACGTGCTCTCAAAGTGAATTTGGCCTCAGTATGGAATTCATGGCAAATGGAATGGAACACCTTAGCAAATTGGGCACTGATGTAGCCTATTCCACCATCATTTCCTTTGTTGTCTGTTCCTCCTCTTTCTTTCTGAGGCATACTCTTTTCTGCATGGCACTGACACCTCTGAGAGAGAGTGCTCAGTTTTGTAATTGTGGGGTGATTAAACCATATGCAAATATCACTCTGCCCACCCCCAGCTCCTCTGGCTGAGCCCTCTGGACTCAAGTTTCACCCTTCACAGGGTGAAGGATCAATATCTGTTCTTTAATAAGGAAGTGTTAATCCACATGTCTCATTATCATTATTTTTTACTGCTTCTGCTGAATAATAGCATTGGGTTTTGATACTATTGTTCCGTTCTTCCTCCCTCCAAGTCACTCCATCAATTTATAAATTTCAAGATGTAACTCAATTTATTCTAATATTTCTTCCTTTTGGTTCCACAAGGGATTGACCTTGTGTCTTGCAGTCACAGTGTGAATTCTTCACGTGTCTTGTTAAACACGAAACAGTTTATCTAAACCACGGTCTGAAAATCCTGCAACGCTGATGCCCTACAAATTGGTTTATGAATATAAACCAAATATGAATATAGTTTGCTTCATTAATTATGCAAACAGAAGTCTGGTACCTATTATCACGCTAACCGTCTCATTTTAATTTCTATTATAACAACATTCATATATATGTGTCCTTATATACTTCACGTTTTCTTTGAATATTACTGGCAGGGGGTTTGTGACTGCTGCACAGACACTAACCAATATTGCAGTGAAAAGCCAGTTCAGACTCATGGTAATTCCACATATCCCTGTTAAGTCCAAAAAATTGTGTCTGTTCACACTAGGGATAAATTTTGCTTTCTGGAAACTATACAAAAATCAAATATTTGCTTTGATATTTGATTCTTCCATAGGTTCTGGTTTTATCCTGTTTAAACTTGTAACTGTGACAATATAAAGATGTAATAAAAAATAAAATACAGCATTATAGAGGATTGTGCAGTGAAAAGTGAGAAAATCTGATTAAATATATTTTAGGTTAATAACAGAATCAATACAAGATTTCACATTCTGCCAGCTCCAGAATTGAACAACCTGTTCTCTGTCCCCAACATGTTTAAAACGTATTTCAAGGGAAATGGTGTAAATATTGAAGAGCCACCTTGCCTGGACATGAGAAAGCAATCTGCCAGTACACACGTGATTGCCACTGAGAGAAAGATAATGAACTTCTCTACTTTTCCACTAGGATGGGACAGGATCAAAAATAAAAGCCTTACAATGCAACAAGAATTATTTAGACCACACAAGCAAACACTTCCTAGCTAGTGGGACAGCCAGGCATTGCAAGAACTACTTAGAAGGTTTGCAGAGCTTTTAAGAACAGATAAGGCAAACATCTGCCAGAAACACTTCAATTTTTGTTTTTGTCCCTGCACAGGGATTTGGCTAGCATACCTCTCCACATCCCCACTGGCCATGATTCTATGGTTACTAACCTCATCACATACTAACTAGGTGTGTTACAGGAGGAAACTGCAATAATGTGACATAACTAAGTTAAAAATTCCACTTTTATACTGAGGCACATGAAAGCCCCTCCAAGGTAAATGCATTGCCTGTAAAAGCAGAACAGACCTTCAGGGAAGTCCTGTCACCAGTGCTGTCTGTGAGCCGCAGTGGCAGCAGTGCCTGCACCAAGCCCGCCACTCCATGGCCTGGCAGATACGGGCACCTGCAGCTGCACTGCAGCCAAGGTACCTTCTGCTCTGCAGCTCTCAGATTCTTTACAGAGCTACGGTAGGGCACATGAAACTTCTGCTGCAGAACCCTTAAAACCTCTTCAATTCTGTTGTAGCAAAACTGCATTGAGTGTATTATGTTTAGGGAGAGGGGTCTACACCTTCTTAACTAATTGAGTAAGTCAACTATGAGTAGGAGTCTGTTGCATTAAATACTCAAAAAAAGGGTAAGATCTCGGAGGAGAAGGAGGAGTGAATATGTTAGAGAATATTTAGGTAATTAAGGTGATTTCAAGCAGTCTAGGCCTGATGATTTTCTTAATAAAATATGCGCAGAACAAGCTGGAGAAATCTCTGAAGTGATTATCTACGGGAACCTGGAGAGAGAAAGGTTTACTAGAAGGATAAATTAAGTCCTAATATTAAAAAATAGAGGGAAAGAGTGGCTGGAAAATTTTGTTGGATAGCTTAACTTCAACTTTGAAAAAAAAAAAAAAGGAAGTAATAAAATTATTTGTAAGCACCTGATAACTACAAGAAAGTATGTAACAGCTGACATGGATTTTGCAAGAACAAGTTTTGTCAAAAATAACCTCATTTCCTTCAATGACAAGGTAAAAAGGCAACCACCTAAGGAAGAAGGTCAGCTCTATCCTGGATCTGGTTCTATTCAAGGTTTTATAGAGGAGAGATGCTTTCTAAGCTTGCATGACACCAAAGAGGGAAGGGCCTGCAGGTATGCTAGAGAATGGGAACAGAAATCAAAATTATTTTGACTAACTGCAGCAGTAGCATAGAAAAAAAAGATGATAAAACTAATTAAGGCCAAAGATAAGGATTTGTTCCTGCTTATGCAGGAACAGTCAGAGGCAGAAATGCAGGACTGAGGAGAGCAAAAAAGACAGATAGTCTATTACAAAATGAGTGCGAGTGGTCTGTATCATGCAGCCAAATAAAAAAAAAAAGCAAATTCTACCTGGATTATACCAGAAACCCCCACATGGAACATAACCTACGCCAAGCAATTTGGCTGGGCTTGCCCAAGGACAGAAATGGTGGAGAGAGAGGGTGTTTGGGGAATGCTGTCTTGAACCATACAAACGACTGTTGCCAGGAGGAACAAAATAAAATTTGGGTCCAGATGAACAGGGCATGTAATTGTGAGTAATTATAGGAGGAAGATTTTTTTTTCTAATATGAAAGACAATAAATTCTGGGAATAGCTTGTCCAGAGAGACTGGAAAAGCCTTACTCTTGGAAGTCAGAAGCATGAAGTTAGATAAACATGTGTCAGGGCTGGCAGAAGAATCCTGCATATCTTGCTTTGGAGGAGGAAGATGGACTAGAAAATGTAATGAGGTACCTTTTAGCCTTATTTTTCTATAACAGAAGGAACTCTATCAATTGGCACAAGATTTCCTGAACACCCCAACTTTATTTTTCCTATAGTTCCACATCTGCAAATAAATCTCCTTTTCCCCCTTTACAGTTCTAATGTATTTCAGATCTAGAGGAAAATATACCTATTTCTTGCTTCGCAATGAACAGCAGGCTCTATGCTCTAAATCTGACAGAATTTTTGTGTTTGTATTAACATAAAACATTTCAAGCTGTTCACAGATTGAATTTAATCCTCCTTTCAATAATCCATGTTTAAATCCTCATTTCAATTATCTCTATATTTTGTAGAATCCCTCAAATGATTCAGCACTAAAGTATTATACGTGTTATAATTTAAAACTCAAAAGTTATGAATGAAAGCAGATTATATCTTATTAAAATGTTAATTCCAGTCCTTTGAGACAATTGTGACTACAAGCAACTGGTTAATGCGTCAGAAATAAACACTGTCAAAAAGAATTGAACAAAAGCAAGCATATGGACGTCATTCACTTCAGAAAAATGACAGAAAGACAGAATTATAGGAGTAATTTTCAAAAGTAGGGGTACAGGTAAATTACTAGTTCTAATAGAAATATTTTGCATACTTCTTTATATATCTATATTTAAAAATTCAAATTTAATTTTCCTTCCCTATTCAGCTGAAATTCCAAGGCTTGACAACGCAACATACATAATGCTGAGCGACAGAGAAATGCTGTTTCCAAGTTACCTTACTGGGACAGTACAACTAGCACAGGAAAGGAGGTACCCAGAGCTGGAAAAATCCCCAGTCAACTACTTGTCCAGCCCTGCTCTAAGCAGATGGTGACCAAGTAGCAGACCATTTGATGAAGGATTTGAGGCTGTCCAGGATTATATCCTTACAAGCAGACTTCAAACTTATTTGTAAAAGGGCCCAAATTTATTCTTAACAGCATTCTAGCCAAATAAAATAAGTAAGGAAGCAACGCTAAGATATGCACAAGATAAGATGTATTGCTCTGAAGTTGAATTGTTCAATATCTACATACAGACTTACTGGAGCTATTCCCATTCAACACGGCATCAGCTCAGGATCTCCCTATTCTCACGAGCAGATGCACTGCAATCAATTACATTACTCATGTGAGTAAGCAGAGGAGAAGCTGACCTTTAGAGAGATAACAATAGACACTTTCCAATTAATGTTAAGGTAGGAGTATATAAATCAATCCTAAAAAGCACTTTAGATAATATTACATTAACTCTTCAGTATAGAAATCAAATGACATTCCATGTAGAGGGGTCTGAGGTACCGTATCGTTAGTGATCAAAAATCTGGTCATCCCCTCCTGGGATTCATTCAGCTGTCTGTCTTTTATCAACAAACAAGTCAATGAGTCAATGGTTAAAGCAAAAAGCAACGGTGAAAATACATTATTGTGATGCATAGATGTAGGAACAACAAAAAGTCAACTGGAATATAAAACCCTCACTTCTTCAGTATTAAAGTTCTAAGTTCACTGTTTAGAAATCCACACAGTACTGTTCCTCCTCAGCTCTAGTTTTATTTTAGCATATATTTTTCCTCAAAATCTTCACTTTAAAAAAAACCCCACAGACTGTTGTGCCTTTTTCCACTGGAAAGATAACCTTCAGAATGTAAATCAATGCACTCTTGCCCTGGTAATCCAGTCTTGCAGAAAGCTGTCTCCAGCTAAACAACATCAGCAGAAAAAGACACAGAAGCCTTCGCTCTTCAGTACCGTATTCATCCCAGTGAAGTGCTCATTTCAAATCCAAGCTGCAATAATTTTAAATGTTACTGCTCAGTCAACATAAGAAAGGTCTCACAGTCTGTTTCAGCTTTCATGTAAATTAGGAACGTGTCAATGAAGTTGTACCATTATGCCAGTCATAAGTACCAAGCCTTCAAGAAAGGCATTAAAATATCTGGATATTTTTTCCCTTTAAATAAACTGGCAGCAACGCACTAGTTCCTTCTCATGTCTCATTGCAGAGTGCTAGGGCTAGTGGGACTGTCTGTGGGGAGATTTGGAAGGATTGTACATCGGTCAAATGTGCATGATGGAAGAGATCACAGCAGAGCAAAAGGTGTGTTCATCCCCTGTCCTCTCCTTTGGTGAAAAGTGAACAACCGTAGAAAATGTAGCATTCCTCAGTTTGCACTTACATGAAGTCACAAACGTATCACATATAGGAACGCTGATTTGCTGGCACTCATTTTTTGGCAGTCAGCTTAAGAAATGGTCACTGAGTTATCATCTCGATTACAAACGTATCTTAAAAAAGGGAAGCAGTTACATTTTAGAAAGAACATATAGCAAACTCTTATAGTCAACAGTGAGGATTAGATGTCGTAATGAGCATCTTGAGAGGATGTGGTTCTGAAAAAGAATAAGGGGCTCAAATACTTTCAAGGTCAGTTGAATTCTTGCCATACTGTGAAACACTTGATCCCCATCCCGAGAAGAGGAATCGTTACTCTTACCCCTGTTCTGTCTCCTCAAAAAGTGCAAAAGCTTGTTCTCTTCCACCCGTAGTACACCGTACCACCTCAAGGATGTAATAATTGATTCCTTTGTACTTACTGTGATCAAACCCATTTTATAGCTGCTCTCATTTATGTTACAGGGTTTGAAACAGCACACCGATAATCAGTCAAGCCCACATGTTCTACAATCCCATAAGCATAAAACGATGATGACTCTATCTGATTTCCTTGAGAGAAAACTGAAACAGTGTTCATTTCTAAAACTTGATATAAAACAAGTGAACTTTTCAAAATGACATTATTTTAAGAGAACAGTGAATCCTAATACAGTGAGACAAGGATTCCTGAGGTCAGTAACATCAGCTTTACAAAAACGTCTTGAGGGATGCCTGAATGTATTATCTTGAGACCTTTAACCTCTCACTTAGGCCCTACTGCCAGTCACTCCACTATCAATCCATTTCTAACATTTTACTTGGCTATGAACTTCTTGGAATGACAAGAGGATGATTCATAATATATAGTAAGGCTTCCAGGAAGCTTTTTCACTCAAAGCTACAGGGTAAGTGAATCAGTCTTTTGCTTTCTCCTAGGAACTACTTATCTTCAATCTTTCAATTAAAGGTCAAAAAATGAAAGAAGGCAGCCCAGTCATCTATTATGTTTTCCCCCCTTTTCCCCCTTTGTAAGAGGCTCTGTTCTTTACATAGTTGTGTCTCAACCAGTTTGAGATTGTTTTCATTGGTAGAAATGTGAAAAATAATTTCATAAATTTAAAGAACAAAAGGAAAAGAGCACAGAATGACGGCAATTTCTCACGCCTTTTTTTGGTTGTTAGGTAGCCTAGATCCTCCTGACAGAAGCAAATCCAAAGCTTTTATCATAAGTTAGCAAATAGTATATTTAGAGTGTCAAACTGAAGATAGGTTTAAAAGGAAGTATGTCTCCCTGCTTAGTTAGGAAGGAGAATGCAAAAACAGAATTACATGATTTCAGTGTAGCTCTGTTGTCTGAATTTCAGTGTAGAGGCGAGTTGGTTTTGGATTTTATCTGACACGCACATGATGAAAAGTAGCTGAGGATGTGGAATAGCATACTATGCCTGTTTCATCATCACCCTAAGGCCCTCTTGTACCAGCTCAGTGAGCACAGATGGGTCACCGGGCAGACATAAGTCTCATTAAAGAATACCCTTGGCATGAAAAGTCCTAATGCAGGTCAAAGAACCAGCTCTGCTTGTTCTGTGCCAACTCCAGGCACAAGCCTAATACAAACACGAAGTGATTTTGAGGAAAGAGAAGAGTCACTGGAGAGAAAAGCACATGAACAAAAACAAAAATAAAAGAAAGGAAAAGCTGAAAAAAAATGTGATCAGGTCAAAACAAAACAATTTGAGATTTCCTCTTATGCCATTTCTTATCTGAAAAAAATGTAAGACTCCAGATAAATCAAAAATCGTTTAGTTTGAGGCAAAGAGTTAGTTTATTTCATCTAACCCAGCCAGTTTAACTATTTTTCTATGTTAACAAGGTTTGTGTTCTCATAAAAATTATTTCACCAAAAAAGAAAGTTGAAAAGGTTTGTGGTCTTCTTTTTTTTTCTTTGGGGGGGGGGAGAAGGAAGAAAAAAAGTTTTGGCCTTTTTAACTGTAACATTATCCCCCCTCAGTCAGCCATGTACAAATTCGCAAAAGCTGGTAAAACCCTCTAAGCTGGAGTCCACATGGCACGCAGCTCACAGCAGGTGAAGCCAGGCTTTGAATTTCCACACTGGATCTAGTTCACCCCTGGTGAGGTACCCCAGCCAGCTTCTGTGAGTTTGGAGGCAAGTCTGTCCCTGTGCCAGGGCTAACGTGCATGTTAGGTCAAGGATAAATCAACACATATTCTTGCTACCTGAGACAGGGAAGACCATAAAACTGCTTTTTCTCAGTACCACCTTTACCTTGCTACCCTGAAAGAGCCACCTTTGCTCATCTCTCGGCACTCATTAACTCTGTGCCCCTGCCTGGACGTGAGAATCCCCTACCCAACGCTGTACAGCACCAGCAGTCAGGAGCCAGGCACCCTGCCCCAGGAAGGGGGGCCTGGGAGAAAGCTGCAAGTTAATTCACGTTTGGTAAGCTACAGCTACGGACTAGGGAAAGCTATGGGTTCCTGCAACAGAATCAGCTTGTTTGATAGATGAGCACATTAAGAATAACAGAAGCTGGCTGCTGAAACTGCCGGCAGAGCTCTGTGAGGCACCGAGTCCTGCATGCCAGAGGGTCAGTGCCATCCGCTCCCGCTTGGCTGCTGCCCTCCTTCCCTACCTGTGCCCATGTGCTCTGCTGAGCCCAGTGCGTGCAGTTGCAGCCAGTACAAAGGCAACATCTGGGGAGGAAAGAACGATTAATGGATAATTCTGAATTAAATTGCAAGCACAAGATTAAATTTCCTTCATGAATGACACTGTGCGTTAGTGTTAGTAGCTATGCCACAAACCAGCTCCTCTTCGCTTGTTCATTACAAAGCTGATAATGGGAGTAACAGAGCATGTGCAACAAACATTTGCTTTCTGCAGCTCCTGACATGGGTTCAGCTCCGTGCGCGCATCTAACAATGGGAATGCTCAGGCGCAGGCTGACTATTTGTCACCTGGCTACCCTTGCACACTGCTATACCTCTTGATATAGATGAAACAGAGCTGCTGTTTGTTCCCTTTCAAAGAGGGAAATGATCTTTTAAATCAGCAAATGATCCTTGGCACAGTTAAAGCAAAAAGTCTTACAAAGAAAATCAGCCCTTTCCATGACCTGAAAAGAGCCACATTCCTCTATACTAGCTCCTCTCATTCCCTAGAACTGCACCTACAGTGGGAGAAGGACCTGAGTGAAGTGCAGGACCCTAGTGAACTTCCAGTACCCACAGCAGAACTACCCATTGCCTTTCTTATGCATTCATTTTCTAGATAATTTAGATTCTAAACTATGTTATAGGTACCCTCAGCCATAAGCTGAGAGGTATGGGTTTATGGTTTGTGTGTATTTCACTGAGAGTTTTTGCATGCCAATATGGCTTTTTAGGGGTTAAAATGATTCATTTCCCATCATTTGTTGATCATTTCCCATCATATTTCTTGATGTAGTACAAGCCTGTTTGGTTCTCCTGAAATCAATGGAACTGCAGATTTACATCACATGTGCCTCTGGCTCCTATCTTGACAAGAACAGCCTTCTTCTCTGAATTGTACAATTAGTAAAAGTTCTGACTAGTGAGCATTTCAGAGCTCATAACAACACTTGACTGATATCCACATTTCATGGACAGGAATCAGAAGCAATGTTTTGGTCTACTGTTCTTACTGCATGTTGTGAGGCTAAGACATGGAAATAAATTACAAAGCTCCTATTTATTGCTGTAGTACTGGACTGACCCCATACTAGCCCGTGCTACTTCCAAATGTGACTTGACCTCGTGCTGAAGGGAGGCACTATCCCCTGCACTCCCCATGGGTCTGTGCAGGGTGGCAATGCAGCAGTTGCCCCTGTGTCCTGTGATCGTGAAACACATTTCCCTGCACCTCATTCTGCAAAATCAAAGCCTAAATGTTTTTTGCCTACAAATTCCTGCTCCCAAAACTAGGGAAACTGTTCAAGACTCATGTTTGCAAGAGCTTGTAAAGGACTGAAAAGAGTTTGAAAGGAGGAGAAACAAGATTCATAATAGCCTTTCAAAGATGCTCAAAATCTGAAGGCACAAGAATGGTAAAGGTAAGCCTGTTCATCCTCTCTCATTCCTGGCTGATAACCTGGCCTCATCTTGACAATGTTCTGAAGGTCATATCTTCACAAAACAAAAGGAGTCTTAAAAGACGTGACTCATATTTTTCAAAGAGACACACTGAAGGGAAAGGGGTCAAGCTTTTCTCTGGTGCAGATCTCAAGAGCTGTCAAGAAAATGGCTATAAGAAAATTATCCTAAAATCAAATTGTTTTGAAATTTCAAAGGAAATGCTTTCTTGAATGAGAAAAGAGCTCAAAGCTGTGTGACTATCTTGGAGAATTCATAGCCGTTGGCCAGAATCAGGCACAGCTGCAAGAATACAAAATACATAACTGAATTCAGACCCACACACTCAAAAGGGGGGAAAAAAAAAAAAAAAGAAAAAAAAAGAAAAGAGGAGCAACCAGAACTATGGTAGGATGAAGTATAAAGAGTGAAGAGTCCGGCTGTCTCTCCGGAGTCCCCTTTTTAGTAGCCTGCTTTTTTAAATATACCAAATATACTGGCAAACATCCATGCACTTTACATATATCATCCTCAGAAGAGTCTACTAGTCTATCATTCTCAACAGGCATTGAAAAGCAGTAAATTGTTGTGTCCTGAAACTCTTCCGGGTCCAGGCTGTCACACTGAAGTTTATATGATGACTGAGGAATGGAACATTTCCAAAAAAACCTGAACACTCTGAGAAAAATGTACAGACTGCAAATGCATTATCGGCTGTAACAATGCTAAGAGGATTCGGAAAGGAGAATGGGGTGACATTCTATTGCTGGCTTATTATTGTCAATTTAGTATGGGCATAGAAATGACCATGGGTCAGATACGCCACTGTCTGGAGCTGGGTGTAATTACACAAGCAATTATCTTCTTCCTAGTGTAGTCCAAATCCAGACTCAGCAATTGTTGCGGTGTTCCATACGGCACTAATTTATCGCATCTTGCTAAAACATTTTATTCTTTTTGATAATGAACACCAACAATAAAGACAGAAGCTTCAAAGTGTACCATGAGTCCTTTTACGCTAATAGCTCATACAGACGCTGTAGTTTTCCTGTCAACTTTCAGAGCTCTTAAATATAGAGAAACGGCAAGGCCACTCCAAGAGTCAACCTCTATTCACAGGGAAGGAACTAGCAGTACATTATAAAAAAGACTTTTTCATTGTGGAAAGAATTTCACATTTACTTGGAAGCGAAAAGTTGACTGTGTACCACTTGCATATTCCGCACCTGACAATCACTGAGCCTTCCTCTGAGTGCATGTTTATACGGCAGGTGGCATTGTTAGTGAATGAAGAACCGCACAAGTGTTGAGTGACTCACTTTCCTAAATATGAAGTTGAAAACTCTTTGATCAGACATTTCCTGCTTCGCCATTCCGTTCTGAGAACAAAGAAATACTTGTAGCAGCATGAGCAAGCAAGGCTTTCATTGAGTTTTAATTAATTAGCATGTTTTGCTGAGCAGCTTTCTATCTTGTTCTTGGCTACAGCGTAAGATATGAATGGCAATGACAGCTTAGTATACACTTTCCCAGATCCTGAACATTAGTGTATTTTGAGGGGCCAGAAAAAAATTATTTGTGCAAAGCACAAGGAGAAAAATACCTTGATTCAGGGCTGGACTTCTTTTTCTTTCTTTAAACATAAAAAAGGGTAGACGCAGATCTTTGGTTATACTTTGTACCAGCAAGCATAAAGCAGCCTAGGCAACTGCCCTAAAATGGTTATTTGACATTTCCTGTGATGTAAGGGACTGTTTGGGAAGCACACCCTGAGCCAGCTGTGCATCATCTGCTTCCTGCCAGCCAGAGATGGGGAACCTGCTGGTAAAGCAGGGGCACACGGTGTTCCAGCCCGCCCCAGCATGCCAGGAGAGTCCCCGTAGGGCTCATTAGCTGGCAACGTTTCCAGCAGCTCTTTCAATGGCTTCTCCCCCTGGTGATGTTGGAAGCTTGGAAGCACACACAAGTTAAACTCCCTACCTGTCTCTGTGAGCTGCCCTGAAATTTTGACTCACCACACTGTATGTGTAAAACATCAGTGGGCCCTTTCTCCTCTGCCGTGTTTGAATGAGGGCGTTATGCTGTGGGTGGGAGAGGAATGCTGTGCCCTGGCAGCTGTGAAAAGGCCACTTCCAGGTTTTGTGTTTCAATGTACATTTGCCATAATACACTACCATTTCAACACAGCTTACCTGCTTTTAATTAACTTCTGCTACTAACGCTTCATATCTTGCTCTGAGTTTGAGGGTGTGATAGGCAAACATTACAATTGTTAAGCAGGTGAAAAATATCAACAATAAGCAGGGGATTTATTGTAATCAGTCAATATGCTCAGCCTCACAACTGCTCAGTACTTTATGCTCCGTAATTATATGGTTGCCACAGTGTAGCCATTCAACAGTGTTATAATTAGTGAGTAATTAACTGAAGCATTCGATGACATGCTGCAGAGCACAAAGCATGTGTGCTGCTGATAGCAAAAGGATACGTAAACCGTCTTTGTAACAATTTTCTGAAACCATCACAAAACCTCATTGTTTCTAACTTGTGGTGATTTTCACAACTTTCCAGGTCTCGTACAGGATGAGAAGCATTTATAGGTGATTTAGATGCTACCACAGTGTTTAGGCGCTGGGCTTTTGCTGCAGTTAACCATAGTTAGTTGCCTTGGTGGATCTCAGCCTTACATGTACACACATACTGGGCTGCCCCACGACATCCGTACAGTCAGAGCTATGTATCTCCCTCTATCGGTATACTTAAAAAATAAATAAATAAAAAAACAGAAGCATTGCTTATTCCTGTTGGGTTAAAGTTATGCTAATACAACTGAACCTACAGTAAGTAGTATATTAAAATGGTCATTTTGTGAGAAAACACAGCTATAATTAAAGACAATTTGAGCAATTCAAAATTGTCCAGATCAGCTTTGAGTATAATTTTTTTAAAACGTTTGTAAATTAGTGATATTTGTCAACATACCTAATGAAGGTACAGGGGCAAGAATTCAGTGCAGCACTGAGCAGAAAAGATGTATGTAAAGGCGTAGTGAGAGCCGCCTGGTACCTGGCAAGGAAATAAAGGCTGTGTGGGGACAGCAGACAGGGTCTGCAATTTTTATGCCAGATAAGGAAAAAAAATCTGCATGAGAAAAGCTGAATGCCACCCTGAAAGCTGCTTTGTGTTCCTTGCACCAAGCCTTGGCCTCTGCACAGGACCAGTCACGTGTTTCACTGTGATATTTTCAATCCATTGTTTTTCTAAAAATTTTTTGAGTTTTGTTTTTTACAGCTTTTTAGGTTATCCAAGTATTCCAGGCTATTTAAAGGGTCTTTCTTATCCTTTTATTAGACCAGCAGCACTGCTGGCTGTGCATGTCCATACATAATCGCCAGCAACCTTTGTCAGCACAGAGCTGGAACACCTCCCACTTGTGTTTTCTCTGAAGTGAATTATTTTACATTTTCTGGTTGTGGTGTCTGAAACATTTTATCATAAATATATTGGAAATACGGATGCTTCTTATGGAGTGACTGTGTCAGCTTGAATTTGATAGAACAATCCAATGTAAGCTATTTGCTCTCCTGAACTGAAAAAAAAAAAAATCCTTAGTAAGCTATGAAACATTGCACAGCATCTACACATCTAAACACAACAGCCCGTAATTTCTCTGTGACTGCGAGGTGCTGAACAGCGTAGGCAGTGCTGAAATATGCCTGTGCTTTTCACAGAATCACAGAATCAGAAGGGTTGGAAGGGACCTCGAAAAATCATCTAGTCCGACCCCCCCTGCCAAGGCAGGGCCACCTAGAGCACATCACTCAGGAACACGTCCAGTCGGGTTTTGGATGTCTCCAGAGAAGGAGACTCCACAACCTCCCTGGGCAGCCTGTTCCAGTGCTCTGTCACCCTCACGGTGAAAAAGTTTTTCCTCATGTTAACCCGGAACCTCCTATGCTCCAATTTGCACCCGTTGCCCCTTGTCCTATCGCTTAATGACACCGAGAAGAGCCTGGCTCCATCTTCCTGACACTCACCCTTAACATATTTATAAACATTGATGAGGTCACATCTCATCCTTCTCTTCTCCAAGCTAAAGAGACCCAGCTCCCTCAGCCTTTCCTCATAAGGGAGATGTTCCACTCCCTTGATCATCTTTGTGGCTCTGTGCTGGACTCTCTCTAGCAGTTCCCTGTCCTTCTTAAGCTGAGGGGCCCAGAACTGGACGCAATACTCCAGATGCGGCCTCACCAATGCAGAATAGAGGGGGAGGAGGACCTCCCTCGACCTACTGACCACAGCCCTTCTAATGCACCCCAGGATGCCATTGGCCTTCCTGGCCACCAGGGCACATTGCTGGCTCATGGTCATCCCTCCGTCCACCAGGACCCCCAGGTCCCTTTCCCCTACACTGCTCTCCAGCAGGTCAGTCCCCAACCTGTACTGGCACATGGGATTCTTCTTTCCCAGGTGCAAGACCCTACACTTGTCCTTGTTGAATCTCATCAGGTTCCTCCCCGCCCAGCTCTCCAGCCTATCTAGGTCCCGCTGAATGGCAGCACATCCCTCTGGTGTGTCAGCCACTCCTCCCAGTTTAGTGTCATCAGCAAACTTGCTGAGGGTACACTCCGTTCCCTCATCAAGGTCGCTGATGAAGATATTGAATAGTACCGGACCCAGCACCGACCCCTGAGGGACTCCACTAGTCACAGGCCTCCAACTAGATTCGGCCCCATTGACCACAACCCTCTGACTTCTGCCCTCCAGCCAGCGCACAATCCACCTCACTACGTGATCATCCAGGCCACATCTCCTCAGCTTGCCCACAAGGATGCCGTGGGAGACTGTGTCAAATGCCTTGCTGAGGTCAAGATAGACCACATCTACCGCCCTTCCATCATCCATCCACCTGGTTACATCCTCATAGAAGGCTATCAGGTTGGTCAAGCATGACTTTCCCTTGGTAAAACCATGCTGACTGTTCCCAATAACCTTGTCCTTGATGTGCCTGGAGACAGTGCCAAGGACAAGTTGTTCCATCACCTTTCCCGGGATGGAGGTGAGGCTGACCGGTCTGTAGTTACCCGGGTCCTCCTTCTTGCCCTTTTTGTAGACTGGAGTGACATTAGCCTTCCTCCAGTCCTCAGGCACCTCTCCCTCTTTTGTAATGAAGCCCTCATTACTGCAGCCTCAAGCTTTTGCTTAGTCAAAAGTAAGTTTCTAAAATTCACAATCATGCGAAGGTGTTGTGATCTGGTGTAACAGTGTCTAATCAGCTATCTCACAGGCTGATTTAGAAGGCCATGGTAGCAGTTTTTACAGTGAACTTGGTTCAGTGGCCTCCTGACTTCAGGAGACACAAGCCTCCTGCTTTCACCTTTTTAGAACATGGATTTCAAAATTAACGATGACAAATTAACCATTGGTGTTTTGAGATACTTACTTTTTGGTCCGTATAGAACCAACCACTACATTTGCTATAACCGAGTATGTTTTGTGTAGAACATCATCGTTATATAGCCTGATTCAGGTTTCGGGAACAGGCTGGACATGCTGCGGCAGGCTGAGGGGATTTAGTTACCACTCCCAGCTCAGCAGTTAGTACGTTGTGTACTTCTCTGCCACATGATATGGTCAAAGTTTTGTGACTGGACATGCTGCTCATTTAAACCAGAACCACATCTGCCTGTGGTGTGAGCATACAACTTGTCGAAAGAATTGCTTTGAGTACTGTTGTAACAGAGGTGGGAATGCACGAGAGAAAAAAAACAAAACCAAAACAGTTTCTTACATTTAAAAAGTATATGACCTTGGTAAGTGTGAGGGATATCAGTGGGACAGTGGGACAGTGTGATAAGAAGATGTCACTGTTTATTTGCAAAGCAGATTCATCAGTAAGCCAGGCTGCCCTCATGCTGCCTAGTAATATGCCTTGGCTTCACCTTCATGATAACCTAGCAGAGAGAGAGAGATTTAAGCTTCGTACTTGCTCACTTCTTTTCAACTTCTGCTTCTTTGCTGTGATTGCCAAGAGGCAAACCTGCCTGGTAGCACTTAGCAGGATTTCTTGTCAACTTTTACTACCCATTAGATACCAGAACGAGACCGAAACCTGCTGGAGAGCTGTTGCACAGCAATGACTTGTCAGTTCCAAAGGACCTGAATGGCTTTCACCAGTGACCCAGGACCAAAACTCCCCTCGGCTATGCAGTTCCCTGTCTGCCATTTACAGGGGAAGGATGAAAGAAGTTTTGCAGTTGTTGTTAATGGTGACTTAACAGCTTCCAGCAACCACAGTGAGGACAAGGTCAAGAGCAAGTGCTTTTGAGGACCCTGCTTTTGAGTACCCTACTTGAAATGCAGACACAAATTGAAACATGGTCCCCTCGCAGAATACAAGGTTTATCACACCTTCTCCACAAAGCTACTGTCATGTGCTTCCAGGATCTTTAGCTAGCTATGCAGATGACCCTAATTGTTTATAGGTATTCCCAGATTAAGGGGAAAAAAATGCTGCTTAGACTATCCTCTTAGCAAAGTAATCAAAAAAGAGCACAGACTCTAACTACCCTGGTGTTCAGCAAGGAGGAGCAGTTTTCCATACCTAATGTTTCATTTTTGGGGGCAGGGTATATAAATACTGTAGTATATCAATAGCAGCTAAATCAATTGATACAGAAATTAGATGTCATGTACAGCAACTTGGCCTTTATTGCTTTTCCAATATAGCTCATCTTACGCTCTCTTCATTACCATTAAACTATACTTGGGAAGAAGAGCTATTTTACAGTTTCTCTATTTAAAAGGTGGACTTTTATTGTACAGATTTTTTTTTGTTCTTGACAAGAGAGTCCAGGACATCTATCTATGTTTATTACTTTGGGTAGTAAAGCATTTAGGGAAACAAATGCGGAAGACACTGCTTTAATCAAAACCAACAGTGCTGAAATCCTGAGACAGTGCCAGTAGGGTGCTGACAGAGTTCCTCTGAAGCTTTTGACAGCTCTGTCCATGCTCAGACCGAGTGACAATGGCTACAGATAACAACAAGGTATTTCTGAAGGGCTTCTGACATGGAACCGGCAGCATTCACCTGCCTTCTTTTTACTGAGGTAACTCATCCCCCGATTTCAAATGGAGCATGTTTGTCTGTGCACTGTGTCCCAAAACCAGGTAGTACTAAAGCACTCAGAGATTAGGACAGTCTTGAAAAGAGGTTCCACACTTCAGAGCAGCATAACTGGAAAAAAAAAAGTAATGCACTTTTCCTAGGGACACATGGGCATCGTGCTGTAGCGAGGGAGGAAAGGGGAAGAGGCTTGCCCCATGCCAGGCACTTGAAGTCACACGCCACGTCCTGTTCTCAGATGATGTCACTCCAAAGGAAGGCTGAGTTACACCATTGCTCCTGGGGCATCCAGCCTTCTCAGAGGAGCAGGTATGGCATCCAGCTCATCAGCTCCAATGCCGAGTCTATTTGTCATCTAAAGATTTTTTGTCAGTAAGGAACCTTTTCACTGCAAAACAGTAGAAAGCACTAAAAGAAGCAGCATAACAAACCAAAGACTGGATGTGCTGTCTCCATACATTTCTGCTCTCACCCACACCCAATTAAGTGAGATCAAAACAGTCCAGCAACATTAGGAGTGTCTACAGTTGGCTTTGTGGACTGCTTACACTTTTCCTTGCGGAAAGAAAATTTAGAAGAAATCGACGTTACGTAACTCTTGTTAACAAAACCCACTAATTTCTAGCACAGAGATCTTCTAGCTGTGTAAAACTGGCTGATACCACAATCCTCTCCAAATTTTCCTTCACAGTGTGGAAGGATTTGAATAATAACCAGCAGGCATCAGCTGAAAGTCATTATACCCTGAAGAAGTTTTCTATGGTTTCACAGGAATATGGTGCTCTATTCTAATTTAAAGTACTATGGCAATTATTAAAACTATGACAAAGCTCACAGCACACCCGTGGAGGGACCTGACACTAGTCCAGCTATCGGGTCTCCTAGAACAGTGCAACTCTGTAAATCTTTGTAATCCCATTATGGAAATGACAAGGGGGAAAAAAAATCATCCCTCCAGTGAAGTCAATGACAATTTGTAGTGACAGCTTTTCAGCAGAGCCATCTTGTCTAGGCCTGGCAAGCAGAGAAGAGTTATAGGACAAGAACACGTCCTCCAAGAAAGGAGACTACACAGGCAACCCGAATGTACTGCACTCATTTTGCTATTTAAAGGGAAATCTGAGCTGTAACCAAGGGATTTTCAAGGACTAAAAATACATTGAGACTCACAACTGAAAGTTTCTATGTACAAGGCAACCTGTGAAATGTACCGAAATGCAAATCATGCTATTTGCATGGGATCTAATAATTTCACCTTTTCACGTTAAATTATTCTATGGTTGCTAATTCACCTATAAGGCCATATGAAGAACGGGGCAATGTGCCATATAGTGCAAACCAAAAAGACTTGGATAAAATTGCATTTAAATGTATTAGATCTCCTTTGAAACCTCTTGAGTACCTAACACATGCTTGAACGCATCTGTAAAACAATCTTAATTTCTCCCTATTTATGAGCACACTGAATGAATAAAGACAGGGGAAACTGTGGATTCTCTTCTCAGACTTTTAGACTTTAAGCCTTTTTTTTTTTTTTTTAAACTCTCTCCTTCAAAAGAAATATAGCATCAGGTACTGGGAAGAAACCACGTGCCTGCTTGATACCAAGATACCAAGAGCCATTTGTCCTGATTCTTTCGACTAACTCACATGCAGCAAAGTAAATCAGATAGATGTCCTCCCCAAGACAACCAAAGAGGGCAGTTTTCAAACTGTATGAGCAGCTCAAATGAATTTAAAAGTGGTGAAGGAGAGGTGTGTGTAAAATGCTATTAGAAAAATAACGGCATTTGTGTGCCTACTGTACCTCAAAAGAAGAAAGCTCCTGTACTTCATTTCTTTGCCACTTGTTTTGTCTTAAGCAATCTCTGAACCCTTCCTGATGATCTGATAGGTGGGAGCTGATCTCATTTAGTTATATTAGCTGTCAGAGCACTGACAGTGCTAGCAGCTCCGACTCTCTGCACTCCCTCTGCATACTTGAAAATTTTCTCCAGGATAGTTGTAAAAATAATTTATGTCAGTTTAAGCTCATTATTTCCTTTCTCTTAGAAAGTGATGCAGCCTAATGAAACTCATTTCTCTCTTCCCACATCCTCAAAAGATTGTTCCTCATTTTTTTTATCTGATCCGGAAGAAAATCTACAAGTTCACATATGCAAAATACACCCTCAGCTTTCAGTGCCAAGTATGTAAGTGTACCATGATTAATATCTTAGCTGGGTGCCATGCATACCCTATATGATGACATATTCAAGAGTAGACAACTTTGTAACTCATTGAAAAGTGGCATAGATTGTAATTAGGGTTAGCATATTACCACATGACCTGGCCTGGTCTCTGATCTAATGAACATGTTGATGTTATCTTTCCTCAGATTGCTGTCTCATCATAGCAATTCTTCTAAGAATGCTGTCTTGTGATCAGCAAGCAATCGTGTTTCTGTTATCTCAGCGCCAGTTGTCGAAATACCACTTTTGAAATGAGAACACTGAGAAGTAAATCTAAGACTGCTCTGCTCAGTCTAAGGGCTATTGCACACAGTGATGCCCACATTACTTTGAGGTGGCATTTGGCTACAGGAGACTTCTGGCAGGCAAATCTGGCATAAACACTACTTAACAGATCCAAGAGAAACTGTGTTTGGTTTTTTGTTGCTCTTAGCATTAATCTGTTGGTCAGTATCAATGCTGTACATATGCTTAAAAGACACACAGCAACCATCATGAACTTACCCAGAGCAGAAAAGGAAACAATCTACCTTCTAACAAATGAAATTTCACCACAGTTCATTTCTCATAGATATTCCATTTCCTTAGCTTCAACATTTGAAAGACATTACGATCAACAGCATCTATCACCTGTGGCAAGACACTTCATACGAATGACACCCTAGTAATGACACAGCTGGGCGTGGAATCTATTAGCACTTGCACTAGAGAAATGAAACCATCAATGGTGGCCATAGGAATGGCTCTATGCTTCCCATCATATACCAAGGTAATTTGTAATACAGTAAACCCACATTACTGGGTTCTACTAACAAACGGCTCTACACACACATGCCTATGCTGATAAGGTATGTCATATCAAGGAGCATACAGAAGCACAGCATTCTACTTCTCTGCTGTCTGTCACGTGTCTTACATGTCACCTAACATATGCTTCACACATGTATCGACTGGATAGCCTAGTCTGAGGCTTATGATTTGCTTATTCACAAGCTACAGCTAGTCACTGTACAAAGTACATTCTGCTGAAAGGACTGTTTGGGAAGAAAAAGATCAAATTATTTACATTTTGCTCCCTGTTGCAGTCTGGATCAAGAGGAGCTGTCTGAAGGAAGGCATGACAGTAAACCTTACTGAAGAGCAATTAAGAATACATGCCTTTGGAGACCCTTCTGGAGTAGAGGCCAGGCTAGGCTGTGAAAGGGAAAGAAGCAATATGCAAGAAACCTTGAACATGAGTTAGTACTAAAACTGCTCCTAGGAAATGCAAAAGGGACTGCTGGACACAGCCATAGAAGTACCCAGAAAAGTCTTTGTTAGACCAAAACTTCCTGAGGGATCCAAAGGTCTGCAAAGGTCCCTCCAAAGAGATGGCAGATTTTTTTGCAATCCAGAAACAAAATCAAAGTCAATAGACTAAAAAGCAAAGATGGAGGCAAGGGCTCACACTTTTGTACTCAGCAAGGACAGAGCAGGCTAAGAATAAGTTTGCCGGCAAGCCTTTTGTTGAATCTGTCTCACCAAGCACATCGAAGTGTTCTCTGTTTAAAGAATTCCCCTGTTGCCATGTATCACTTTGGTTTTCCAATAAGATGCAGTTTTAAAGACTGACAATCCTTCTGGACATTCACACTTCCAAGAAACAGTTGGGCAGGACCACCTCTGTGCTCTGGCCATGCTGGGTCCTGTCAGAACTGGCACAGTTTATTCTGAACTCTAAGCAAGCTGAGATGAACTGAAGGAGACTCTGACCAAGATCACGTGGCTGCATCTGTGCCTTGGCTCACTCCGAAACACTCTCATTTTGAACACTGCAGCTCTCATGCTCTGGTACTAATGGAAATTTGCTTGAATAACACTATGTTGCTTCAACCCTTGTAAGGCCTAATCCAGTGCCCACTGAGATGAGATAATGCCCGCTGATTTCAATGGGCTGTGAATTATATCCTTTATTTCCGACTTAAGAGATCTTTTTATGTTCTTCCCTTTCTTTATCACAAGGTTTAAATCTGTGTTTTCCCCCAAATCACAAATTCGGCAGCCAGTGCACATCCCTCGACTGATCATGCTTGTTCTGAAAAGCAGTACCCACAGCCAGGCTCTCAGGATGCCTGGTGAGCCAGTTTTCATCACTCCTTCTTCACTATCTGTTTCATTAATAAAAAGTGACATTTCACATTTCAGCTGTAACACATACCTAACCAGCTATTTATTATACATACAAAATAGCAAGCGTAGCATTCTCTGACTCCTGCTCTACAGTGTGGGCTTTCCTGACAATAACACATTTTGTTATTCTTTCCAAATATGAATATGCTGAACCTTTTTTTCACATCCTTTCAAGCATGCTAATAGCAAGTGGGCTTTATTAGTATGCATAATTGAATTCTCAGGAAACATCAGCAAATGACATGATCAGTAATGAGTGATCAATGCTTCACCTTTTGCCCTTAATTTGATTAAGTGCTGTATAGCTGAACAAAAAGAGTAGTTTGGAAAAAAAACCCCAAACAGTAATACGTGTAACAATACAGTAACAATTCTCTATTCCAGGGCATATTTGGTAGTTCTGATGTTCTGCATTCCCAAATCCATGTTGCTTTGATTATCACGTTTCTGGGAACACATGCTCAGATCCAGCAAAAAATACAACTACATGCCCAGACTTCTGTTGTAGTAATAAAATGTGCAGAGAATAAAAAATCTGAAAAAAAGTATCAAAATGGGAAAACCTGACCTCACAGGCAGTGGAATTTGCTTCATGCTCAAAGTCAGCCCAAATCTATTGCCATCCTGAGTCCTGCTCAGCCTCCCAGGGGAATAAATTGGTGGGGGCTTCCTGGAGCCTGACTTGGGCTGCTGAGGATGAGCAGGCTGGTGGTCTGTGACATTTCCTTGAACCTCACATTCCTTCCACCTGTGCTGAGAGCAGCAGAAGTGCTGGAAGTACTTCACAGGTGGCTGTAGCTTGGGACAGAGCTAACACGGGCACTTCTTGAAGGCTGGCTGCTGACACGGGGCAGTGTCGAGGTGCAGAGAGCAAAGCTGCTAGCAGGCCCAAACGCTACGGCCACAGAAATGGGCTGGGGGAAAGGAGGGATTACAGCAAGTCATGCTCTTGCATTTAGCCAAATACAGCTTTTTTGGGGAGGGTCTGTGTGGGCTCACAATGGGAGGTTTGTCTCTATGTGTATTTTTTCTGACTGCCAGAGTTACTGCACAGTGAAATCTTGTTCGGCTTAGTTTCAACCCAAACCGAAGACCTTGGCATAGTTTCGAGGTCCACCCAAACTAATAAATGAACTCAGGTTCACTTGAAATTTTGCTGAGGGCTTTAGTTTTTGGGACTTTTTTTGGTGTTTTCTTTTTCTTTCCTTTCTCTTTCCTTTCTTAACATAGTCACTATACTACTCCTAGTGTCAGAGTCCCTAATTGCAATTCACCTAATTGCTTCAAGTGACTCTACTGGTCTGAGCTGCCAAAGCAAACCCTTCCCGAGAAAAGCTTCATGTCTTGCAGGAGCTAGCAGTATGCATTTACAAAATATCAGACTCCCTAAAGCCTACAATATTTAAAAACCTAAAAATGTTAGCAAAGCTGCACCAACAAAGAAAAAACAGTTTTCAAAGAGATGCATGACCCCAAGTGGATTCAATGTCATTTGAAGAAAGAACATAAATTTACACTTCTATTATTCAAACACAATAAAAAGAACCAGGATTGTTACAAGACTTACACTTAACCTCCAGGGTTCAGTACACAGGGCTCCGCAGCACTCCAGAGGCACATAACTGTCCCAGGACAGCCACCCAGACCTCATTGCATGTCTGCTCTCCTGTAGGAGAGCGTGAGTTCAGAAACTGCCACATTTACTTGCTTTCCTGCCTGTCAGATTGATGTGACCCTCTCCCTGCTGCCTTTCAAGTGCCATCGTCTGAGTGTGTTGAATCAATTTCAACCAGTAAACTGCATTATATGTTTGGACCCAGACACACTCAGGTTTTGTTTTCTCCATTATTCTAAATCCATACACTGTATTTAAGCAATAAGCTACACCAGGCAGTGGTGAATGAGCGATTACTATACTCCTCAGGTGTCATTATGCAGTATGAAGCTGGAGGCCAGAGTACTGTACCACCTGAGAACTGCAGTAATCCTGTAGAAATGCAGAGTGGGGTATCTTCTTCTAAAACAGAATTTATAATCATAAATACAAGAAGCATGGAACACTTGATATGGGTATGTCACTCTCAGCCAGTCACAAATGATACTTTTAAAAACTTTTCACAGTATAAAAATAACTCCAAATGATTATGAAACCTGGGTTATTGTACAAAGTTTGTCAGTGGAACTCAAAGCACCTTTTTAATATAAACTAAAGTAGTCACACAGTGTCCCATCGACAGAAATATTATCTAATCATTCTGAAGCTGGAGAAGACAGGCCAGAGGAGAGAGGGGGGAAGAAAAAAAAAAAAAACAACCAAAAAACCCCCCCCGATTCTCCTTGCTTCCAGAATAAGTCAGGGACAGGCTCCTTTCCTTCTCCTCTACTCATCACAGTTCTATAACACCAATGGATGTGCAAACACACCATCAGTTTTCAGCCAGGATCCAGTTTGGCTTGACATCAGAGGTGACAGAGTGCATGCTGCTTTCAGAGCAACCCTGGCCTCTCAGCATGCAACTCAGGCCTATTGGCAGGCAGCTGCTTGCAAGAGCTTTGATGGTCTTCTGCACAGTATGAAGCAAAATTAAACAAACAGTTCTTCCAATTTTGTCTTTAAATTCTAAAGATGCCCCCTTGTGCAACTTATTTTATTAATGGAATAGCAGTCAAATGAATAAATATTTATTTTGCAGTGTTACCTAAGAGTTGCTGAATGAGGGTGCCAGTGTCTTAAGCACACTGTGTACACCTGAATATCTTTCATTATCCCAGGTACCTTCTAATCAATAGAATGCAGGCAAAGGATAACCAACTTAACTCAAATTGATTGTCTAAATCCTTGTATTTGTAGCTATTGTGACCAACAGTTCAATTCAAGTGTGAGAACCGTCTCCCGTGTTAACAGCACAGCCCCAGCCTACTGGTGTCCGATGAATCCAGAGGATGTTTGTGAGAACAGAGCCTTTGGTCTACCGGATTTAGACATGTATCCAAATGGTGGTGGTGCTTATTTTGGCAGGTCAGGGCAGAGAGAGTCTGTTTAATTTAACAGAGTTCCTTGATATTCCTGCTATACAACAGGCATGGGAATTTACCCCAGTAAATGATTTTCAAAGTTGAGGTACGCTTAATCATTTTAATATTATGTCTTTTAACAGTCTTCTCTTCCTTAGTGGAAGACAAAGATCCTGAATCTCTTCTCATGCTGAGCTACCACTCTATTTCCCAGCTCTGCTGTAGCTGCTGCCAATACGTATAGGTTGAACAGATGCTAATTTCCTTAAGTCCAAATTAGTACAGACAGCAATACAAGCACCTTGTCCTCATTCCCCTTTTCCCCCAAGATTTCTAATAAAGAGTCAATTGCTTGGCTACTGATTGTACCACGTGCTCTAATTACTTCTTTAAATGATGGCAAACACATTAAACAAGTATTAAACAGCATTTAAATCAGTGCTCTTTGAAGAGGGAAAGACAAGCATCAGAGGTATTTATTAATCACTAAATTAGTCCTAAAATTAGCATGACTTTTGAGAATTTTCGTTTTACAAAAATGTCATCCTGGGTTAAAAGAAAACCTCCAAACAGCTTTTAGAGCATTGAGCTCTAAACAGGTCAGTTTACATCCCCTACAGCCCAGGGGATTTCTAAGGGGAAAGCTAGTGTGGGAAGCATTGCTGGTAACGAACCAAGGAAAACATAGAGCTCCCTGCCCCGGGCTTACACATAAATACAAGTATCCAGCATAAACTGTTTTACTTCTTCTGTCAGATGCCATGGGGAAATATACTGGTGCCACACGGTGTGACTACACCAAACCTATTGATGTCACAGGATTAAAGCCTTGTCCCAAACAGTCAAGAAACCAGTTGGACAACGTGCTTGTGCGTTTGCATACCCTCACCCATTTGGGCAGGTGAGCTCACTTGCAGGAGCACCGCTGGGAGCTGCTGACCCTTCTGCAGGAACCACACACTGGAGTCACCAAAAGCCTGGGCTCATTTTTTCTGCGAGACAGTTTCCCTCCACAGAGAAGATACAAGTAGCTTTTTTTTTGTCATGTCCTACTAATAGAGATGATAACCTGAGAATCACTCCTGAGAATGTACTAGTACAAATACCAGTGAACTAAAATGCTTTCCATTTGCGCAGTGCCCTACAGATTCCTATCGTTACTGTCACTGCTGTGCCCCAAGACACAGGCAGAAAGTCTGCTCCTCATGACCACAAGATGAAGGTTGGTGTTGGCGGGGTTTATGCCATTCACATTCCCATGTGGAGTGCTGAGCTTGGCCCAAATACAGTTTTAGTTTTAATTTAATGCTAAATCCAAATCAAGGAAAGAATGACTTGTAACGTCTTGAGATCTGTCACCTTTGCTTTAAATAATACTTAACATATACACTAATATACACTTCTAATCCTGTTATCAATTCCCGACGCAGCAAAGTACACATACAATAAGGTGTGTTAGAAATGTCGCAGCATGTGTGCTAATTACTAAACAGTATCAGTCATCTGTCAATTAGTGGGGTTTATTTTCCTGTGGAAAGGAAATTTCTAGAATACCGTGAAGTGCACACACCCCCTCCTATTGTTCTTGGCTCGTGGAGGTAGATTTGGATGATTGCTTTTTCCTGTTGCCTCTTAACATTGCAAATCAAACTGCAATCAGAATAATGAGGTGTCAGTGGTTGAAACCATAGCTGGTACTACATATTGTGAAAGATTGTTCACACTAATCAACTAATAATGACATTGCTTCCTCCACTATGCTAAATAAAATTCCCCTGGTTGTGCAACACAATTACTACTAATAACCATAGAAACCTTAGTGTGTTTAAGGAGATTATTTCAGAGATTATCTGGAGACTTATTTTAGAATGAACTGGGAAGACACATCTACCAGATGGAGACTATTCTTTAGTAATTAAGCAGACATTGTTCCTGTGGGTGTATGGTATTTTCCAGTATCAAAAAGTATTTTTTTCTAATGTTGCACCTGAACTAAAATGGTAGTTTTTATGCTGATGAAAAATATCTTAACTATTTAAACATTTTAATTAATGTGTTACATTAATAGCCATTCTTTAGTCTCAGCTAGAAAACCATAGGAGATGATACTCAATAAACAATCCAATTAAAAGACTTAATATTAAAGGAAGGATGATGAATACGTATTTATTTTAACACAAAAAGACGTTGACTTCCCAGAACAGAGATACCTCCTAATTACTAAGAAAGTTTTTTAAAAACTACGCTGGTACAAATGCTGAAAATAGTTCCTGACTTGGAGAGCACAAAGTCAGTCACTTTGAAGGCTTTAGAAATTACTTGCTTATTGAGCTAAATTTCACCCAGATGCAGCAACATTTTTGTACTGAGATGACAAGTGAGAAGACATAATTGTTACGACACAAATGTTGCATGACTTATTTTTGAAAACATTAATCAGAAGGGAAAAAAACCCCTCCACAAAATAGAGCAAGTTCTGAAAGAGCAAGTTGAAGTCTCAAGGTTAAATAAAGCTACCCAAGATTAAAAACATAAGAAAGAAAGAAAATTCAATTCTTGGCCAAAAAAATATCCCAGTGATTTGTGATAGTTTTATTCCCAAGTTTAGAAATGCAGGATACCTAAGGGCACAATTTTATCACCTTTTCAAATATGTCTGAACCACTGTTACCACCAGATTTCTTTAAAAAGACTAACAACAACAAAGAGCAGAGCGTATCTCACAGTAAGTAGCACTCTGATTCATTACACTAAAACTATGTTGTGCAGAGGGCAGATTTGACTAGAGATGGATGAAATACTTCAATGAAAATAAGAGCCATACCAAATGAAGGAGGAAACACTGACCCAGATCCTTCAATACAATGATAGCCGATGGGTTGCTTACAATATTTCAGAGTATCATCATTGTGCAAGTTGCCTTCAAAATTCAACCCTGAATGTAGCTTTTTTCCTCAAAATAAAATGAAAAAAAAATCCATATAATTTATTCAACTACATTTCTTTTCTGATCCAGATGAGGGAGAAACAGGTACTTCAGACTGCAGTGCATAGTAACCTGGGCAGCCCTGAAGAAAAACTCTTAAACACCGGATTAAGCCGATTCCTTTTTAGCAAAATAATTAAAATTGTGCTTAACTTAAAGTACTTTGCCAAATACAGTGTTTTGCTGAATCAGAGCTTACACAAATGTGAATTTTTTAACAGCACCAACTGTTAACCTCCAGACTTGCAGGCTTATCTGAACTGAAACCGAACTGAAAGCCTTCCAAGTTTTGCCCATTACTATTTCCTAATGCTTTGTGATTTGTGCCAGTGACTCCTGGGATCCAGATTTGGAATGCCTTTTGAATATTTTAAATCACAAATTTCCCCTTAAAGAAAACAGATGTATGCACATATTCACTTGAGTTCTTTATAATTTGAAACAGTATCATTTTAAACCAATCTTATTAGATACAGATGAACAAGTTTGTTTTTATCCTGGCAAACTGCTGTTTCTATTATTTTTGTCCTTTGCTTCTAGAAATCTTCTTGCATAGCATTTGTTTTCTTGAAGTGAGTAATTACTCTTACTCTGCCATCTTGAGACAGACCCAGAAAACAGGCCCATTGCTGCATCTAAATGAACCTTTTAAATATAAGGCACGCACCGTAAACAATAGACTCCTGAAGGCTGGTGCTCATTTACGTGTTTTCTTTTAGATGTGACTACAGGTATCTAATTCCATTATCCTCAATATTTCATGGAGTTACCTTCCTTTCTTTTCCTTACTCATGTTGCCTCCATTGTCAAACTCGTGATGAATAAAGTCTTTACAAAACGTGGGATGGTTTAAGGTGTTTTTAGCAGCATCAAACCAGGCCATTTTAATCATAATTTACTTCCACATCTGGAAGACCGCTTGGAAGCACTTTCCGATGCTGATGCATTCTCCTTGCATTACCAGAAATCAAGTAAAACATTGGACCAGAATCAGTGATCACCACCAATGCACAGATGAATGCCTATAGCAAACTAAGCCTTCAAATTACCAGCTTGCAAAACAGTTCTTCTTGCTCAGTTTCTTTGGTGTCTGTCTGCAGCTAACATCTGTTTCCAGTTATGGCACGAACAAAGGCTTCTCCTTTGGCTATTATTAACACACAAGTTCACAATGCCACTGGGGTGTACTTCTGTGAAATGCCTGACAAGCGAAGTCTGACAGGGTTGCTCACAGAAAAGGTAGTTTAAGTTGCATCTGCCTATTTACCCAGCTTGTTACGTCTCTCAGATTCTGCTGATGAGGTTGGTGAACTGAATCCATGAGAAGCACAAGCACTTTTGTAGAAAACTTTGAGAGCAGGATCATCCCACAAAAATAAAAAATTATGAGAAAAATACCCCCCCCCAAAAAAAAAAAAAGTTCATGGAACTCCATCATGGAATTAAGAGTTTGGGTATTTAGACAGGTAATTTCTAAGGATGCCAACAGCTTCTAAATGCTTAGAGACTTCTAAGAACCCGTGTCCCAGCACCGTCTGAACATCACTAGTCACACATGTTGTCTGTTTCTTGATATCTAACCACTTTGATCTGTTTTCAGTTCTTTTATCAGCCACTTTCCATAAAATGCCCTTCATTGGTAGCTGGCATGTTAAACACGAGGGAAACAACCAACTATTTTGATTTTGAATAACTGACTAATGCAACTAAAAGTTTACCACAACAGAGATGAGATGAAAACAGTGCTTTTTGTTTGTTCGGTTTTTGGTTTGGCTAGGATTTTTTTTTTAGTTCGTTTTGTTTGTTTTTAAAAGTCTCCCCATTATTGAGAACTAACTCCCTCTATCAGTGGGAAAAGACAAAGTTCTGCACAGCACCCAGGATGCATGTACTTCTTTCAGATGCTCTGCAAGTAATCCACCGGTGACTTGTTGGAAGGGAATGTGCCTGCAGAAGAAATGGAGAGGAAGAGAAACTCTGCTCTCATCTGACATGTTCACAACTGCACAGCTACCCACTCCATTCCCATCATTGCTACACATGCCCTGTGGTATTCTAACTCCCTCTCTACTAGTCACAGAAGCATTTGGTATATCCCTCGTTATAACATACCTACACAACAGCAAACGTCTTAGAGATACCCACTGACATGAAGAGATCTGAGAAGGTAGAAGAAAGTCCATACTATTGTGTCAGGGGAGGTTTAGGTTGGATATTAGGAAAAACTTCTTCACAGAAAGAGTAGTGAGGTGTTGGAACAGACTGCCCAGAGAGGTGGTTGAATCGCCTTCCCTGGAAACATTCAGAAAGCGTGTAGACGTGGCACTCCAGGACATGATCTGGTAGGCATGGTGGTGTTAGGTTGACTGTTGGACTTGATGATCTCGAAGGTCCTTTCCAACCTTAGTGATTCTATGATTCTATGATTTTTTTCCTAATCTTTCACCCTTTTCCTTAAATTGATTTGGTAAGTTCTCAGTGATGTCAATAATGCAGCTTTATCAACTATATATGCTGAATGACTCTTCCTTGTTTTCTGGTTTCCAACACCATTGCAAAGCTTGAAAAAAAGAATTCTAATGAGGTATCATAATGACAGGATGTTAATGGCAGCCTACACAGTGTTAGAAAGCAGAGAACTATGACAAACAGCATGATCAAAAGTTCAGAATAAATAAATGAACCAGGAGTTTTATTTTAATTCCTGAGAGACCATGTTAGTTGGACAGCAGATGACAATGGTGAAGAAAGTGAAAATAAGTGCATCTATGTGTATGTGGCTGATTTTTGAGATCTTTTTGATGAAAGCACTGCACAGACATGTATTTGTACAGGAAAACCTGGAAGAAACTAAAAGACGTTTAGAGCAAGGACAGAGACTAATTCTGGGCAGTAGTAGGAGAGCTAACAATCACAAACAAGGCATCTGAGCAGAAGGAGATGCGATTTCCACACAAGGGAATAAAGAGGATGAGAAGAATGGGAAGTGGAAATAGGGTGGCTTTAAACAGAATCTATGTAATTAAAAATGCTAATAGCCTCTTGGAGCCTGTTTCCAAAACAAGCTACTTCCTTTAGACAATCAAAACATCATCAAGTTAACTATGTGCAAAGCCTGATCTCTCCTTATTGCAGGCAACGATCAGAACGCTCCTGCCTCCGGGCGGGTGGTAGAAAAAGGAGCTTCTTTTTCCTCTCCCATTCTGGTATCAGAGTGAATGGTGATGAATTTATACTTTGACATCCTATCAAATAAATACCTCCCCAGACTCTTCCTTATTCAGTTTGCTCTTGTGACAATATTAGAGAAGACCCAACTTTAACTTGCATAAATGAATCTATGTCCCTGTTATATACTGGGACCTGATTCTGACCTCTTTTATACCAATGTAAAATTGATGCCATATGTCTTGACTTGAGGTCAACATATACTTTTGCTGCCGGGTGCAGACCCTGGTGGATCAGCTTTTTCTTTTTTTAAATCATTCAATTTTACATGAATTCTTGTTTCTTTACTTTTTGTCCTGGAGAGACGTACAAGTGACTTTTAATTTAGAATAGTCTTGTAGATCCATGAGTCTCTATCAAGAATATGACACTGGGTGCATGCACCAGCTGCAGCTCCAATAAAAAACCATGGTAGGATGGATCTTTCTATTAGATTAGACATCAGTTAAAATGCAACATCAACAGCACTGTAACCTCAAGGACCTGTTCTAAATCAGATGATGTACTGGGAAGGTGGCAGTATCATCTCTAAATCATATTGCTTCACTTGAATGGATGGCAATGATGTCTACAAGTAGAGACTGGAACTAGATGATTTTGAACTTTAGCATTAAATCAAAGTACTTGACGTATTTCAGTGATACCTCTTAGGATTATCCTATTCAGTGAAGTGCTATGCATGCTAGGAATAGAAAAAATTAAAATAATTTTTGGCTGATACACAAACGTTGCATAAAACTGCATTGCATTTTTGAAAGATTCAGGTAAGCTAATAAGAGCAAATTACATCCAGAACAGTAGGGATCTATGTTTTAATGGAAACAGTAACTTTTCTATTTTGTCATCTAGGAAAAAAAAAATGTTATTTTCACAATTTCATTCTCCTACTCTCATTTGTGTAACTAAGATCCTCAACTCATTTTGTCCAAGATTTTGCCCAGTCTACCAGCTATCACTGTATGGGTTCCTCAGGCAGTTGAGGAACTGTTATCCCCTCAGTGAAGTCTGGTTGCATTTTCTTTTCTCTTCCAGGTCTTTCCTTCTCAAACAATCTCCAGACCTGACTGTATGTAGTTCTCAAAAGACATCGAATTACAACTTTCTCGTTTTTTCTCTCCCAACAGAATTTGTAACTGGGGAGTTCTGTTTATTTCTTTGCTCCATTCTTTAAGCTGCCCAGAAAAACAGAAAGATACTATGTAGACTGTAATACCTCATTGTGATAATCAGAGTAGGATAATCAGATGAGCTTCTTTACATATCTTTGGCATAATATCAATATGGATGGTCTGGTTTAAATACAGTTGTCTCCCAAATGTGATTAAAGGAGATGCCTGGTCTGAGGAAAATAGTACAACATATTTCACTGTGAAAGAAAAACACATATTTTTCTCAAGGAGCTTTAGAAAGCAATCATTCATTGCACCAAAGCAGAAAACAGTCTGACAAAAATAATGGCATTACGAGAACTCATGGGTCTTAGGGATAGAACTACCAGAATATAAGCTGCCCTTTTAGTTAAATCCAAGCAAACTTGCAGTCATTCCTTATGAAATGAACAATATCACCCCATTTCAGCCACTTGACCATCACCAGAAATATCTAAACATCCCGTTTCAGATTATTCTGTACATATATTATTCAAACTGCTTGTGCTTTTGAACCACCACAAAAGATTTTATTGAGTAAATTTACCCTTGCCAAACCTGCTCTCCTCTAGGTTCTTAGACATTTTGATAAAAATTTCTGAAGGGAAAATAAGGCTGGTGACTATTTTTGTAGAAAAAGGGAGAAACATTTTGCGTGACATAAAACAGATTTCTGTCAAAATTAATTTCACGGGAAACCTGGCTTTTACCTTGATTCAAAATTCGGCATATTTGGAGTTTTCAAAAGCCTTACTACAATCTGGGAAATGTGTGCTTTTTTTATTCAAGACATTTTTTTCCTTAGACAATCAGCAGCCATTATGGAGACAATGACAAATTTTAGGACCCCCATTTGCACATAGGGCTAGTATACTAAGCACTGTACAAACACAGGCCATGAGGTAATCTCTTGCCGCATATACTTTGCAGAATAATGAATCTGCAGCATTTGTTCTGACCTCTGATGGCAATACTTTTAAGTGGCAAATTTGCTTTCAGCAGCAAGTCTGTATATGGACTTGGGCAGGGGTGTTGTCATTCTGAGAGAGATAAACAGAAGGCAACCCTAGCTCTGTAGCACACAAACCAAAAATAAAATAGGCAAAAAAAGCTTACTCTAATAGAGCCATAATAAAATAATAAGCTCACCAAATACAGGACAAAACTGCTAGTAAGAGAGCTTTATAATCTTTATTTGATCTTGTTGGCTCTGATTCAAATTAGGAGTAATTTCATGGACATCAATGGAGTTATTCAGGTATAAAACTGGTTTGAGAGCAGAATCTGGTTTACCAGTCAAGCATATTTAATAGAGAGAAAGGGAGAATTGTCAATAGCTGTTCACAATGTTCTTTTAATTGAATTAATACTGTAATTCACCTTGCTGAAAATGAAGTCTCTTCATGTTTTGATACCGAACTAAACCTCTGCTTACTACCAATACTTATCTATGTTATTACAGAGAAACGAATTGCAGTTGACTCTTACAGCTGTAAGAATTCTCTCACAAATGTATCAATGTAGCTCTAGTGCCTGATGCACCTGCTGTTTGAGAACTCCAAACAGATTAAAATCTCCACACATTGTGTAAACAAAGAACACTCACGTAACCAGGAGCTGAAGGACTAACGCGATTTATAACTTCCATAATCAAAGTCTCTGCCATATTAGAGCAATACTCCTGTGACAGAATGTGCTTACAATATTTCTAAGGTTCAGCCAAAGTCCTTTCCATTAGAAGCCTATTAAAAGATACTTAAGAATCATCTTTCATATCCCTTTTTGCCTCCTTTCACCTACATTCTGCACTTGGTTTTCAATTACACCAATGCAAATCCAGAGTCACCTAGCAGAATCTATGGTATAAACCAAGATTTAAAAGAGGAACTGGGAACATTTTTATCTGTCTGAATTTAAAGTCTCTCCTCTTCTGCACCTAAGTTTAGGAAATGGGCTATGTATGACTTTTATGTCTTCCTTGTCCTCTGCAGAACTTTGAACTTAGTTAAATCATCTTGGCTGCTTTAATGGGAAAAGAGGCCCACAATACTTATTTTCAGAGATACTGACTCCATGGTAATAATATCATGAAAACATGCCTGGAAATTGTATTCTGTAGGATCTCAGGAGTGCAGATGGCTAGTGGATTTTTCAAGACGATAAAAACATAAAGACACTGTGCAGGCCATAATCTTGGCATGAATAAGATTTGTGAGGACATCTCATTAAAGATCAATCCTGGCTCTCAAAGGTGAAATTCTGCTTCTTGTGTCTCAAGTGGCTTGCCTTGGCATCTTTTCCTCCTCTGCTACATGTTTATTAATATTGACATACCATTGTTAAGACAAACCAACTTCATTTATTCTGCATGAGAAGATCAGGAAGACTGCAGGGATTTGCAGAATTTAAAGACCAGAGGCTTGTTAGGAGGCAAAAGGTGCTTACTCTAGGTAAATAAAACTGTAGACACAATGAAGAGTCTGCAAATGGAACTTCCTACAGAATTTAGTTAGGTATTTCATGCATATACTATGCTCTGATTTTAGAAAGCTATATATAAACCTTGTATGGAACTCCTAACCCTATTGAAATCAACCATGAAACTTAGCCAGTGTGATCAAAATTGATCAAAGAGTTATAAATAGATAGCACTGCTGTCATATTCCAACATGGAATATGATCTAGCTTCCTTGTGATTCAATGGCAGGATAAATGAACAGGATTAAAATCAAGATCATAAGAGCCTGAAGAATCAGAAAAACTGTGGTATATATGTTCAGTCTCGGAAAAAAAAATAAAAATCCAATGTAATTTTTTTTTTTTTAGTATGAATTATCCTTAGCTTTTTCATCATGGTTGGGAATAACAAAGCCTACATTGCTTGGTGACAGCAGGAACCTTTTGAAGACAGACTGTAACCATCACTGGTTATGCAGCATTGTGTTTATATATACACATTGTGTTGCTTCTTCTTGGACAGCTCAGTCCTACAAATTCTTACTTCAAGCAGATTCTCTCCAAATCCAATTGCATAAAGAATTGCAAGAATAGATGAGAGCCTTTAGAAATGAATTAAAGTTTTGACAGAGAAGCTGCTTGTTTAGGACTTAATCCTGCAAGGTTCAGAGCACTCTGGCCTCAAACTGGTAAAGCATTCAAGAATGTGACTGTTTAAACTTGATGGCACTACTCACATGCTTAAAGATAAGCATGAGTTTAAGTGCCTTGCTGTATTAAGGCCAGGCTGCTCAGCCAGAATTGCATCTTTAGCACCTTTGGTCATTGCAGTGTTTGCTATTCACATTTTGTGTTCAAGTCCTGCAATCCAAGGTTTAATTTCCTCAGCTTTTGGACCTTCTGTGAAAAATAATACCAGTGCTTTTAGCTGGTATTCCTATATTTGTCCAAGGCTCCGTAAATTGAATTAAATGCAATCTAAATAAAATGCTGAAAATGCTAGAAACTGTACCCAGTCATGGATGCCCAGCTTTAACTCCTCTTTCTACTTTTTCAGGTACGTAGTATCTTCCTTGACCTGTTATTCTTTCCGTTATGGAGCTCACTCAAAGACATGATATTCATAGCCAAAGAATCTCTTATCCAAGTTAGCATGATAGTTGTAGTTACAGCACTTCCATGATCTTTCAGAGAAATCTACTTAGCTCTTTGCCAAAGTATGTTCCCTGTCTGACCACCGGGAAAAACCAGGAAGAGTTAAAAGTGGAGGGATTGACAGTACTCTACACCCTTTTACATTCCTTGGTGATTAAAACCACTTCTAACTAATGTAAGACACAAATGAGCTAGGTTATTTTTAAAAATATGATAATATTTCCAGTATATTCAGTTTTTACAGGTTTATTGTCACTTTGTCTACTGTGAGTTAAGAATGGTTTTCCTAGGTGAAAATAAGTAATACTGTAAATGTATGTCAAGGGAGTCAGTATGGGGTCATTGATGTGTACCATACTGTTATGTCGTGTTATAGAATGCCATGATGTCCTTTGCTAAGTGACAAAATGCCGGTGGTCTTGTTTGGGGGAAGAAGAATTATCATTTTAGCTAAAATATTACTTTGAGCAAATGAGGATATTTTTATCATCTAAAACCACATTAAACAAGCAGAGATAGTGAAGGGTAACCTCCATGTAATTCAAATTTGGTTTTGCATACTAATGTTTATTGAACTTTTGCACTGAACAAACTTATATAGCTTTTCCCAGAAGACAAAACCTAAAAATATCTGTGATATTACACAAATAATACGCCAAGTGACAAAACACATCTAATATAAATCCTCTGTCCCCATTCTAACAGATCTCTTCAAGTTTGTTGTTTTTGAGAGATGCATGAATTTTGGGAATCAAAATGTCTTTATACAAGATGTGAACTTGATTAGTATTAAGTGCTGTTTTACTAGAATTATGGAGTACTCACTCGTGTTTTGATCTCTGCCTTAGTTAAAATTCGGAGATCACTAAATGAAAAAAAACAACCAACAATTGCAGTTATCAACTGATACATAAAAGCTGGTTTTAGTGCAACACACTTTGTATATATTGCCTGAAAATATCTTCTAGAGGTTGCTGAGGATCAGATTTTCCACCATGACATACAAATCTTTTGAAAAGTGACTCAAAATGGAAATCACAGTTCTCGGATGCAATTTTTTCTAACATTTTGGACTACTCCTCCTCTAGCTTACCCAGGATGGCATTACTGACGCAAACAGAATCATGGTCCCTTTAAGCTGCTGCTGCTTGCAAGCTAATACTTGCAAAGCTACCTCTTCCTGTCCGCCACAAATCCTCATATATGCAGAACTATAAAGAGGTAAAAAATCTGCTGCAAGCTGTCGCACAGATACTGCATGATATACATTAACTACCATGTGGTTTGAACTCAGTTTTCCAAGTTTGTTATGGAACATCATCAGATAACAGTGTCTTTATTGACACAATAGAATCAAACCTGACAAACAAGAAAAGTGAGGATTGTCCAGTCCTGAATGCTCAAATGTGTCATGTGCGACTAAAGAGGGAAACCTGCTATGAATGTTGCAGGAGAGTTAAGACAAAATCTATTTCTAACCCAAAGTCACTAGTATGTTTGCAGTCATGGGTTACCATTAAATATTTGCATTTTTACATTTGCATTTATTGTTACAGGAGTAACTACACAGTTTGGAGAAAATGATGAATGTTACAGTAGAGTTTAATTTCTGTAGTTGCTGAAGGAACTGTAAAGATCTTACAAGGACTATTGGAAGACAGGGATAAATCTGAGTTTGCCAGGGAGATTTTAACAGAACTGGGAGTAATTAAAATGTTTGAATTTTGACTTCTCTTTCTCCTCTCATTCTCTGATGTATGTAATCTCTAGATAGTGTTGTACATACCTCAAAATAACCAATGTTTATGGTCGATCTAGGTACTGCATGTTCTATGCAGACTAAATGAAGTCCTTCAGTCCCATACTATTATCATTTATTAGTGATATAAAATGATCTAGCCACTTCCAGCAGGGAACTAAGATCTTGTGCTGGACAATGCATACACAATATATGCACTAGCATTTTGAGGACCACTCAGAAATCAGTGCCAGACTATCTTAGATACTTTATAACTAAATATTAAAAAGGCTACCCTCCCCAAAAGAGCACACTCATCACACAGATAGTTAGAAAGAGTAAGGACACAGTGCTAGAAACAATTTGTTTTGTAAGGATAAAGTGACTTTAACTTAACAACAAATATACTTTATAGCTTCCAAACACCAAACACATGGTGGACACAGTTCATAAGTCTTCTTTAATTTATGCTGCTTTTCCTCACTAACAAAAACACTTAAAGGAGGAGATTTTTAAATTTTTTTTTTTTACAGACTTTAAAACTGTTTTTAGCCACAAACAAAATCTGAGAAATTTTAAACAGATGTCAAAATAAATTTCCACTTAAATTCCCTTCTGAGGCCTGATTTGCATATAGCTTAATTTGAATAGCAGCTGGGTTGCTGAGGAAAATTTTTACTTTTAAAGAAAAAAAAAAAGAAATATAGATAATTTATTAGTGGAAAAGCAGCCATATTCAGAGACTGTTCGCATTCTGTTCCTGTGGAGCAGAGAAGAGGGTACAGAGCCGTGGTATCTTAGCAATTCAACCAAAGCAAAGACTTGGAAATAGGCAAGTACAATTGGACCACATTAAGCTCCATCAATGCCAAAAAAAGAGTTTGTTTCAGGAGACTTACGAATGGCATGTATCCCAGCAACTATAAAATGTGTAATAGGAAAACCAGGTACTGATTGTTAAGAGATACAGTCGTAGGAAAAAAGCAGAAATAACTACAAGGACAAAAGCTTATTCATTTATGTGATATTGTAACTATATCCAAGTTAGTGCAGTAGGAAGTAAAGGATTAAGCCCTAAATCATCAGAAATAATGTTAACAGCCATGCTGTGCTGCTTTTGGCTTGGATAGAGTTAATTTTCTTCACAGTAGCTAGTATGGGGCTATGTTTTCAATTTGTGCTGAAAACAGCGTTGATAACATCAGGATGTTTTAGTTACTGCTGAGCACCGAGTCAAGGCCTTTTCTGCTTCTTGCACTGCCCCACCAGTGAGTGGGCTGGGGGTGCACAAGAAGTTGGGATGGGACATAGCTGGGACAGCTGACCAAAGGGATATTCCATACCATATGATGTCATGCTCAGCACATAAAGCTGGGGGAAGAAGCAGGAAGGGGGGATGTTTGGAGTGATGCTGTTTGTCTTTCCAAGTAACAGTTACATGTGATGGAGCCTCATGTGAGTGGCTTTTGCTTTACCTATTAAACTGTCTTTATCTCAACCCAAGAGTTTTCTCACTTCTACCCTTCCAATTCTCTCCCCCTTCCTGCTGGCTGGGACTGAGCAAGCAGCTGTGTGGTGGTTAGTTGCTGGCTGGTGTTAAACCACAACACATGCTGAATCAAATAATTTGGGCTTTGCTGTAAGGTTGTAAACGAGAGTGCTTTCTTGGTCTATATTTTGTGCTGCTAGGAGAGGAGCTGGGAGAAATACAAAGAACAGTTTACCTCTCTTCTCTTAGGATGCACAGAGGTGACAAAGACACGAACAGTTTCTTCCCTCTGACATAGCAGCCTTTTGGAGACACCCATCCCTGAAAAATGGTTTAATAGTGTAGCAGAGAGTATTTCTGCTACATTACATACAAGCCATGGAAGAATGAGATGCAGTTTGCTCTGTATTACGGAAGTTAAGAAACTGGTTTCCATCTTGACAGTTTTTGTAAGGGCAGAGTTTGTTCCACGATGCTAGGGAGTGCTTTGTGGCTACAGTAAGCAGAGACTATGGTAGTCTAGGAGTCTTCTGTAATATTGCTTATGATTATAGGAAATTAGACTGGAAAGTCTGTGCTTCCCTTTTTCTGTTGTGCTGCCAAACACAAAACTTAGCAAGTAAGAAGGATGGAGTGATTTGGCCCTGATGGATGAACACTGGTTGTTCTCTGCTACAAGGAAAGGAAAATAGTTGAAGGATCTATTACAGTCTGATCAATGGGTTTATCCAGACTGTGCATGGACTATTAGGTGTTTCATAAATTCCTAAGCACCCTGGGGATACAAATGCAAGGACCAAATCTAATTTTAATGTAAATATTCATAAGCACAGTCAAATAATATCTGCATGCCAGTACGATATTTATTTGTATCAGTATTTCCCTGCATGGAAAAAAACCTTCCATTTGTTGGCTAAATTCACAAGCAGTGAAAGCAAAGCATCAAGGCATCCTTCCTTCTCAGGAAACAACAGGAAATTTTGCTCATAACAGCCTGATCTGTTCATGTACCACATCTCCATATGGGAAACATGGGTGCTGATTTTCATATGTGTTTAGGACTTACAAGCCATATTTAGGACTCAAAGCACATTTGTTTTATTACCTCAGTGCAATGGACTAGAATTCCAACACAACACAATGATTATTCTTGCTCATCATCAAGCTCACTGATAGACAGCTTCACGCTTGTACCCAGGAATGGTGGTACCCTTTTGCAGGCCAGTTAGCATGCAGATTGCATGTAATGAATTTTAGCTTCAGTTTCCCTAATTGAGATGTAGCACAGTGTGTCATTGTATGGTGAAATAAAATGATCCCAGATTCATTTTATCAGGTGCAAATGGAACAAAACCTCATACTAGTGATTTAGGGAAAATAAACACGTAACTGATTTTATACATATGTAAGGTTTCTTCATTTCTATTTACTTAAAAGATAAAAGTAAATGTTTTTATAAAAGAAAGAAGAAATTAGCTCACTGAGGGCTTAATTATCCTTTCTTCTCCAATGGGAATCAATGCTATTGGCAGCTTGCAGGCCTGTTCTCTTGACAAATCAAGTTGTTGGCTGAGGCGTGAAGTGTTAGATTATGATCGACTCAGCGTGACATTGTGGTTCATGGCTACTATATTACAGAGGGAAAAAGGGGATTTATGCTTCATATCCACTTTGAATTCATAGTGAAACAAGTGAATCATTCTGTTCAACCTCAGGAGCTCATGTTCTACACCTGGGGGCTGAGCAATATTACAGGCTTGAACATTTTAAGAAACAAGTGCAATAAAATACCACTGTGAAATATTCTCTCTTTCCCCTCATGCTATAAGTTTAGAGGTTCACCTGGAGTAAAGATTTAATGAGTGCATTTCACTAAAAGAGGAAGGAATAAGAAGGATGGACATGAAAGGTGCGTACTGGTCAACTGGAAAAAGATGCTGTCAGATAGATAACAGATAGATAAATGTAACTAAAGGAATAATAATGCATGGTCTCTCTGGAAGGCCTAAATTGTAAGTCTAAATGATGTACAGAATTTTTCTTCTCCTTCCTTTGCCATTCCCCACCCTCCCCCAACTCCTCGAAGTAGCCATTAATAACACAATTCAGTTGCGCTGTCATGTTTAAGCAAAGGTATAACATTAAGTATGTTTGTACTTGTCTTATTTTCTATATTCCCAGATTAACATCTGGCAAAAAACACTGTCACAACTGGGGGCAGCATAACTGCTGTAATGAAGGAGTGTATCAGTGCAATTCTCTAGAAACACATGACAAAACACGCATTTCACTGGACAGTATTAATAGGGTCTACAATTCCATCTATTCCTCCTGGAAGGACCACCCACCCTTGCAATTCATGTGTGGTCATCTGACCATGTGTAAAACCCGCAGTCACCTAACCAAAAGCTGGAGGAAACTAATCCCCATAGCGCTCCATTTTGATTAAGGTCAAGATTCTCCGTTTTTTAAAATGTAGAATTCACACTACTTTTTCTACAGTGTTAGGAAATGCAAGGGAAATTGAATTTCATCCTTGCCAATACAGCTTGACTGCAAAAGCAGAACCAAAGTCCATCTCCAAAATGTCAGCATTGAATTCCTATTTCAGCCCTATCTTTATAATGAGCAGAATCAAGGCATGGAAGGTGGCACAATGAAATTAAAACCCAGACACCTGCTCCTTTTGGGGGGAAAAAAAAAAATATTCCCTCTTTCCTAATTAAGCAAAAGTGCCATTTTAGCTTTTACTCAAAAGAATGAATTCTCTCCACCTCCTGGTTACTGTTTCTGCAGAGAGGGGCCAATCATCTGAAGGACCTGGAGAAATGCCAGCTAAGATAAGGCTGAAAAATCTCTCTCCAGTTTAAAGATAATGGTTTTCTTCTGTATATTTATGATTTTCAAGAGACAGGGTTTGTTTTTTTATTCTGATTCTGCTACTTAGAAATACCAAGGAAAGGAGCTTATTGTTATTGACTATTCCTTGTTCAGCATACTGACTGAAGAACGTACTTTACGGACAAGTCTTTGTTAGATGATCAGTACTTAGCAACTTGTTAATGCAAACAGAAACACCTCTCTCTCTGCTTCTACCTGACTTTCTTGAGGAAAAGGGAGTGCCTTACTGTTCTCACACCATGCTTCAACCTGGTTTGGTGTTTTATTGGTTGCTGTTCTCAGGAGGTATTCTTCTATCGGTAAGCAGCCATGCGATTTCTGTTTCTAAGTTCGCTATTGATATACAAGACAGAGGGTTCTACTTAAATTTTGTGTTGCTATCATGGCATTCCACTAAGATGGTCTCTGACTCCCTCTGACACCCACAGGGGTGCTAGTTAGTTATATACCCATCCATAAATATGGACTCATCTACTCTTGTGAGAATTAGATTTGATGATAAACTGTCTTTCTATAGCACACAATATAAGGTCTCATAAACTCTAGCTGAAGAGGAAAACTACAGACTGGCTTGTTCATAAATCATCATAAATTTGCCAAAGTCATTCTAGTCTTGCTTTGATGATGCCTGAACTTCAAAAGCTGTTTTGTAAAACCATCAGCTCCTTTATGGTACAACTGCTGCAAAACAGAATTATTTGGAAAAATTGTCCAATGGCAACATGTCAAAACCATGTCAGAAAATACACCAAGGCTAGATCTTCACCCGCCATATGTCAGCTTTGATAGTCCATTGATTTTAGAGAAGCTGCAGAGATTGCTGTCAACATAGAATCTTCATTTTCTATATCTAAGCTGTGGTACTGAACACAAAAGAGGCTACTATGCTGGCCTCTAGCTATCAGGTAATGTACAATGTGAATGCTCTTCAGCAAAGAGAATAAGATCTTAAAATTGCATAGATGCACTAGTTGCTAAAAAGAAGTACAGAATAATATGTTTGTAACTGGTAAATCTTCCTGCAGTAGCTAACCTGATACAGCAGCTGAGATCCTATTCTTCTGACTAGTTACAGGTGCAGAAAATTTATTAACAGCTCAGGTATCTCCCAAATTTCTAATACTGATTGCAAAGAGAAAATGACATTTTGACTAACTTACTGGACAAGATTTATATCTTCTTAAGATTAATGTCTGACCCTAAAGATCTCCAGAAGAAACGTGCCTGAATGCATTCTCACTGCATTATCTACCTCTGAGTTAAAAAACACAGCTAAAAAAAAATGTAAGCCCAAAGTGTCTACCTCCTCACTGCACTTCTGGATGTACTTGAATCCCACTGCTCTCACTTGAGAATTGGAATCTCTCTGAATGTTCAGCTGGCTGCACTAACAAATCAGCTGTTTATATTAGTTCTCTGGCATAACGAAGCATATTTTCTGCTTTGCAAAATATCAGGTCAATTTGATTAACTGGTGCCATCATTGTCATGTTATTTCTAGAACATCTCCCAAAAGTTACAATCTGCAAAAGTCTTAATATTACTTTTTTCTATTAAGTATATTATTGAGTAAAATTATACATCCTATTTTGGCAGTCAGTGACCTCAAGCTGGATAGTTGTCTTTTGGAGTTCTGTACACTATGTACCAAGATACCATACCTATCCCACAGAACTTAAAACACAAACCAGAAAAGCCTGCAAAGAAAGATATTTAGTCCTATTTGCAGAGGTGAAACCAAGGCAAACAGAAGCTAGACACTTCCAAAGGTCACAAGAATTTTTGCAGGATGCAAAAATTGAATCAACAACTTCTAGGGGCACATCTGTAGTGTGTAATTCTCAGGACACAAGTACCTACATTACTTTTTACTAAGCTGACTGACGTAAGAACCACCCTATCAGTGTGACACTGCACCTAAGCTAACAAGCCCAGCTGGAGGAAAAGATATTCAGACTTTAAGATGGCTATATAAGTTAGGGCACATGAATAGCTCTTTCCACAAAAAGCTATGTGTGCTATTCAGCTGTATGAAATAGGGTGTAAGTCACAACCTAAACCTTATTCTAGTTTCTGAAAATAAATAAAAAAACCCCATATTAATAATAATAAAGAAATCAAATAGTAATATTAAGTTTCTGTTAAAACTGGCATGGATGTTCTAGACTGGCATCAAACAATGTAATTTTAACACCTGACAAGTAACACTGGTTACTGAAGTGTGGAACATACGCATTTGAAACACATCCATGAAAGTATCCATCTTAGTTATCAGTACAACCAAAGGATTTGTAAAAAGTCTTTTTAAGAATTAAAAGGAATTCCTCTGTTTATGAGATGTTTTTTCTTTTTTTTTTTAAATTTTGTTGATAGTCATGGTTCATATTTCTTTTTAGGTATATATAGATTTATATATTTGTGTAAGTACATATACAATCACACATTAGATTAGTTTATTGATATATGTTTCATACTAGACATACAAGGTTTACAAGGTTTGGAGTTGTCCATCTTTAAAACTTAAAAGGGCACTATTATTACAAAGCTTATTTACTTAAAAAGGTTGGTTCTTTCAAAAGAAAAAAATAAAGCACATCCAGCTACAGAGGTACCTACCAAAAAGCTGGCAAAGTTTTTGTACAAAGACAGCTAACTGTTCTCCTCAGCTGTGATCATGATACATCTGTGTTTACTTTGTCCCATTATAGCAGCAACTAAATTTTATTGTCATGGAAAGTCACTGAAAAATGGTTGAAAGTTCCATGTAGAAATGTTCATGGAAACCACATGCTCAACTAAAGCAAGGTGAAGTTTGTGATGGAGTAATTTTCAGATTTCTGCAATCCAGGAAGAATATTAATTGTTGGCTCATGAAATATGAATACTACAGGCTAAAGAGTCACTACCGCATACTCACAAAGCTACTCTCAATTAAAAAAAAAACAAAACCCGACCTTTGCCTCTTCCCCTCTGACCCCACCTCCCCAAAACACCAGCAAGGTACCAGAGATCTAAAAGCCTCAATAAATTATTTCTTGAAACATTAGAGTAATGAACATAATCAATCCAAAGACATTGCCATCTGCATATATATATATATATATATATGTAGAAGAACATATTTTTCTAAATTCCCTGCTTTGATTCAAACAGGGAATATCAATTCTGCTCCGAGAAAGTTGCACACTAGAAAAAATAACAAACAAGAAAAGAAGAGATGTCAGCACTTCATCCTTTTTGGTTACATCTAAATGGAGAGATGTCAGAGCACTTCTGATTTCAGGTGAGCACACCAACCACGTCCTGGCCCCCGCCTCTGCGACACTCCACTGTGCATGATGCTCTTTTGTACTTTAGGGAAAGGAGCTCGCCTTGGGCAGCTGGCTGAGTCAGAGCTGGGTTCCTGAGCTCCTAGAGGAGTAGGGCTCTGCTCTGGGCACAAACCAATTCACTTTGATCAGCTTACTTATGCATCCCTTAGATAATGGGAGCTGTACCAATGTATTTCAGTTCTAAGACTGAATTCAAGTCTCATTTCACATAGGAGTGTGGGGTGTATTAAAACATTGCTAGGAGAAAATCCACTACTGGAACTGGCAAGCTATACAGATCTACAGCTCTGATCCTGATCACAAAAGACTACAGCATAACATGGAAATAAATCATTAGATATTGCTATTAATTTCTCTGTTTTGTCTTCTGCAGCACTAAATACATTAAGGAATTTTTGATAAATTTTCCAATTATATTTGTTCAGAAGCATTGGCAAAACAATCTGTGCTATTAATGAGATGTTTAGTGCAAATTAATCATTAAACTGGACAGTCTATGCCCTGAAAAGAAATTTGTTTTACAGAGTGTTTTTATTAGCACAGTCAGTCTTTGGAAATTATAGTGTTTCTTGAAAGATCTTCATAATTACTTTAACTTGTTATAAGCATTCTAAAAATTTTTTACAAAAGGCAGGCATCCACAAAGCACTCAACTGCATGGTGGTCTGTCAATCTGCCCTTGCACGTCTCAAGAAGAATAAAAGGAGAAGGAATCTCTAACTTTATACATGGGGACAGCAAATAAGGCAAAGTTCAGTTGAACTCTGGTCCTACGGTACCGAAGAAGGAAGGAGGAGCGACACTGAAGATAGCCATCACGTTATAAGTTAAAGGAATTCTTAAGGTCACTGGAAATCTCCTGGAAATGAGTTCTTTGTAAAGAGCTCTCTAGTTACCTAGGGAGTTACCTAGTTTTCTTTCCTGCATTCAGCATAACATGGGTGGGGTAGAGAATCTGCACGTTTTTTTAACCTCAGTTAAGTAAGCTGCAATAAAGAAATCTAATGCAGCAATTAATGCATATGAAGAGCAGAAATAGTGAACACATTCTGCATAGAGAGATTTCTCATACATAGGTTCTATCAGACAGTAGCATGCATGTGAAGGTTAACATTTTATTAAGCAGCACAAACACATGTTATAGCTGCTTCCAGTATTGCACATATGGCAACATAGGAAGAGTAGTTGTTGCTTAAAAGAAATATAGTTAATCTAACTAGACAAACTGCAAGGGAATTATGAAATCAGAAGCAGCCATCAGATCCTCTTAGCATCACTGCTTTGTCTGGAGCTAATTGCTACATCCCATAATTATGTTTATTCCCTAGGCATTTGCCTAACCCTATTTCTTGCGATGGCTGTTTGTACCATGTTCTTATTTTTAATACAGCATAGCTATTCTCTGTGCACAGACATACTCTACTCACATTTCTTTAGGATTTGACCCTTTCTTGGCTTTAGTTCGCGGCTCTCGTTCTCGTATTTGGCACAAGTTCAAATCGTCTTGTAACATCTATCCTTTCAAATCTCTTTGGAATTTTATATACCTCAAAAAGGTCACCACTTTCTCTCTGTACTCCATGTATTTTAGCCTTAAAGTTTGAGAGTTTTATTGTGGGGTGGGGTTTTTTTGTTTGTTTTTGGGTTTTTTTGTGTTTTTTTTTTTGTTTAGAAAACCTTATCTTTAGAAAAAACCCTAATGTTCAGTAACATTATGGCTGGCATCCACTTCATGTGTTTTCCTGATAGTCTTCAACAAACTGTAACTACTGCCTCTCACATGTATCCTCATAAGTTGCTTATATTGTCTTAACAGTNAGTAGCCAAGTTACCACCTCAGAGATACTTAAAAAATATCAGGAAAAGCAAACAGGATGCTAGAACCAGCCTGTATATCAACCTGTGAGAAAAAAAAGAAAAAGAAAAAAAGAGGTTGGTCTGATTGATTCCTTTTTAACAGCTATTGTCTTCAATGTGACAGTGGCTGTTTGTATTGGCCTTGTATTTAAGACAAAGTCTTAATAGAGATGGTAGGAGATAAAATCCTTCAGGAAGCTAAAATCACCTTATCTCATCACTCAGCTTTAGCACAACAGGACAGATTTGCCCTTTGCAGCAAGTATAACAGACTTTTGGTTATACTTGTAATGGGCCTCTCACTGCATTATCTAGTAAGCTGTCTTTTTTCCCCCTCCTATATTTAAATGACTAGGTGATTTATTGAACATATGTTGCCATATAGCAGGGTTTACTGGAACCCCCCCGTATGTTTTGTCTTGTTTTTTGTCTAGTTTGGAGAAAAGGAGGCTGAAAGACAATCTCAGTGCTCTCTGCAGCTTCCTGAGGAAGGGAAGGGGAGAGGGAGGTGGCGATATCTTCTTCCTGGTATCCAGTGGCAGGATGTATGGGAATGGTTCAAAGCTGCATCAGGGGAGGATCAGACTAAATTTTAGAAAATATTTCTTTACTGAGAGGGTGGTTAAACACTGAAACAGGCTTCCTAGAAAGGCAGTCAATGCCACGTGCCTATCAGTGTTTAAGAGGCATTTGGCCAATACCCTGAATAATACGCTTTAACTGTTGGCCAGCCCTGAAGTGGTCAGGCAGTTTTACTACGTGATCACTGTAGGTCCTTTCCAGCTGAACTATTTAAAGTATGAAGATATTTTTTAGGAGCCAGACCATAAAAAGTCTGCTAGTTCTTCCTCTCTTGTACAGGTCTATTTCTCTGCAGACACAACATCTAGTATTTAGATATCTACATCCACACTTTTATCCACTGATTTTATATTAAGCGGCTAAGATTATTTTAATCTCTGTTCATTTTACAAAGAAATAACTCTACATTGGCAGCATTGTATCATACTGTAAACTGCACTGTAAACTCCAATGCTGAGCTGCAAAATACATGCTCTTTAGAATTTATGTCTGAAGACAAGGAAGAATGAAGATATGGTAGCAATCTCTATAATGAAACAGCAATGTACGTAGGAGAGGGTAAACAATGGAAATCTTTCATTTGATCAGCATATTATGTATACTTTATTATAGAAGCATTTTGACCCGAACTGCCTCTCTTCAAGATACTAAAAGTTTTTGCAGGGCTATGCTGACTTGTTAACTCTGATTTGCTTAGTTACAAGGCACAGAAAGATTTTCATTGTGTGATATGATGGCTAACTTCAGCTCCTTCACCACATAGCAGTAATTACCACTTTGTAAACATTTTCTTTGAGTTTAGGCCCACAAAATTTTGTTGGTTTTTTTTTGGCCAAGAGTAATAGCTCTGGGAATGACTTCGAATCTCATCTCCAAGAGTTGTAATATAAAAATGAGAAAACAATCACCCTTGAAAATTTTCTTAATGTGAAAAGCCTGAGACATCCTCCTATAAAACCTGTGAAAGTCATATTGATATTTTAATACTAGCTAGTTTTAGTACCCCTCCTTCCTAGCTTTCAACATAGCAAACCTGCTAGGATGGCACCAGACTCTGTTGCCCTCTAGTGACTTCCAGGCAGGGCAATGGCTTTCAGAACCGTCAGTACAGATGCATGTGAAAAAAAAATGAATCCCGAGGTCAAACTGATGTTGATTTGTCTTTTCCAGCTCTCCACTCCACCCCCCTCATCACCTTTCCAAATGTCCTAAGCAAAATAGAAGTCAGAAATGAATAATTAACAGCTCTTTAGATTTCAGTTTTATTGCCCTCAGTCTCCATCTTTGGTGTTATTTAGGCTGTAGCAGAGTTTCCCAAGTGACCATCTTTATCCATATTACACTATCAGTATCTGAGAATCCTGTCAGCTGGCAGGTGCTATAGGATTGTAATTCTCTAGATCAGTACAAATATATTGGGGAAAAACACCACAAGAATGGCTGACAACTACTCTTTGAAGGACTCATGGCTGTGTACAATAGAATACAGAGCAACTCATAACAACAGAGCCAGTTTTACAACATCTGTAAAATCCTCAGGACTGAAAAGCCCATAGCAATGGGACTCTGGGGTCTCTGAACAGTGTTTTCATAATGATTGTTAATCAACAATGATACTAATCCTAGCCAGAGGGAAAAGGAGAAGGGGCAGAAGAGAATCAATTCTTCACTCAGTCAAGAGTCTGGTTGGGACCATGCAACACTGATAGAGTCTTCTCTGATTAGCATGAGGTCACATCATCTCTTTTGTTATCTGTCTTAATGAAAATATTACAGTGGGATTTTGCTGTCTTCCCTTTCTAGCAGAGCAAGCCTGTGATGAATGGTATATGGGATTTTCAGTGTGCTATATGCCAGTTCCTGAAGGAATAATATTTTGCATTCTGCATTTGCCCAGGAAATGCTTCTATGATCTATGTTTCAAACCCACCGTTTGAGAGAGCAGACTGCTGTGTCATCCACACTGCACAAATCGTTTGTAGCCATATTGGTCCTCACCATGAGCATATGTGAGGATTTTTCAAATGTCACAAAACCTTGCCATCTTAAGGATTAATATTAAACACCTTGTACCATATGGAGGCACATGAGAGAGAATCCTTATAGATTTTAGCTTGGTACTGCATGATTTGCTGGAGAGGGCCGTGTTGTAAGCATATTTAGCAACTGCAGATAATAGATATTCATGTGGTTAAAACCAATATCTCTCTCCACAAACCTAGCTTAATTAGCTTTGCTGCCATTTTTTATGATAATTTAGTTCTGCCTTTGCCTTTTGGCTGGCAGATCATCTCTGGAAACCTCTTACAGAAATTCCTGTTGACTGCAATGATTCTCAGTTTGGGCAAAACTGATCACCGCTGCCTTCCCTGCTGTTGAGCTCAATCAACAAGCCATATATAACTCTCTACAAATAAAAATACCAGTTGGGTCAGAAAATCTGAAAACTGGCTGTTTGACACCAGAAACGTAATGATAATGTAACTAGTTCTGCCAGGACTTGCATCAGAGCATAACAGATGAATCCCTCCCCATCACTGAGTCACCTTGCCAACTTTTTTTCAATTAGTTTCCTCCTTATAAATCAACAGTGAAAGATCACTTTTCAGCTAGAAGGTATTCAGTCAAACAGCAATATACCATCAGCAGCCATGAGACAAAAATATGAGGAAAATGGCAACACTGACACTTTATTTTTCTTTGCTGCTCACCAAATATGAAACTTATTCTCAGGGTTTAGGGAGAGAGTAGAAGTTTCTTATTCTGTTTGCATTTTAACTGATGCTCCTCCTCCCTTCCCTTCCTACTTCAGAAAGGTCACTTGTCTATAAGGGATGGTTGAAATGTGTGGTTTTCCTCAATTTTTGGTTACCTGTGTTCATGAAATTATATGATCTTTCCCTTCTGTTCTTCAGCTCAGTCTCAAATTCATGTCTTATCTCATATGCCTCGTATGAGGCATATCTCACATGCCTCAATCAACAGGGCTCAGTTTTGATTCAACCAGTTTGATTTTCAGTCACAAGCATTGTTATTGTTGCTCCACTCTTCCTTACATGTAATTCTTTCACACTTAATTGGAACTCCAGGGTGATTTGATCTGGGAGAAATCCCTTGTAAAACTATCAGGTTGTTTATGTGCAATGTACAGCCCTACACTGTTTGTTTTGCTGTTATTCAGGTTCAGGTTCAATCTTCCTCGAGACTTTTCCCAATACAGAGTGCAGAGCATACAATAAAACAAATAAGCACGGTCGCTGCCTGACTGCTGCCAAGCAGAACCTACAATGTCTGAATTCTGCCAGCCACTTTTGGAAGAAAACATCATTTGGATCTCCCTCTTCTGCTTTGCTGTTGATTTTTTCAGGGCCTGTATAAGAACTTAATGACTTTTGAGACTTTGACTCTTTCTTTGGAGTTGGTTAAAACTGGCCAGCAAATTCCAAAGTTATCAGGGACAGATGGGCAGCATGCACGCAAAAGTCTCCTATCTACCCAGGCTACACAGTGCCTCCATTCGGATCTTGTTCTGAACAATTTATATACAGTCTTGCTGTGTGGCCGCTGTATCTCACATTAACCTATCTTCTGTGTATGTGTTAGATCAACATCCATCTACCTCAACTCACTGAATACCACCATTCTGCTATAGTTATCAGGAGGAGATTATATAGTCCATAGCATTAAAACAGAGTTCTTCGGCAGACAGCAGTTATGTCACCTCTGTTTAAGTGAATGCTTGTTTTTTTGTATCAAAACAATGACTGAAGGCAAAGAATTATCTTACATAATCACAAATTTGTACTACCTTAGCTTATATTTGAGATACCTCACAGATTGATAAATCTACTGAATAGGGAGACCAGCAGATGCACAAAAATGGTATGGAAAACACAGCTATTGAAGAGTGATTATAAATTATATTTCAGTATCTTAAACTAAATAATGCTAAAGAGAAAAATGGTGTGCTATTTACTCACTCAGCCTACTTGAGTTCTATATAACATTCTGATAACAAGTGCCAGGACCATGGACTAAATTGCACACTTTTTCTTCATTTAAATTTTACCTGATGAATAGGAGTATTATAGGGATTATACCTGTGAATGATAAAGCTAATCTCCTATGTAACAGTTGATGGTGATCACTGCTTGTATTATTCAAGGTAAAATGAACTTTTCTGTGTGTTCAACTTCAAAGGTTTTCATTTGACTTGCAGAGAAAGGAACATAAAGGAGGAGACAAGAGCACGAACTCTGGATTGAAAAGGAGGATAAACTGATTATTTCTGTGTTTTGTACAATCCAAAGTTGTTAGAAAAACATAAAGCATTTCTTATATTAAACGATTGATTTGAGAGGAAAATGGAAATGCTCACATGTTTCACAATGTGCAGATGGACAAGTGCAAAGCTTTCAGTAATGATAGCTCATGGAAATAAAACAAAAATATCACAAATCCAGACGCCAAGTCAAGACTGCTGAATTGCCATTGTTAGGACCCTATAATACTACAGGATTTATTTTTCATTTGAAGAAATACTGTTTTCTGTCCACAGCAAGATATGTTCAGAGGGATAGCATATTTCGCAAAGAGCTATGATTCATACCTCCTCCCACCCCAATCTCACTCTCTTCTGTGGATAATGTACCTGACAAATGATTTATCTTTAGCTGAGAACAACTGTGCTGCATATTTGTACCGTTCAGAGTCCTGGAAAGTGTCTGAGGAACTCCCTGCTCAGCGAAAGCACATTCAGGGCAGTAAAACAATATAGATCTGGACATGCACCTGTTTTCTCTGAGGACATAATCAGTTAAAGATACAGAAAACCTTAACAGAGGAAAGAGACATACAATAAATAAATAAAATAATTAAGTACAGTTGTTTGCTTTTTGGCCAATTTCTTTCCTGACTGAAGATAAATATTCCTCAGAGTCCTTTGACTTGCAAACTCTGAGACCTTGAAAGGAAAAAAAGGGAGGGGAGAGAGAAAAAGAGTAAGCACAAACACACTTCCTAAGTGGGGTTTTATAAAATATTGCAGCTCTCAGTCTTAAAATGTCTAAAATGAAAATCTGTTGCAAGGACATAATAAAAATAAAGCTGATAATGTGCTCCCCTAGGAAGAAGGAGCACATGCTGCTCCCCAGTACCCAGAAGCCATTATTTCCACTGAGAATAAAAACAACTTACACAGTAAGATGCATTCTCAGCTTCCAAAGTTGATTTAGAGATATCAGAAAACTTTCAAAATAAGCATGGCTTAGCATGAAATTAGTGAGGAAAATGCCTCAGTTGAAATAGTCCTCTGTTTTGCCATTTACCTCCTTACCCAGGAGGACTTACATCTGATCCCCCAGCCCTGCAGTGCCCCATTCAGTCACGTTATTATCAAAGCACAGCAATCAATCATTTCTCACTACAGGTGACACTCAATAAGCATCAGGAAACAAGTCATTGTTACAGATATAAATATATATCCCATTTAACTGTCTTTCCTTAGATACAGTCATCTAACAACCTCAAAAAAATGAGCTCGATTGCCCAGTAAAATTCTTCATTATATCAGAATGGAAAAATTTATATGAACTTACTTATATGCAATAAAATCCACAAAACCTGTAATTAAATTGAAGTGTGATGCACAACCATGAACCTGCATATTTCAATGTTAAGACAACAGTATGGGATCGACCTTTTAACTGAATGTTCCTCCTAAAACTTGACATCAGTTATGAGGTACTGTGACCAAGCTTTAGTATCAACATGATATTGTGATCGATATTCATCAATCATTCTTCAGCAATATCAAGCCCCATTTTGTTTCTCCCATGCCCACCTCATTTTTAAGGAGGTAAAGAAGTTTAGATTCAGAGCCCAGCTTTCCTGGAGATGGGGAAGTCGAATGGAATCACAAAGCCCAGTGGTCCAGTTAACGTAAGGGGATCACTATAGAAAAACAAACAACCCCATGTGAAACTGCAGCCCTCACCTGCTCAGGTGGGAAAGAATGCTGGACACAAACAAAAATAATCTTAACAGTTTCTAGGATTCATCTGTCTTTCCTCTCACTTGTACCAAGGATTTTATTTGACTGTCAGAGGTTTTCTTACAAGAAGGCTAGGATCTAGTGTGGGAAGAAGAGTTTTGCTCCCATTTTACCACTTTTCCACAGTGGTTCTTCCTCACTAGCTAAGGACAATGAGATGAGCTTTGCTATGCTTACAAATAATATTTTCATTTTCAAAAAGAAAAATGGAAAATGTATAGAAATGCCAATAATGTAAAACCAACCAGGAATCCTTTCTGACTTTTTTTTAAAGCAGCAGCAAAATTAAGAATTGCAAACATGCTCATCATAACGTGCCTACACTTCAGTACAAGACAGTATTACTAGCACAGCACTTTTTGGTGGTTTACGAGAATTCCTACAATCTGAAGTTCTTTAAAGTTAAATTGCACTTCAAAGTTTCATTTACACACTGTAAAAATGATATAGTTAAGTTTTCAACAGGGAATGAATTATTCATTAAAAAAGATAATGGTGTTAAACTCGTCCAAGGAGCTATAACATTAGCATAAAGAATACCTTATGTCACATTAATTTTAAAAACAGAAAACATACAACACAAAAGACATTGAACCATGGATTTGGTTTTTGGTTACATTAAACAAAAAGCAATTATTCTTACAGCAACCTTTTCATAGCATTTTAATCATACTGGTAGGTATTTTACAAGCCATTTGATCTTAATTATTAATTGCATCAGGGTATGCTGGGTAGAACATGCTTCTATTCTAATTTTATTATCTTTGCTTTTGACTTTATGCAAAGATGCGAAACAAGTGCTTGAAAAGGAAAACTCAGTGTTAGCTTTTTTTAAAGTCTTAGTGAAATGGGAAAAGTCAGATATAAGAATATACAAAACCTTTAAAAAAAAAAAAAGAAAAAAGAAAAAAAGAGACCACTTACAGAAAATTTAGTGGGGGGGATTCCAAAAGTTTGGGAGAGGTTAAAAAACCCAAACCAAACAAACCAACCTTCCTCCCCCTCTCAAATCCAACCCAGACAAATGTAAAAAAAACCAAAACCAAACCAATTAAAAACAATGAAAATAAATATTTTCTTCAAAATCAGTCAGCTTTAATAAAACAAACAAACAAAAACCCAACCAAAATCCTCCACACCTAGCAGTAAGGAGTAACTTAGAAGAATTAAATCCGTATCTGTAAACTAGTTCTCTTAAATATGTCAGTTAATTCTATTTACTGACAGAACAGCACAATTCCTTAGCTCCTTCTTGACATAACTTCTGTAAAATGGACTCATTGCTACTTCCCAGTGATTTTTTAGCCTTTTAACAGTAATGTTCTTAAACTACTTTGAGTAAATAGTCTTCAGAATTAGAATAAGAGAATTGTTTTCCTATATCATCCATCTTCAACTTATTCATTTGGTCTATTGTGCAAAGTAACTGTTTCATCAGTTTTCTAGTGGAGTTTAATGAATAACACTTCACCTATTTTGGAATTAAAACTAGTTGTAGAAGTCTTTTACTGGTTTCTTATAACTTGTTTTAGAACTCATTAGGGTCAAACCAAAAGAAGGTTTCTCAGTCAGGCAAAGAAATTGTTGCACTAGAAAGACAAGGGGCCATGGCTGTAGCAGTCAGAGAATTCATGCTGGATTTTCCTTACATTTACTTATTTACTTCTTTATTTTATTTGCATTACTTACTACTTAGATTTACTTTGCTTTACCAGTTAATCTCCTCAGAATTAGGAAAAACTTAGATGAATCAGATTCTGCAGAGTTGATGGGACAAATTCAAGATAACCATGTAAAATCTTGGCTTTATCCTAAGGAGTGAGTGATTTGGATGGAATCTCTCCTGAAGGCAGGTTTTTGCTATTGCAATGCCCAATTTGGTCTTGCAGTCTGTCTCACAGATGGGAAAGAAAGTTTGCTCCCAATACCTTTGTAAGGGAAGGTCTAGTAGCACTTGCCCTTGTCACAGCGTGAGGTGACTGGGCTGGCTGAACTCCCTTCTAGCCTAAGTTCCTAAAGGTTGCCTCACCCTGCAAACCCTTCATGGAGGGTTAAGAAGGTTACCCCTTCATTCTCAGTCTCCAATTGTAATGTTCACATAGCTGTTGCTTTGAGTTAATTTGCAAGCCACAGGGTATAGGACCATAAAAGCCGGTATCTTACGGCTGTGATGAAAAACTGGTACCATGGAAGAACATCTTTCGTACTTGCCATGCCATAATCTTACAGCCTATGGAAACAACCGTGCAAGTGAGACCAGGATTAACTGTGTTGTAGTGCTTCATTCCATTCATCTGAAACTGGTGGTTCCTTGCCACAAAATCATTCTGTAAAACTGATTATTTATTTTAGGCATATTCCAGATCCTGCAGCTCTAAGAGCAACTTCAAAACATGAATTGCATCTAAACTCATTCAGCTTTCTCCTCCATAATCTGCACGCTGCTTGAAATGATAGCCCTGGGAAGCAGAAAATGATCTATTTGTCTCAAACATTGTTTAACTGAAACCCTGAGGTCCCCCCTTCCTACATTGTTAACTGCTTCAGTGCTGATTATTTTGAGGAAACATCTGCCCTGTGTGCTTACCTATGATTCCACGACAGTTTGGCATCCCCTCAGATAGCAACCTCCCCACCTCACTAATCCTCTCTCTCCTTCTCTGCAACTTTTGGGACAGAAAAATTATTTTCAAATGCCTGAGACACACCGACATCAAAAATGGAGAAGGATAAAACCAATTCTATATAGCAACTCACAAAACAGCACAGCAGTCACTATGCCAAGTGCAGTATACTTTTCCTCATTTAATTAAGAACTTCATCCATTTACAGAAATCTACTATACAATTTCAAAGGCTGCATCAAACAAGAAATCTAAATCTGCCTGTATCTTGGGGAGTATAGACCTTCCTCACAATAAGTAATGAATGTCCCAGTAGCTCCAAATGAACCCCAGGTGTTTCTGCCCAGCCTTCAGTCACTGCAATTCCTCCTCAGTAATTACTGCTCAGAGACATCTTCAATCGGGTAGTATATTTTAGCAGCATTAAAGGCCTTATGTGAATCCCAGTTCCACAGAGACTTTCATGGGTTTGAACAGGCTTTAGATCAGGCACTAAATATACAGATTTGGGACTGTGTTAGGATATAAAATGCTGTTTAATCTGAGATGGAAGTTAAACCACAAAAAACATATCACGATGGGAGAATTAAATATTTCTTTTCCTGAAAGTTCAATACCTTGAAAAAAGTAATAACAAAAGCATGTGATATCAGAGTCAGGCGTGTAGCAATCTGATGGAGTAATACAGGTGCTAGTTGAAATAATGAAGAGATAACAATAATAAATAGGATACTGTCAGTAGATAATACTTCTCTGCTTCTAGATACATGCCAAAGACAGCTGGGTTTCAGAGGTAGAGGCTCTGATAATTCACTACTATACTGACTTTAGTTCTATTATACAAAATTATGGCTGTTTAGATACAACCCCTGTATCTGATGAATAGCAATGCCAAGGAATAAGAGTCACTCACTTTGTCATGGAATGATTGTATAGATTCATGACCTGAAATTTATCTCAGTTTAAACAACTATCACACACAAGTGGACGCAGAATCGTGAACAGAGCACTTCAGACTCTGACTCAGGTTTTGGGGCCTGAATTTCTGAAACCATGGAATATTTGGCCATAAATAGCAGTGGGTGCAATGTACTACATTTAGATCACCCAAGCACATCCACAAAACTACACCTCAGGATAATGTATCCCAAAGGGAAATGAAGCAGAAGATACAGTCTGTGTAGTAGCTCACAATACAGAGCTTAGATAGCAATAGGTAAAAGCTGAAGAGATTTATAGACTGAGGTTAGATAAACATATTTTAAATATTTTTAGGTCAAATTTACCTTAAGTCACCCAAATCTCTCTAGGCTTAAAATCTGGTTTCTTTGTGAAAATTCTTGACACTAGGAGAACCCAGAAAACCAGGAGAACAGCCTGTCTCATAGTAACATGCAATAGTAAAAATGAATAAAAGAGGAAAATAAAGGCAGAAAAAAAATCAGAAGAGACTATGCAAAAATAGGAAGATGACATCTCTTTCTCTCCCCTTCTCACTTCACTATGCGTGAATGCATGATTTCTTCTATCCCTCACAACATTCACTAGCTTCCAATTTCATTTTCAATTCCCAGCAGCCAATTATCAGTGTAACAGCTAGAAGGGAAGTAGAGACAAAGGAGGTAGGCCAGTTTAATTAACACATGGGCAAGCAGAGGTTTATTTCGGTACTCTGGTCTCTCCTGAAGAGACAACGCTTCTGCTATCAGACCCTATTAAAAATGCATTTATTTCATATTTTGTCATAATACTCTCTGTAAGGGAAGGAATGAATCAAGGTGCATATTTTGTGAATGATTTATAAAGTGGTACTACAGATTTATGATCTGAATCACAGGTTCTTGTGGGAATGCAGCACTACTTCTCTTATACGGAACTTAAAATGGTTAAAATAATTTTTTTCTCCTTGGTATTTGACAGAGGAAAAGTCCTTCTACCTCTCTCAGGTACCTCCACACACATCAGCTTTACCGGTATCAAAATCTTTTTCCCTCCAGCCCTGGGGAGAAAGGAAAATTCTAGTTCTGGAACATCTGATGAATAAAAATGTCTCAATGCTTCTTGAAAGGTGTAAAACAGCATTTAGGCAGCAAAGACTATGTAAAAAACCCACACAAACCCAACGCCAAAACAAACAAACAAACAAAGCAAGTCATTGCATGAAATGGTGAAGGGAAAACTAATCGAGAATTTGCAATATTTGCCTTTGAGTGGGAGGTGATAGTTCAGTGAAAGGTAAGATAGACCCTATAGTGCCTCACAAATAGTTCCTCTTGCAGCACTTTGCTGTCTGAGATTCTCCAGCCCCACAGATAGCTAACTTATTTTGAATCTAGCCAAGTCAGCCTAATGAAGCGGAAAAAGCAGCAAGGAAGAATGGGAATGGTGTGTGATGGGAGAAAAATGTGCATTTTCCTGAAGAAGCATCAATATGCTCTTCCTCACGGTACACAGTTTGAAATGTGTTTTGTGTTACAGGGGCATTTTGGGCTCACCTTGCTGAACTCCTGCTAGCTCCCAGCCAAGAAAAAGCAACAACAAGAAAAAAAAAAAAAATCTGCTCCAAACCACAGTCCCCAAAAGAAACCATACCCACAAAAAAAGTTTAAGCTTGGTGAAGTCAATGGCAAATATCTGCCTTTGTGATCTTAAACACACTTATTTCTGTATAGACTAATTTCGCATTTTATACATAATTTAAAAGCTTGTTGCGCTGATTCTTCCATAGTCAAGCATCAGGATATGCTGTAAAGCATGAAACACATAAAATATGTGAGCAGAAAAACAACCACCAACCAACCAACCCACCCACAAGCCTGTTAGCAATATCTGTTTCTCTGGGGTAAGTGAGAACGTGGCAGACATGTTTGGTGCACAGCTCTGAAGCAATGAAAACAGATATTGAATGGTTGGTGTAAGCTTGCACTTGGATGCATCCCCAGAAGCTACATCCTAGATACAAGCCCATTTCTACTGTCTTTGCAAATTGCTTTGTCTTCCCAAGATGCACATGCTAAATTCAGACAACATGTTTCCTCCCTGGCCATGGGCTTGCTAAGAAAAATTAAAAAAAAAAAAAATAAAAAAAAATTCCCTATACTTCCTTTGGGTTGTTNTTGGTCTTTAAGTGAAAGGAAAAAAAAAAAAAGAATGCTATCGTGGAACCCTAGTTAAATGTAGCAAGGATCAATTCCACATCATACAAACAGCATGGCATGACATTTGAGGCAAAATGTAGGTGACCTGTCAGTGTCTAGAGGAACTTGCTACAGCAAGATGCCTACAGCTCTTCCAAGTGGGCTTCAGGTAAGTTTCTAAGGCATGCAGAAATATGGGGCTTTTGGTCATAAGCTACAAAAATCACAAGAGTAACAAAAGTGCACACTTCTTACAGCTTACACTTAGTGCAACCGTAACCCCAGCCTTTGCGAGGCTTCTGATTTCATGGGAAGTTGACCTTTCCTTAGGAGTCCAGGGAGCTGCACAAGGCTCACCCCTGAGGACCACTGAAAATTAGTGGGTGTGAAGGGGAACTGTCTGCCTCCTCCTCTCCTTCATTAAAGATAAGCAAGTTCCCAGGCAAAGATCTTTGTTGAGTGAGAAGTACATATCAGAGAGAGAACAATCACAAAAATGTTTTACTGCTACTGGGAATTACTGAGTTGATTGAATTCTACCTTCCTTAACTTCTATTTTTTATATGTTTTCATCTTTGAAGGCAAGAGATGGTAGAAAGAAACAGGTGTTGACAAAGAAAAAAAAAAAGAGAACTGAGATTGTCTGACTGGAGCCTACAGCTCAGCCACTGTGCAACAGAGGTAACCAAACCCAATACATACACCACACACACATCTATCTGCTATCAATTAGGAGTAAAAGAGATCACTTATGACTGCATATGATGTATATTATATATGAATGAAGAACTTTTGTTTTCATTTAGTCATAAAACTTCTGAAGAGCTGAACATAATTCTACCATGGTTAGTCTTTCTGCTACATTTCCTCCTCTTATCTGAAATTATTATTTTTATACAATTGCCCTCTGAAAAGCCTCTTTCAAAAACCTAAAGAACATTGAGTTGATTTGTGCATAATTACCTTAGCTATTTTTGCTTCTATTCCTAATGTCCCAGCATGTCTATACATCTGTCCTTCAGGTTGTATTGCCAGGGTAAAAATCTGTGTCCTCCTGGGTTCCTGCAAGAATCAGTCAGAACTATAACAGAAACTGCTTAGTTTCACTCAGGATCAGGACAGTTGGCTGTGGGATTCCTGGATGACAGCCTGTTCCTGAATGCCTAACTCACCCCTGCATATGATGTGCATTATAATGAGAATATGACATAAATAATATCTATACCACACAAAGTTTCACAAAGATGTACTCAGATTAGATGTAATCATCCACATTAAACACACTACCTATCATAGCACAACACTATGGTAGCTTGGGCACTGAAAGCAGAACAACTGTAATAACCCAGGGCTTCACACTCCTGAAATTATTATGCTTCTGGTTGTAGAGCTAGATCAGATAAGTCTCCTTGGGCTTCACCAAAGCCTAGGAAATCAGAAACATAAGGAAATCATAATATTCTGTAAATACATTGGAGATTAACACTGCTAAAAAAGTAAAACTATTAGATTGCAATCTAATAACAAGACTATGCAAAGCCTCATTAGTTTTAAGGTAGAGCTTGATACACATATGGATTTCATGACATAACTGACTGGTGGGCAGACCTGAAAATGCAGGAGATCTTTCTAGCCCCATGCTTTGTATCTTGTAGATCTGATGATTCAATATGCTGAAGCTTCCTGGTTTTTCATTTATTAGCAGCAATGTTTTTTTATGGACACTTTGACTATATCCTTTGTAGGTTAAGTCTTTAAGTATAACTCTAGCGTTGACTCTCACATCTATGTGTCTCAATAGCTTCATCCTTGAAGAATCTGATCATCCTAAAATACTCTGATATAGAAACTGGTGCCTTTGTCCCAAAAACCAATCCTAACCCACGCAGGTATTTAAATACCTAGCAATTTCAGTCCACAGACATTTTGGGATATATAACTGAAACATTTATGGAACTCACATACCTCTTATCATCACAAGATCCCTGTCACGGACAACTAACTTTGAATCACACCTTCCAAATTTAAGGAAGTGTTATTAGCAGAAATTGGATATTAAGAGATGTGTAAATCACACGATTAGAGCACAATTATAGGAATGAAAACTTTCTAGTATTTTATGACTACATTCTAAACCAAACTGAAGTTGTCTAGAGATAAAATATTCTTGATAATGGCAAGAGTTTTATTAATTTTAGATCTATAAACTTAGAGAAACTGTAGGACTAAGAGGGTCAAGCATTTCATTACTGTATGCAGTCTTAATGTTCCTCGTACTTTATAGATAGAGGTATTATCTTCATGCAAGGCCTTGTTCTAACTTAACTGCTTTTTCCAGCTTGGCCATTGACATGCTCAAATCCAATAAGTTTTAATAAAAATAAAGGGTCAAATGGTTTCACGAAGAGTTTAATGGAGGCTTTTAGACAATTTAACATACTGCAATGATGCCCCAAAAGGCAGCCCAGCCATCACAGCTCTGCTTTTTTATTAACCATATTTCTAACAGGCAGCATTCTACTGGTTTCCAACTGCACATGAAAATTACTGATGTCTCTCTTACAACATCAGGTAATAGAATTTGTTCATATTTCAAGACCCTTATGCACAGAAGATTAGGAAGAACCCTTGACAAATTTAGTGTTTTGGCCCTTCACTAGGCTTGTAAATATTTACATGGACAATAACATATTGATACAAAGTTCCTATTAAAATCCATAGCAATGAGTAGAGAATAAGCTACCATATGTATGTATTTGGAGTCATTTACGGCAGATGGGAACTTTGTAATGCCACAGTTCCTGGAAAATCTGTCAAAATGTATGTTTTTGAGCATGATATCATTATTCTGCTGCTGAATGCTATGAATATAGCAACTGCCAGTCCTCAACCAGCTGAGGCAATCTGACCTTTTATAATAACTGGCTATATCTAGAAACTAGGGAAATGTAAGCCATTATAGCATCCAGAGATCCTAAAAAAAAAAAAAGTAGTTCTATCTTTAAATGGGATATTTATACTTATATCAAAATACCAGGGTAAACCAGGAAAGAGGAATGCACAATGATCTGAGGAATGCAAAAACCCACAGTATCAACATTTGCAAAGTTACATTGCAACTCCATCACAAGAGAGTACCATTCAGGAATGATGCTTGAGACCAGTTCCTGATCCCATTAAAATCAGCTTTGCTGTTAATTACACCGATGCCAAGACTTCATCTGCATTCTTTTCCTTGCTCCTTTATGCTCCTTAAACAAAAGGAATGGAATACACCTGGCCTCTGTGCAGCTGACTGCATCTCCCTCTCCATGTTGTAGTTTATTTGCACTGGCTAATATTAGAAACACGTACAATGGCTTTTTAAAGAAGTGACATGAAAACTGCAGGCCTTGCTGCCTCCCCCCTGGAGCAATGTGGCAGAAGCAAATGAATTAGAGTATATATATATTCCTGCATACCACTGCACACTTTCAGTAAGTGATAGACTAACAATTGAAATACCACTTTATCTGTTTCTAGCAGCATGATGTCTACACTGGTGTGAAGAATGAAACAAAGAAACTCACTGGATGTACACAGCGATTTTTAGTGTCTAGTACCATTTTTCTCTTACTGCTAGTTCTGTTACTGCACTGTAATTCTTGCAGTCTCTTTTTCCCCCCACGTAATCAACTGTATTATAACTTGGATAGCCTCTTTTCTTAGCTACACAGAAGCAACTGGAAAATCAATAAGACGACCTCAAAATAGAGGAGAAGAAATTATATCTATTTGCTTTGGCCTCCCATCTGCTAAGAACAAACACACATTTCCAATATCATCAGCAAATCCTGATGTTTCATAAACAAACCTTCTCCAAACCCATTTCTGTTCTGACAGCAGTGAAAAGGTTAAGAATGAGATCATGTCAACTTAGCTGATTGTTCAAGGGTTTGCCAGTTTGGATCACAACCTTAACATTGTTATTTAAATGTAGCTTTTGTATTTCATTATATACAAAGCAATTATATTTGCATTTACGATGCACCATAATTGTAAGAATATGACACTGTTCTGATGATAATGTTCATTGATCATTCATAATGCAGCTGGCTCATGCCATGAATCATGACACCCTTATCACCTTTCTCATTTTACTGCTATTAGATGGTTTTATTTGCAGATTGATGCTTTAAGCCCACATTTTTAATATCTAGATGCTATAAAATGCCTCTTATCATCCTTTAATGTACATCACTATATACTTTAACAAAGGTGAGCTATTGTCAAAGTCCTCATTTAATTCTCATAACAATAATGATTCTAGCTTGAAACATGTATGTTTTGGTGATGCAAATTAATGCCAAAGGCAGCCAGATATCTTGTTCAACAATATGTGTTTTAGACATGTTTGTTAAAGAACTTGAATTAAGAATTTCTGCATTATGGTATATTTCAACATTCCAGTATGACTTTCCTCTTGAATTGGGTAGAATGCTCAAATATCTACATTTTTCTTGGGTAGAAGATTTGGGGAATGAACAAATAAAAAAAGCCATATAAAAATGCTGATTGCTCTGTGTGGATTGGAACAGTATGGCGTTTCCTTTCAAATCAGATTACAGTTAAATTGCATTTTCTAGTGTGCTGCAGTAATGACTGTGGTTCAGACAATCCTTAGCCCCATAATGCCTAAATGGCTGAGTCAGTTCTCTCAGGTTTTTTTGTGTTTTTTTTTTAGTTTATTTCTTCCTTGTTTGGATACTATGCCAGTGTGCTCTAGATGATCTTTTATGTGAATGTCCAGCATGGTAAACATCAATCAAATGTTCAATAGCATGCTGACATGGCTGCACAGACATGCCCCCTTAGGCACCCAAGACACACTATGAATTAGCTGAAGTGCAGACTTTGGTAGCTCATGGAAGATGTAAACTAGCAAGCAACACCAGGATCCCAGAATGTGTTACACAAACCACAGCTGCTGTTAGGTGTCACATGCTGCTTAATTGCACTCCTCATTTTCAGGCAAAAGGATTAATGCTACCTGCGCT
>VWZZ01003963.1:2788358-2862705 GCA_013399095.1 Psophia crepitans | reverse complement strand
TAAATAAAAAGGTCGCAAATTTTACTTTGAAGGAAGCCTTTCTTCTGTCCAAATATATTTTTGACCGGTTCTACATGTAATGATTGCCTATGCTGTGCATTACAAACATCAGTAGGTTTAAGCACCCCATTCATCATGAACTTCAGCTGTTCAAGGAAACTTTGTTAAAGACGAAATTGCCACAATATTTACCAGAAGATAAAAAAACAGCCTAGCTTTGATGAAACAGAAGACTAAATTCTACCAGCATAAATGAAACAAATTATAATAGTTATTCCATAAAGAGGAAAACAAGGTAAATATATTGAGGAAGTGAACACCTGTGACAGATTCCTTCCGCTATTTTTACTTATACAAATATCCTCATAGACTTTGATGAGCATTTTACATTAGGAGTGAGCTGTGTATTCTTGGACACACTTTGTTTGCTAGTAATATCTCTCCTGTTAACAGGACTGAGCACAGCTAGGCAGATCCTGTTCACTATTTTTATTTGTATTTCTGGAAATCAGTCTTGGTACAGTCCAGCAATTACATGATTTCCCAATACCATGTAATTTACTTGTAAGATTAATTTTTTAGAAAGTCCATAATACAAAGCTTTTGAAATATTCAGAAATGCAGTGTTTGGATTTTTGCCTTTAAGTGACTAGTTGACATAGGGCTATACATATCCTCCACTGGCTGCAAGAAGGAAGAAAGATCAAGAGAAATTAAATTCTTAAGCTATACATACAACTTACTGATTTTACACAGTGTGGTTTTGAATGGGGCCTATGAAGTTCAAAATTCTTATTCTGGGGAGCTTCTATCTTTACATATGAGGACAGTAGGGGGAAGATAGTGAGTCAGGAATGCATCTCACAAAGGGAAAGGTGAAGCAAAGATCTCACTTGTGCAAACCTATAAATAATATTTTCACATGCACTCAGGATCTGTTGCAAATCTTCCCAAAGTTCCCCATTAGTACTCTGCAGTTACAATTAAAGGTCTGATCTCACCTACAGAATATGGATGGGCTTGTAGCTGATACAAGCCAAATGTATCTGCAGAAAGCCCTGTCTTACAGCCTGCAAAATGCAATGTTTTTCATTCTGTCTCTAGCAATTCCAGATAAGCAGAGGGAGCTTTTCTGAATGTAAGATGGTTTTCTTTAAGGTCAGACTGATAGGCTAGCAGTTAAAAAGATGCGCCTAGATTTTTGTATTATTCTTTTAGAATAACACTGTTTCTTTTAGAAGAAGTAATGTTTCTGGGAACAGCCATGAAAGTAAGCCAATGCTTTGGGATCTGTGTGATACCAAAGCTAATAGATGAATTTGGAAGTTATCCCGTTGTAGGAAAAGGCTGACACTATGCACTGCTGTAGTCTTCTGGGTAGCTGGTCACTATTAATAAAATTTCTCTCTATTTTTGATGACTTTTGATGAAAGTAGTAATACAAGTGCCCTAGAGATTTCATGGAAGTCTTATGTAATTAAAAACAATATTCATGTTTTGATAGTCAACATAAAAGCTGAGTGGCTAGAAAGCTCTCTTAAAATCACTTTGTAGAGTAAGTAAGCGTCTACATAAGGAATTGTTTCCTGCAGTAAGTACTGCAATCTAAATAGGCCTTTCTGGTATGGGAATTATTTGCCCCATACCATTATTATTTCTTTTTTCTATCATACTGAGGCTCTGTCTTCAGCTTTAGAAACAACTAGAAGACAACAAGAGTCATCTTCTCTTCATCTTCTCCAATAGCATTATTTACTTTGACAGTTCTCAGAGACTCCAACTAATTCAAGCCATGGGTATCTGACTATCACAGCAACAGACAACCTCATTAACGATGAGTTTAAAAATAAAAGTTTTCAGTTTGGGATAAAGGAAAAGCATGAGAAATTATGCTATCTGCAAAGGTGTCATCCTGGGTTCAGAGCAGACCACACATTCGCTAGTTTCCAGTGTAGTGCACTAACCAGCAGATCCTACTGTCCCTCAAACTGTGCACATAAACAGTGCCAAGCCACATCTCTCATTCAACTTTGTTCCCTCTGAATTGTACAATCCTACAATGGACAAATGTCTCTCCAAGAACAGCCCAAAGGTTGTTTGCACTGTGACATAAGTGCTTATCACCTTTCCTAACCAAACACACTCTGCCATTTGAATAAGCAATTCAAAAAAGTTACCTGAAATAAACAATAACATAATCCCTAGGTAATAGTAATGCAGTCACATTGGAAGAAATACTTTTTTTCTTTTAATCTGTGTTTTTCCAGCGGTAGTTCTGGGTACAGAGTATGGTATCCCATTTAGGGCAAGTCTAGGAAGGAAGGCAGAGCGCTTTAGTGGCAACAGGACCTGTTGTTCAGTGGAAAGTGCTGTATCTGTTTGAATCTATTTTTCAAATAATCATAGTAGAAACAACATTGCAGCTAAAGAATTATGTCTGCATTATAGGTTCTTTTCTCCGACCATAAGACTCACTGAATTGTACCATGGAGGCTTAATTTTTCACTGTGATTTGCTTTTTCACAGTTTGCAAATTGTCTATTTATAATTACTTTCAATTAACTCAGTCTTAGCCAATCAACAGACCATAAACTGAACTTAAACAGTTATGAGCTGTGCTTTGTGATGAGAATTTATCCTTACATTAAGTGCTAGTTCATTAGAAAATCTGAGCCTAGGGAATTACGGGAGCTAAATACAAGTTTTAAATTCATAGCAACATATATCTATCGAAAATGTTCAGAGTTCACCACCACAATTATAAATTGCAGTTTAACTGCAAGGCTACCAATGATAACTGTTCTGAGCGAGTTCCATTTGGGTCCCTGGTATATTTTTCACAAAAAACAGGGCAACAAAGAACAGTGAAAAATGAGTGAGAACAGACGTTGTTATTACAGAGTTGACCATAACACAGGCATGCAGCTTAGCACTAGCTGCACTCCTTGGTAGGCTTTAGGAAATGGTCTTCTTCCAAATATATTTCCCAAAAAACCTTAAAAACATACTTGAATATATGCCAAAATATTAAAGCTCAACCATGAGTTTGTATAAAGCTCTAAGGTTTTAGTCTGAATCCCAGGATATCAAAACTTTTTCGTGCCTTGAGTCAAGCCAATGACCAAAATTGTAAGAGTAAGTCAACATTTTAAAACACTTATCTCAGAGAACACGGAAGATAAAGGAATCACCTTACAAAATTGATAAATGGATACAAAACAAACACTGGTTTCCCTGTGATGAGGAAGCTGTTGAAAACAAAACATTAGGAAGGAACACTACTTTAAGATACTAGATCATGAACATTTAACCAGGGAAATGTAGAAGTCTCATAAATACCTAACAGCCTACCTGCTAGGACTGTGGTATAGAGGAAGATTTATTCACATCAGATACAGCTGTCTGGAATTACAGTACAACCAGCACAGCAATGTTGACCAGAACCAGTCACCTGTTGGAGGGGGTTTTCCAAGTCACATTTGTATCCATTGGGATTCTCCATGAATGGCATCACCTTCGGGGAACCCAGATCCTTAATATCACATTCACTAACAGCATCATCATTCTCCATTTGCACGTACTCAGAAACCGAAGTAGAAAATACTCCCTCTTGGTACAACAGAGCGATATATAGAGAGATAATGAGAAATTAACACTTTCAGTGAAAAGTATACCAGGGCATAAACACCTCCCCCCCCTAACAAATTAAAAATAAATCCCTTTTATCAATCATATATCATTTATCTGCTCTAAAGCCTGAAGAAGAGCCCTCTCTGCATTAGCAGCACTGACATATTGGGAAATGTGAAAGAGCTGTTTTTTCCTTTTTTGTCTTGTTTCATCAGAAACCAGTGGTAATTCTCTAGTTCTCCCCTCCTGGATGCTCTTCCCTTTTCTCTGGGCATCTTGCATTCTCTATGGAAGAACTGGGAGTCACTTTCCTCACAGACAGCACCTAGTAGTGTTGTGGGCATATGTAGTCCCTTGGTACTCTTGCCGTACCTACAAACTCTTCTCGAAAGAGTTACTCATCTGGTACCAATAACTTAAAATATTCTACTTCAGTGAAGCTACTTGAGCAGTTCAGCTAGGATCTTTAACTTCAAAACTTGGATAATTGTCTTAATTTGATTCTGGGTAGCTACCACAAGCCAAACTTTGAAGAAGGTTTATTAAATATTGTCGCAAAAGCAGGTAATTATTCTGTAATAATTTCACAGACTCTGCCCTCTGTGAAATGCACGCTCGTATATTTGATACAATGATCAAACATATTCAAGAGAGTACCAAAGGTACATTCTTGTTTATATTATCCCGTGTTAAATACATTTGCAAAAGTAATTTGTCTCCCAAATGATCTGTGGTTGGCAGAAATGTAATATGAATATCTCAAAACGTGGAGAAAATTGTCATTTACTATTTTCTGTAGTGTATTAAATTATACTCCATTTGAAGGCCATAAAAATAATTTCAACTTTTATTACCTGATGTAAGGACAGTATAGAACAAAAGACACGAAAGAATGGAACGACACTGAACTTTCTGAAAAGAAGAAGAATCTTCTGCAATGCTAATATCTATATTTTGTGGTAATATTAATTTACTTCTACTGCACAAAGAATATTTCCATCTACACTCAGAGCTCCTGATTTTTACTTGGAGATACCAGTGACAATAATGAACTAAATGGCAAGGCATTAGACATGAATGCAAACTAATATCATGAACAAATTGTATAATTCAATCACTGTACAAGTAAAAGATTTCAATCAAAGTATTTCAAGTAGCTGACATATTTCAAAATGTACATTCACCATAAAGATTTTCATGTTCCCCAGCAGCCGCAGACAGATCAGCTAGCCTAACCTTCCTTTCCAATTTTTTTGTTTGTTTTCATTTGTAAAACCAAAGGAGACATCTTTGAAATTCACTTAGAATAATGGTAAAACTTCTGTGATTTTACTAAACCAGGAGTCTCTTCAATTTCTAGTGGATAAGAACTTACTGAAGCTTGCTATTCCCCTCAGTATGTAGTGTGAAAGAGAAGCTTAAAAAGCAAATGGAAGGCCCACAGCAAAAGTAGCAGCAGGTAAAGCAACAGCTTTACTAGAATAAGCCACAGCACTTAGTGATGCTGAAGCTCCATTAACAACATGACATACCTGATCTTTTCCCTTTAGAAAAAGAGCAGTATCACCTAAACACCAGAACTACCTGACCTTATTGCACCGAACAAGTCATTAGAAATGTCAGGTCTTCAGATAACAGTGTTGAAAAACATATAAACTTGCACCTGTGTAAGGCTTAGCCGTATGGTTACCAACTGAATGTAATAGAAACTTGTTGGCATAGTCTTTGTGCAACAGGATTTGCAAATGTAAATTCCAGGCAAAGCTTTCAAAATGCAGAAAACTCTACTGTGTTATGGACTAAACATCAGCAAAGTAATTCAGCCCCTCAACTGACTCCTACTCAGAATCAGGAAGATGTGGACCTGAAATGCCTTTGCTGCTTAGGCTGAACTATAATTTGATTTTTTCAAAGAGTTTAATCTGATATATATGACTGCCGGTGGGCTTGAAACTACCTTGGTTATCAAGCTAAACAAACACATACACCCTCAAACAACAAACTAAAAAAAAGAACCAAAATCCAAAACAGCCAAAATCCCCTTCATACTACTTCCTCACCATTTTTCACCACCACATTTTCCTAAAACCAAAGAATACACTTATCACTTCAGCATGCATTTCATTTAACATATGTAAGTGCTTCACTGAGTAGGAAAGCACTGTCTGTGTGTGGTCATGAAATGCTTTGATGAAATTGGTTGCCTACTTCTAAAAATCCTTGCAATTTCAAGCCAGCACCGAAACTTCAGAATTTTGCTTTAAATGCCAGCAATTATTAATATGTCTTCAAGTTAGCTCACTCCTTTAGTAGCTAAGAATTAAAAGAAATTACCTCTCATCACTTCATAGAAAATGAATATTTCTACTTCTGATCATAATGTTTAAATGCTTCAATTGGGATACAGCTGCAGAAACAAAAGTGTTACCAAAAACGTATTATCAGATCTCTCGCATCTTCCTGGCGATGCTTTGTGCTTGAAACAATAGCTCTGTTGAAAGCATTGTGACAAGATAGTGTAAAAAAATTGCTTGCTCTGTAGCACGTTCTCTCTTGTTAACACCTAGCCTTTTCCTTTGTTGTAGCTTTGACCTAAAGCAATAGAAAAATGAATGGCGACTTTGTATTTTCAAAGGAAGAAAGCAAGGTTTCAAGTGAGTTTCAGCTAGTTCAATGAAGTATGCTTTAAGACTCTAAGGATACATTGCAAATAAAATGATACAATGACTGACTTGGATACGTCTAGGTACTGTTCATAAACACATACGTTTATATGCACATATGTATGTGTGTGTACAGAAGTGTACTCATGTATACATATATATATTTATACAGCATGCCAAATGGAGAAATAAGGGAAGATGTACTTTGAAAGGTCAAGCCACTTGTTTGGCTGAGAAGGTGAAAATTAATTAAATAAATAAATAATGTGCCAGTGTAACTCTGGATCTAGGAGCCTAGTCAGATAAATACTCAGTGTGGGTTTTTTTAGTAGGCATTTGCAGTCAGTACTTTTCAGATGGGACTTCCGAGTTCAACATTGCATTCTTGTATTCAGAAGTACTCTTAAAAGTTATTGGAATATATTAAAAATTGTTAATTTACAAACACATGATCAACTCAGACACTCATTTTGCCCCTAACTTCATATCCTCTATGGATTAACTTCATCTTATGTAAACAAAGAGGCACAAAATAATTGGTTCTTTTTTAATAGAGGGAATATGCCACCATGGGGAGCCATGGGAAGCTTCAGTAGCTGAACTGCTTTCAATTCCTGGTGCTCATCTGCTATGAATGTGGGGATAGAAGATATCCCCCTATATTCATTCATGAACTGTGTTATGAATGACTCCACAGTATTTGTGGTGACAGCTGGAGGTGCAAAATGCTTGCCAGGAGAATCCTTCCTTTGAATACAATTTACAAAGGGAGCCATATGCAACTCAGTAAGAGAGGGCAGGGCAAACCCTAATCTTCCTAAGGAAACAGACATTTCTTCATCTGCACACACAAAAAAACAACCACGACCCCCCAAAAAAAAACCAACAACAACAAAAAAAACCACTTAGGCAGGAAATTGGATTCTTCCTTGGTTTTCAGAGAGATTTTTCCAGAAAACTTTCCAAGAAAATCAAAAGCATTTTAAGCTCACTGCTCAGCAAATGTAATTACCAGTGGAGTCTTGCTCTGTACTCAGTTAATTATTCCATCATCTTTAAGCAAGCTGGGGAACTCAGTGCTGCACTTACTGTGTGCTCAGGAAAACTCTTGAAATTTTGCACAGCTTCCTCTGCATCATGTCACGGAGGAAAAAAAGACAGACTTCTCCCCTTCTGCTAGGAGACGAGATGTATGCTGCGTATGGCACCAATTAATTTTTACCATAGAGAACCACATAATCGTTCACAGTTATATGCTGAGTCCTGACTGTGAATTCATTCAATTCCTAGGAGGCTGCTGTCTACATACTGCAATGCATGCACATACTCTGTGATCTCTGAAAAATTTCCCTTTTGTATTTTCTTATAGTGGTCATTTTGTTAAAAGAGCAATGATTTAAAAATTTTATATTTTGTTGATAAAACTATTTACCAAAGCTGCTTCTAGCTAGAAACATGAAAGTTTATTAACAACAAAGAATTAGGAAAAACCCCCACATTTTCTGTCTTTCAGTTCATTTTACGCAATCATCAATACTTGCATTTGCATTGTTACTTTTCAGTTTTCATTCAGCTGGATTCCAATGTTTCTTATGGGGATCTTTTCCTTAATAACAAAGGTCATAATGAGAAAATAGAGTTTCTCTTCATTTATGAAAAATATAACCAGACATATTTCCTAGGTGGTGAAAAGTCTGAGTTCATCCCTGCGACTCTCCTTCGCTTCCACATGGCATATCTCAGTGGCTGCTATTCCTGATTAAAACCGGCCAGACATCTGCATGGAACGTTAAGAGTCGTCAGTACTTCCTGACCCATTTTTAGCAATTTATGAAAAACAATGAACCAGACAGCTCATCTTGAGAGATGAGGCTTCCAAGTATGGTGTCAATGTAAAACTTTGCACTGTTTTAAGTTAGAAAAGGAAAGTGCATTAAACCAACACATGAAGGATCATTTGTTCATAAATTCTTAACTTCTGACTGACTTGAAAATCACTGGCCTGTGAACATCATGGTAGTTGCAAGAGGCCAGTGAGGTCAACTGGAAAGATGATGCAAACGCAGAGTCTGAAGGCCAGAATATCCAGGTATTACACAGACTGAAGGGGTCCAGTAGAACTACTCTGCAGACAAAAGTCATCTTAATGTATTAGGCGCGATATGACAAGCTGCTCAGACAGGCAAGGTGACTACCTTAGCAATGGATAGATTCCATTTTCATCAGCCTCTGAAAGTTGAAGTGTGGCAAAGTGAAAGCAGACAGATAAAGCTTTGCTACGCCAGAACCCTTCCCAGCCCAAAGCAGTTTTCAACTGCTGTCATCTACCATTGCTTGATATGGCAGAAAACAGTTGAAAAAGTAATTATTTGTGTCAACACCTGTGCTTGGGTGAAAGGAAGATGAATGTCCATGACAGACAAGGATTTTAAATGGCCTACTTCCTCATAATAATGTGAATGTAAAAATATGTATATACATATACGCATATGTAAAGTGATCCAGGGGAAAAACTGGAAGGCACAACCATCGTATAAATCATTCACCTTAACAAATCTGTGTTACATGTAATGAAGCACTGCCAGTTCAGGTAAACTGTAACTGAGGTGACTTAAATACTTTCTAATCCATAGATCTCCATTTATGTGCATCCGAACCCAAAAGCACAACAAGGCATACTGAAGGGTTTGACTATGTCTCAAGTAAGCCATTTTACAGTTCTTGGCACACTCTCAGATTCAGGTGACTGAATCTGAAGTTATGTACTGGGAACTTTAAGCTGAGTTACTCCAATTAAAGCGACTTCTTTATTTTAAATTCATGGAATAGTGTGTATGTGCTTTTAATGATGGTGTTAATAAAGTCATCTCGATCGCAGCAGGCAAGCTGGTAGTTTATCATGCATCTGAAGCCATCCTATACACATATTAAACAAATGAGCCACAAGATCTGGACCATAAATATAATGCAGTACCTCATAATGAGGGGATTTTTGTTTTGTTTTCATTTAGTCATTGATAGAAACACAGTATTTCTTAACATTTGTCTTCTATATCAATAACCTCACTGCCTACTGTGAACAGCAATGTCATCCAAACACACAGCACATCCAACGTATAATTCACAACACAGTCAAATATGCAACAAAGGTCAGAGAGCGTTGCCCCTCTACAAATTTGTGGACTTATATTTTCCTGAAAACATGTAGGGTGTGTGTGTGTGGAGTGGGTGTGTTTGGGTTTTTTTGTTTGGTTGGTTGGTTTTTTTGTTTGTTTTTTCCCTGGCTGAATTATCACTGACATAACTACATCCGCCTTCAACTTGAGAATTCTTGCAAAAGACCCCACATCAGTCCAAAATCTTTTGCATTCTTTGAAGGTACAGCCAAGTAAGAGGTAAATACTATAAGCGACCTCAGATTGTCATAGTATCTTCTTATATTTCTCATATATTTCTTTCTGTTTCTAGCCAACATTCCCCCTTTATAATGGTTGCAAGAAACCGTAGTACATGTGTACCGGACCAATACAACTTCTGCCATTGGAGAACTTTTCTCCAGCCTAGCAGTTCTTTTATTTCCTGTATACTGCGGACATACCTAAGACAGGATATAAGACATCCATAGAATTACAAGTCAGAGCCTACACAGATGTTAGCCAACACAAGCCCCACTGGTTATGGCATTAGCTTTACATGAAAGCTATGCTTAGTCCCTTTCTCCGAACAAGAGAATATTATTTCAAGAAGAGCTCGGTGCAAAACTCAAACTGACCTTGGCCTGTCAATTTTGGTGGTAACATGTCTCAAGCTGAAATGGGAGCTTATTTCTGAGCATTAAGCAGAGAACAAATGATTTTTTTCTCTTAATTATTTATTAGACCATTGTCCTTTTCCTTTTTTAGTGTCAGTGTGGATGTTCAGATTATTACAGTCAATGTTACCAGAACTGTTATATTGTCTTACAGCAATGCAAGAACCTGGGGTTGTCAGTTCATTGTGTGCCTGTTTGATCTCTGCATACAATGCACCTTCTCCTCCTACTTATAAAGAAAAAAAAAGGGGGGGGGGGTGGATGGAAGGAGGTTGCTTATAGCAGGAAAAAACGACCACTTTCTTGGACATAAACACAGGGTAATGACCCCAGACAAAAAGAAGTGAATGAAAGCAGTAAAAGCCTTTGGTGTTACTATAGTTTATGAGACAGTAAGAGAGGAGGGTTACAAGATTAGAAATCTAAATCACATGAGAAATGTTGTAACTGTACCATTCTCTACTTCCCTTACAGTCATGGACCTCTATAATAACTTCACGTTGTCCTGTATTTACAGAGACATAATGATTTACTCTGTGTAGGAGAGTCAAGAAATCATTACAAAGGGGCAAGCATCAGAAATTAATGAAGAACATGCATAAATCTGACAGACAAATAGATGCTTAACTACAATTTGGTGAGAGCTTGGGGACATATTAAAGAAGATCTGGGGAGCAACTCATCAACAGGGAAAGATTCAAGCATCTGGTGACTTTGCATTGAAACAGGCACCAAAATATCTAATGATGTTAAAAGCAAGAGGATTGTTTTGTCAGTTTAACTGACTATGCATTATCTTCTCAGAAAGAGCCAGTATAAGAACATTTTGAGGGGTGGCACCAGAGCTGGATATATGAGTATAAGGATGGAGGGTGGGATGTTGGAAATCTGAATAGTCAAACCTGCGGCAGTCCCCTAATTCTCTTTTAAAGATAGGCTGACAGAGACGATAGCTGGAGGAAAAGGGATCTGAAATGTAGTGGTGGTAGTAGATGGGTTAGGAGATCTCCATTCTCAGATATGCTGTTCTGTTTCTTGACACACTTTTTTTCCTCTCCTACTCCTGGTTACCATAAATAGGGATGGAGCACGCAAAAGGAAGGAGGTCAATTGGTTTGGGCCAATTTTTGACCCAAACTATACTCCTATGCAATTAGCATATATTGGGCAGCCTAACATCTTGTCCACACACGACTATCACACCTCCTTCTCAGCTTTTCAGAAAAAGAAGATGCTTCCACAACTTCTATCAGCCTGGTCTAATCCAATCTGTCCCCTTCAAGGTCAAGCTTGTCTCTGATGCCCTTTGTCTTGTATAAGTACAAAGGAGCTAAAAATAACCCCAAATCACAGTTTCATACACCAGTGTTTCAGTAAGCCATGGGAGAGAGGACTGGCTTCTTGGTGAGCCTTTCTGTACTCAAGCTTCCCATGCATGGCACCCACCAGGCCCACGCACGCTAAAGGCTGCGTCCTTCAGTGAGTGCTTGTCGTGGCAGTTGGCTGAAGACTGTGGTGGGCTTCAGCTGCCCCTCCAGCACCTCCTGGGCGCTCCCTGCTCCAGCCACTGAGAGGCAGGAGGCTGGCTTGCAGCTGCAGTATGCTTTGAGAGGAGAGCTCTTCAGAATCTTTTGGAAATATCAACAAGCATTTTGGGAAATGCTAACAAGTGCTCAGTGAAGCTGACAGTGGATCTTCCTCCATTCCACAGTTAAAAGAAAAATAATTAAGTCAATCTAACATTGCTTAAGGTTATACAAAATTTCATCCTTGTTATCTAATAGTCACTCCACATGCACACATCCACAAGGTTACTTCTTAAATGAAAATATCTTAGTTGTCTATCAACACAGAAAAATGCAACAGGAAGGGTACTTTTCAGAAAAGCCTAGATCCTGAAATCTTACTACATCCTCAAAGGAAAAGAAAAATAGAAATTAAGTAACAAGAGTTAATTTTTTTCTGTTGCTTCTTTTTTTCCTTTTTCTTTCAGCAAAGGTCGGCAATCCCACAGCAGCAAATTAATCCCAATTAGTAATGATATTTTGTCTTGATATATCATGACTCTTTTGATTTACTGTGTTTCCAGGATGCAGGCAGCAAATGTTAATGATTCAGTTTGCTGGGAATTTATACTCCTGCTCATTTCCCATTTGCTGATCAGTTGCAGCTCGTCAAGACTTGGCTGCTTCAACTAATGAACTGACGGCCTCGCAGGAATAATGGTGTGTTCTGCAAGCTTCATTTTTTTTCCATGCCATCTGCAAAAATGCAGGTTCCTCTGAAAAAAAATACTCCTGGCAGCCAGGAAGGAGTGATTATGATCATATAAATGTCACTTGTAATTTGTATTTCACTTGTTTAATAGTGTTACTACTAAATGACGGTTTCTGTAGAGAACAAAACTAATTATAGTAAATTCAGCATTTTTAGGGGAAATTCATGAAGGGAAGCATACTTAGTTTTGTTCTTTTCTATAAAGTATTCTAATAGAAATGATGTATTTTTACATTATGATTTATCTGCCCAGCTGGTCTAGTTTGAATTAGAGCTACACAGAATGTTTCTCTGGAGGTTTGTGCAGGCAGTAAACATGACTTTTCTTATACACAGTAAATGCAAATCCCATTCAAATCTATTGCAAATGTTGCACCAAAGATGTGGGGAAATCTTCAATACTTATAGCAATGAGTTTTATGACATATTATTCTGTGAAATGGTTTGCTATCTAATTGTTGCTCACTGAGAAAGTTTGATAAACACCTTGCTGAACTTATTAAAAGAAAGGTCACTGCAGTTTTCACGCAGACTTCACACCACAATATGTTTGCATTTAAGCAATGCTTTAATCAGCAATAACAATGAAATTTAGGCACCTACATGCCTGAAAATCTAGCTTAAGTGAAATGGAGGGCCTCCAACTATGTGGTGTTAAAGAAAGACCAGATTTTTTTACTACTACAGAAGAACTCGGTGAAGTTCTTACAGATTATACCGGAACAAAATCTGCTCTGAGCTCCAGAGGTAGCCTGTATTCTTTCTTTAAGTCTAAATTGTTTATTTGGATATTCTACAGATTTCATTCCAAAACACAACAGAATTAGGAGTCACTTTCCCAACTGTATTCATGGCATTTCTATTTCATGAATTAAGAAGGAAACTGCCTTCAAACTTTCAAAACTAATTTCTTCATATGTTAACACAGCTAGATAAAAAACTTTCCATACAAAGTAAATTAAGAGTAACATATTTTTAAAGCTCATCTAAAAGGAAGAAGGTGTAAAAAAAACAAAACAAAAAAACCTGATGAGTTTTTCTTCCCCTTCTCAAATAAAAGAGAAACCCATTTTCCTGAATGCAGCCAAAACCAATACAGTATTGCTGCACTGTTATAAACAACTAATTATGAAGTACTAATCTGCACAGTCTGTGTCTCAAAGCTGATCAAATAGCCCAGACACCAGTTTGTCTGCATTAGGCAAAGCATCTGTCAGTTAAGGGCAGGCAGTGTTCCTTTGACCGTGTGGTAATACTTGGCTTGAAGGCTCTCTGGGTGTAAGGAGAGACACAGACAGGAAGAGGAGGGGTTCCATAGAGAATAAAACTTCCTAGCAAAGGAAGGAAACATCAGAAATAAAAACACTTGCTAGGAAGGCAACTTTAAACCTCTATAGTGCGACACTGACATCAACAGTTGCAAAATTATAAATAATAACTTCAAGTAACGCAAGCCATGAAGCAGTCCAAGCTGCTGGGAACCCCCACGCAGATGGCCTGACACATTCAAAATGTGCAGTCTTCAGAGAACACACAAAGCTTCAGAAAAAGGGTATCTGCAATTACAGTTTGTGAAATGACTGCTCTGACTACTTTACTGAAGACTGATGCACTGCGCAGAGCAAGTCTGATAAAGATGCACTTGATATATCTTCAGACAATGATTCACAACCTTCTCCATGTAATACCATATCTGGCAAAGCCCTGGATAGCATATGATAGCCTCCAGTCGGCTCTACTCATCTTAACCCCTAGTGAAGGCTGAGCTGCTGCAAATCCTGGTCTCACAACCAGACCAAGTTCTGCTGGGCATTTCCTCCATTGCACACACCCCCTCCCCACCCCACCCCGTATCAGAATTTCAGTCAATGTCAAACCACTGCAATCAGTACAGTGTCCACTAAGGCATTCACTATAAATTGTTCCAAACAATGTTTTCATCCTCAACGCAGGCTGGAGGAAGTACTGCTGTATGCACATGTGTGTAAGAAAGGTTTTAAGCCATATGTAAGAGAATGGAAGGTTGGTTTTATAGTCCCTCATGGAAATGAGGGTTGAGGTTTGCCATTAAAAGAGAAAGAACACAAAATATTTAGCAACATGCACCCTATACCATTCAGGAAACATTTCCTTTGAAATTATTGCTACAAGACCAGTCCTTCAATCTGTACAAGTAGAAAGCTCAGGGAAAGAGATCATATTATGAATGTAGACACACTATATGGAGTATGCTATATTGCTTATGCAGGTAGTGTTAAAATCTCTGCAGAGGGACCATGGGATGGCAGTAGTTAACATATTTTGAAAATAACTTTTTTTTTCCATGTGCTGAAAACCAGGCTGGAGCTAGTCATACCCAAGATCAATTATAGGCCTTATTTCTCTTTCAGGACATACTACAAACCTTATGGAAAATGTAGTTCATAACTTGCTTCATCCACGCCCCAGGCCCCATGCCTTTTTAAAAAATATGAAAGAAGATTAATATTTTTGTCTCCTAGTATTCCAGGTGTCCATGTTTAGAAGCTAAACATCAACACACACACACAAACAAAAAGTAACCTTAGAATCTCCAGCTCTAACAAATTAAAAATACAGGGAATACTTAGACCTTGGTACACACTGTAACTAAAGAGGTCATTCATGAGAAAGAAAAAAACCCAAACAAATTAAAAACTCCAGAACCACTCACAAAAAACCAAGCAGGCCTTTGATGAAATGTTTTTTCTTGGATTGCCAACTCCAGGAAAGTAAAAACAAAATAAAGGGTGTCCAGAATATAAAATATATCCATTTAAAAACAGCATACGTTAGTTACCATTTAGACACCCACCTTCCTCCCTCCCCAACACCAGTTAGTTTCTTTTAATCTTGCAAAGAAATGTAAGATAAAGTGGTTTCTGTGTAATTCCTGACCCATCTTGTGGAATAAAAAGCTGCCAATATTGCTTTTTACTCTCTGCATTTGAGGAGAAAATGCAATTCAATTTTTAATGTAAAATGTTTAAAATGTCTTAATGGAAATAACAACTTAAGAGTGTGAAATACCCTTTAAAATAATTTAAATTAAATATCATTGTCCTTCCTTCAAGGCATTACCTTTAATTGATTTAATCTTAATTTGTTTCTTCCTAGCACAGTAATTGCCATTGATTCCAATTAATATTCAGCTGGCCTTTCTCTATAAATAATTACTGGCCAATTTAATTCTTTCAGATCAGACTTTCTTTTGCTGTGGCCATTACTTGTGGTTCTGGGATATTATATCATAAGTGCGGGAACACTTGCATTACAAAGCTGCTTTAGACTTCAGCTATGGCAATACCTAATACTTTTAGACCCTGGTGTAACGCAAACACCTGGGCAAGATGATGTGCATAGCCTCTCTGTGCAATGTTTCCAGAGGGTACTTACACAACAGCAGAATTCATAAAGCCCAGACCACTGCAGAGCACAGCTTAAGAGCAGACAATAAGCTTTGAAGGAAGGAGTTTGTCTTAAATCTTGCCCTTTCTACAAAGGGAGATTACCAGCCTTGCAGACTGGTGTCAGATTGGCATTCTAAGCCCTGACACCTCTTGCCACAGCAGCATAGAGAACAGCCTGTTTAAAAGGACTGAGTGGAGTCAGGGATGGAGATGGTCCTGTTCCTTTTCCATTCAGTGGCACTATGGTTAGAGCACTTGCCAGGATACAGAAGACCTGGCTTCAATCTGAAGGGAGTCAAGACCACGTCCTCTAAAGTGGATAGGCCATGCCTTAGCTTTTGCTTCTCAGCCATCCACTGTCTCAGGACCTGTCTCAGCTCTTCACACTCCATCCTGGACAGATGTCATAAAATCTGAATAATCAGTGGACTGTATTCTTTTCATGTGTAAAATTACTCCCTCTATGCACCAGTCCTTTTGCCAGTTAGGTACAGAAAGATATCCCAAAACACCTTCCTAAACCTTCGGGAGGTGCCGAGCCTCTCTGGCCCACTGCTCAGTGGAAACAGCGCTTCTGTTTGGTTGGAGTTTCACTCGACATACGCATGCAGGGTTGATAATGTATTTAGAATTAACTACAGAGATAATTACACTTTTGGAACTTCGGTGACTGGAGCACATGATTGAGCTGTTTCCAACACACTTCACATTTCTATTCCTGCCTATAAAAGCTTTTTTATTGCTAACATTTCAGTGTTTTTCTCTGTTACTCAATTCTTACTCATCCTCTGACCCAGATTTCCTATGTATCCTGGCAGGCAGTTTTTATGTCCTAGGTATTAATTCAGTACTTTTGCCAGTACTGTTAAGATTTTACCCAGTTCCTCTATTTCCTCTGGTTTTAGATTATGCCATGCGTTTTTGACAAAACTGCAATATAGCACATGAAAAAAACCAAACCAACACAATTTTTTGCATTATTAAATAGATTTTGGACATGACATTATGAAAAAAAATAATCAGATGTGCTGCATTGATGAGTCGCAGTATTAATGTGTAGACTTTGGCTTTCAAGTAAGGTTACCCAGCAAAGCTCTTCTGAATGGTCATTTAGAGTGAAGACATAAGCATTCCCTTGTTAGTGTAAATTATTTGCTGTGCTTACTGATGGTTTTTGCATTTACCCTAACAAGGATGAACTGAACATCTTTCTTAAAGAGTTTGTGTTAAAAACAACAAAAAATAATAAACCAGAAAATAACACCCCCCCACCCAAACCAAAACAGTGAACAGGCAACTGAGGTGAACTCTCCTATCAAGAAGGGTTCATATAGAGAAGGCTAGATATTTACCTGGTATAAACCAGCATAATTCCACTGGTTTTCAGAGACCCACACACGAGGATCTGACCAGGAAAATCTGCATCGAGTACTCTGAGGGTTTCACAAATGAAACGTTACAATTTTGCTAGTCAGATCACAGGTCTGCATCTCTATTATTCTTTCATACGGTTCTTGTAGCATCAGTAAAACCACAAAATAGAAACAGAATAAGGAAAACAGATTCAGCAAAAAGCTTTATGCAATGCAACTGAAAGAGCAGCCATGCCATTTCCAGGAAACAGCTTAAATCTGCAAAATAATCTCGCAGGTTTTAAAACTTAAGTACTGGGGGGATGACGTGAGGACACTCCTCCAACTCAGCCTGAGTGTAATAGCATCTCTGAGAACAGTTGCAGTGCCAGCTCAGTTTAAGCTTGAAATCACTGTCAAGAACAAAGCTATCAGGAGGTGTGTCAGGCGAGATTCACATCATGGGTGCCCAAGTAAAGCTGATAGTGATGGTGCCATCATCGCGTCCATGACCTTAATGTCACTGAGACTGCTACTAAGGGAGAGAGAGGCTATTATTCTCCAACAGGGTAAACAATTACGGTGGCATGTAAGGTTGGGTATAACTTACTAGCACAGGAAATGTCTGCTAACGAGCTGATGCGATGTCAGTGACTGAATTTATCCACACGGGCACGCTCAGGCAAGTTAGTCCAATTTACCCATAGAACCCATTTAAACAACTGTTTGGGGTTGGTTTTTTTGAGGGTTGTTGTGTTTTGGTTTTTTGTGGGTTTTTTGTTTGTTTGTTTGTTTTTCCCTCTGTGCCCCATTCCTCCTTCCCCAACCCTTGTATGGACTTTTTTTCATATGTGAAACAGCATCAATTCAGTTTTTGCCTAACTCATTACCAAAATGAAATTAAAGTCAGTTTAACTGACATAAGCTGGAGCAGCTGAGATTTAATTAATACAGTGATAGTCACATATTAACTCTGATTCATCTACCAAAAGCACTGGCTGACTGTCTTGGTCTCCATGAAATCCTTGCCCTCTCCTTCAGTTAACAGTGCAGTCCCGCAAATAGTACCAGCATGAGGAGGGGATGGAGTATCATTGGTAGGGCTACAAGGAACTCCTAGTGCTCATGCTGCTGCCAAGTCCCGTGTTACCAAATCATGTTCCTCTGAACAAGGCAGCTCTTATGCTAACATGAGGGAAAGGGTGTTGCCTGGATGTAAATGGAAAGACTGAGATCCATTCTCATTTCTGCATCCTCATGATGAGATGAGAAGATCTGGGTACCACCTGGGCAGAGAATTTGCTCCCTTACCTGGTCACTTTGGAGAGAATCTTTCCAGCACATGGGGTCAGGGAGAGTAAGAACAAACCTGTAGCACTTCTAAGAGTTGTGGATGGATCACTGACCTGGATAAAGTGGCTTCAGCCCCACTGCTAGTAACCGGTGGAAGGCTTGGAGCATATCCTGTCCACTAATCCTTCTGAAATTCTGTTGCTACCAAATGATATGAGCTTTGTCATGGACACAAAGAGCATCAGGATTCCTCTTCAGTGTTCCATGCATTTTAATAGACTCTGAATAAAAAAGATTTAATATCATAAATTAAAAGTGCCTCTTTTTCTTATGCTCTAGCTGACTACAGCTTATTAAAATACCTTGTATAACTTCTGGCAGTATGTATAATATACAAAACAATTATAATGGCCATAGATAACTTTCTTGTTTTGAGTACTGGAAGGCAAAGTTCTACTATCACCTGCGTTTTCATAGTGCCTAGAATATTATATGTCACCATCCAGGTCTAAGGATAGTAGACAGTAGGAATTTACTGTGCTATGTTCTGAACTAATAAACAGTCAGGTTTCTTTATGTAAAGACATTTCAGCTTAAGTCTTCATTTATCTCCTCTCTCAGCAGTACTGCTCATTCCATCCTTAGAGCAAGATATTGGGTTTTCATTTCTGCTCCTGTTCTGTGCCAAACTGATGGATATGAACATTGTGATCACCTTACTGCCATGATCATGTGGGGCCAACTGTCTGTCAGCTTTGCAAACGGCAAGTGCTTTACTTGGAATTATATGGAGTATGGCATCAAGAAATTGTGAGTTCTACAAATGAAGGATGGAATCCTACTTCTCAGCCCTCTAGAATTTCTACAGCAAGAAACATCTAAGTCCAGGCTATCAGCAGCACTCACATCTACAGAAACTGCAGAGTTCCAACCATATTTCATAACTATGACACATCTATTATTTCAGCTCAGAAACTCAGGTTGAAAGGCCAAATCCAACATGAGAAATTCTAGTCAGATGACAGGTCCATCTAGCTAGAAAATGCACCTTTAAATTGGCAGGTCTCTTGTCACCCAAAGAAAGATAAGTAGATCAGAAAAAGATTCACTGCTTGTAGTGATGAACAGGAGAACACATCCCCAAGGATGCCTCAATTTTAAGAGTCATTAGGGAGAAGAAAAAAGAAAAAGTCCTTTCCCAATCCTGCTTTCATGTTATTTTCCAACCGATGTATGCAAGCTAGCTAAATTCTCCCAGGACTACACTTGTGGCACTACTGAGGGAAGGGATAACAGAAATCACTTGTTGAGGTAGAAGAAACAATGAACTTCTATTTGAGTCTCATACCCCGAAAACAGTGATGTTGAGTTTTCTTTCAATGTACCTTAATCAAACGGACCAATCTTTGAGATGATAGCCATGGCATGGGACAAAACCACAACTTCAAAAATAATTAGAATCAATGGAGAGAGCAGAAGATGAACAGAGTAGAGTTTGCCCTATAAAGAAAAATAAAATAAAATAAAAATCACACATGCATTTCCTTATGCTTAAGATTTCCCCCTGGAAGCTCTCACTTAGAAAGAAACAGCTATGACATGAACTGGACACCTCTGTACCCAAGCCCACTGCAGTGTTTTTCATGGTCTTGTACGATTTGTTCCCTGGAAAGAGAGGAACAAAGTATATCAAGTTAGTCATGAATTGATTAATTCTAAGGTCTTTCATAGGTTGTAACAGGTTGGGGCTCAGCAAAGTCTTTTTACTGTATTTCTTTTCTGAATAAGTTTCTAATGAAGCTAAGCACCCAAAGTGGCTGCAGATTGTGTACCAGAAATACTCCATTTCCTAGCTGATTGCTCCAGAACCTGCTGAGCCTGTGGGTGGACAAGTTATTGTAATAACTGCAATCGTTTGTCTTCTGAACATTCACATCTTTATCATTTCTGATTCTCAGCTGTTCTAATTCTTAATAATAGGCATAAAGTGAGCTATAACGCTACTTCTTCATAGCAAAACAAATGAAATGGGTGGGATTCTGGGTAACCAGAACGTGCGACAGCACAATGAAATCTTATTTCAGTGTAGGTGGGTAGAGAAACAATAGTGCTAGGGTCAGAACATTGCTTGCTATGAAATACATCCAACTTATTTATATGAAAGAATTTCATCCCCTCTTCTTTTACCCCCAAAATGACTGATGTAAGCAAACGTGAATATGAAATAAGATGATGTGATTCTTTGGAGTCATTTCAGGAAATTGCAAATGTTTCTGAAATGAAAAATCCTTGCAAAGTCAATCATCTGTTGCTGGGAGGTCAGCAGGGAGCTGTGCTGTGTCAGCCTATCTGCTCAGCGGTGCCAGGAGATGCAATAATGCACTGATAGACCAGGTTTAATCACAGGGTTCTGTATATAAAAACGAACAAAACCAAACCACATAACAAAAACCCAAACAAAGATCACAATTATTTCAGACTTGCAACAGTTTTTCTGAGGTATTTTCTCATTAGAAATTTAAGCTGAGCAATGATTCCATGGCAGCCCTGTCATCTGTTCCATATTCTACCATAATCTGCTACCAAAACTTATTGCATTTAAATTCTTGCTCCTGCTTCTCTTGAGATCAATAGTAAATCTAACACTGGCTTCAATAAAGCAAGGGGAGGTACTAAATATGCCTTTTGTTTTATGTGTGCAGTGTATTCAAAATAAACCTATTGGTTTCTAAATGTCAGAATTTTTCAAACTTTGTATATACTGGGATCCAAAGGCAATTTATATGAATAGGAATAGATTCACAATCTGTATTCTTTCAGGCACACAAAGGGCTAAATAGTAATTTCCAGGAGGAAAAAAACCCCACCATAATAATAACAACAACAACAAAAACTCAACCCAAAACCCCACCACACCAAACCCTTTTTTGAAAGGAAAAGGGAAAGCACCAATTGAAACAACATGGATGTAGACACATAAGTACATAAGAACAAGAGACAAGAAAAAAAAGAAATTAAATTGTATTCAAAACCAAACAAATTTGAATGTAGATGAGATTCTTTGAAAAATTACCTCTGACTCATCACATAAAAGGTAAAAAATAGACTGCCCCTGGGCAATCCTCCATTGCCTGGTTGCCTTTGCTAATACCGTATGGCAAAAAGTTACCCAAAGGAAAGAATTGCTGGAGCAGTTCAGGATATCTACTGATAAAAACAAAGAAACCAACCCCCCAACCCCCTAACATATCCTGAAGCATGCACAGACCACTGCAAAGATTGATGCTGATGAGGCAGTCAAATTTAGAAAACCTACCACAAAAGAATTACGTTGAGTTTAGATACAGAGTCCTTTGAAGCAACAGAGAAAAAAATATTCCTTAATCTCACCCTATCCATAGTTTGTGGAATATAAAACGAAACCCCTGGAAGCTAATTAGTATTAGCAGCTACGCTATTCAAGCCTGATTAAAGGATGAAATTTTCCTAAGGAAATACAGCCTAGTAGAGTCAATATATGTGATAATCTTTCCCCTTCCAAGATATCCTGCAGCATGAATGCCTTTCAGTGCTGATATTGAGCAGTGGATAAGTCATACAGCGCACAGACAGTGTTATCACTGGGGCAAGGACCATCCATGTCTCTGTATTTGTATAGTGCTTAACCATACGATGTTATTCTTGTCATCTCAGTCACAGTAAGCGTAATAAATAATGTGAGGGAAAATTGGAACCAATGTTCTCGGGAAAGTAGACATTATTTTACCCTATATTGATGAAGATAAACTGATCCATATGTTTAAAGAGAAATAAATACGTGTCCTAAGAAGGCTGCTATTAAGGTAAGTAGCTTGAACATTAGGCAGTCTGGATTCTAACCCAGGGAGTGAAATGGTTTATGTCTAGAAACAGAAGACTAAAGATTCAACAGCTGAAATTCTGTTATTTTTTTTAAGGGTGAGTATTTACAGTACAAACTGTGTCAAAACTAAGGTCAAACACACGAGGGCACACAGAGCTAAACATGTGTAATAATTTTACAGTATCAGTTTCGTTGTAAGGACTAGGACATGCAATAACCTGTAGCTTCATAAAACAAAACAGTCCTGTTGGGGAAATGTTACTGTTCCCACCAAAATGATGATCAGAAAAAGTCATAAGAAGGGAGAAAGAAAAAGAATTCCCCAAACAAAAACAAGTCTCCCAGTTTCTCAGTGGTTTGTCACTTCCGTTCCCAGATACCTGCACAGTGGTTAGGGACCAGCAGCCTATCACTCAGGAATGCTCACCCTATCTCTACACAACAATTTTTCCTCTCAAGTCTCACAATTTCCAGATCTGAGTTCATTAGCAAACGTGACTTGTACCTCATTCCAACTGTCAAGTTCTATGATGGAACAAATTTGGAACTAGTGAGAGTAAAATAAAAAAAAAAAAATTAAAAAATTCTTGAAAGACATAACTCAATCAAAAAGGGCATGAGAGCATCGGAAAACTCGATGAAAATATAATGGGAGAAGAAAGCTCTTCGCTCTTGTAGTTTCACAGCTCTAAGTGAAACTCAGCAGCTTTGGAACATTCAGCTAGCATGCCAAGTTCCTCCAGATATGCCCTGACTGCATTACTAAAAGAAAAAGGTCAATCCCAACAAAGCTATCATCTAAGCATTACTTTTGGAGAAGTTACCTCAATTTCAGAGAAACACTTTCATGGATTATTCATCTCCACACAACCAGGAATAATCTCTCCTATGAGAGATTATTACATACATAAACCGACCTTTTGTTTGTTTCTTCACTAGATTTGAATTACTTTGCTTGCTTCAAAATTCACCAGAGCAGGAACTCTGCTCTGGTCCTTGGAACAGTGGTCCTTGGAAGCAAATTGAACTTGCAATTACATTAGATATTTGAAGAGCCAAAGTCATCCAATTCAGGCAAAAGAATGTACAGGTGACTAAAGCAGTTATCAAAACCAGCACATCATTTAAGAAAATAAGCAAAAAGGTGAAAATAAATTCAAGGTGCATATCAGTTTGGGAAAAAAAATCTGTAATGATATATGGATAAAAAAGCAAGGTAGAAATAATAGAGCTCTTCAATACCTTTACTCATGCCTTACTGTAAAAGATTGTGAGCAAAATGAGAATTTCTAGGAAGTAAGCATCTCTCAGCATGGTTTAAGGTCTCCTTTATCACCTAAAACGGGATCAAGAATGGCTTCAGCTGACTGATAGAAATGTTTTACCTCTTCTGAAAATATCTACTCTGATGCTTTCTGCATGTAGATTCCTTTCACTCCAGCATACACAAAGCTCACAAATAAATAATTTGTTTTCTCTTAGTGACAGGTAAGTTCAGAGAGTACCAAGAGAGCAGACAGGTGAGAATAAACAAAACTCTAGCATTTTCCAAGTACATAGGACTGGACCACAGATTTAAAATTCATGGTCATAAAACTGCTGAAAGGCCTGTATGTATGCACCACGTGAAAGGAACAGAATCTGGAGCACAGCCTAGATAATGCTAACAGCTCCCCTTGCCCCGTTGCAGCATTTTTTTGTTCTATAGACCACCCCTTGATTAGCAAGGTCTCTTTATGCATTTAAGATGAGACTGACTTACTCTTCATGCTCTACTCCAATTCTGAGATCTTTTCTTAATATCCTACAAATAAATGTCATCTGTGCTCTGACTTGGAAGCTTGTAGATAAAGATGATTGTCACCTGTGCAACATTTAACTCTTAGCTGCTTCACATGGTTGCAGCGGAACAGGCAGCTGTGATAGATCTGAAATAGAAGGCAGCAATAAAGATAGAACGCATAGTGCCATGCTTGACAGAGGGCAGCAGGAGATTTCCAAGCTGTCTAAATTCTGGAAGAATTAATTGTACCTTCTTGTTATCTTCTGAACTTTGGAAATATCACTGAGTACTAAAAAATCTAGCAAAGACCTCCCACTATTTTTCTTCAGTCCAAACAGAAGCAAGAACAACATGTTATTTAATGAAAAAATACTTGAAAAGTTATACCTGTGGTGGTGGGAAGAGCATGAGGGAAGGAGAGAGAAAAATGTTAGTTTCAAGAGCCTGCAGTTGAACTTTCTCTTTTGTGAAAAATCTTCAAAGTCCCTAGCTACACACCTAAGCAGCTTGATCCTCAGTTCACACAGAAGAGGATCAGTGGCACTGCAAAATGCACCTATGATAAGGAGCTAGTCTGGTTGCTGTTACAGAAAGACAGGGACAAAATTAGAGCTTGAGAAAATTCATAGCCAGGTGCTAGAAGAATGCCAGTGCTGCCTTCTTGCCAGTGGAACACATCTCTCAAACAGGTTTTACTGAGTTTAGGGTTCCACGCCAAGGGAGAGCCTCAGATGCAGTGTAGTATGACAGCACTTCTTTTACTCCTGAACCCATGTACCTGGTGAATCCAAAGCTACAGGTAAGCAGTGAAAGTTGCAGGCATTTTAGCTGAAGTGAGAGCAACTAAGTCTAGCAGGTGTACTGGAGGGGGTTACCTGGTACTCTCTTTTAGTATGAGTGCTGACACTATAGTCATTGAAGGCACAATTTCACATTTAACTTCAATATTCTTACTAAAATGTTTTTTTTTTTCCCCCCACACTTTTACTTCTGAAGTGATTTTCCCTAACCTCACTGAAAACAGGATAATAACAGAAATTGTTAACAACCGTTGCAGTGTTTAGTACAAGGGTGGGGTTTTTTGAGTGGGTATTTTGTTTCTTAAACCTAACACCCTGAGAAATAAACAGGGAATTTGAAGCTATAGACACAGACCTAGATGATACATTTAGACATGCAAAGAAAGGAGAAAAAAAATACCCTGAAATCTCATGATAAAGTTTTCCATTCCCAACAAGGTTGATCCATTTTAAACCTGCTGATATGTGGGGTACAAAGCTAATGCCCAGCAGGGCTGTTGTCAGGCTTAGGAGAGGCTATGACTTTAGGGTGCCTGAAAAGGCTGGGGGTGGGCAGGAAGTAAAGCGTGAAAACAGATTAGCAATAAGCTGATAGGGTGAAATTGCTGATAGAAAGTGTGGAAAGATGGTAAGGAAGAGTAAAGAAAACTATTCAATTAAGAAAAAGACTAGACAGCTTGAATCCGCTACTGCAAATATCCCCCAAACCTCTTCCTTGGGAGGGTGTAATTTTTAATTTCTGGAGCCAAATCCCGTTACTCAGCAGTTATCATGTTTTGAACTCTCCCCAGGAGATGGGGGAACAGGCATTTCACACCATTGGTGCAATCCATTTCTGGGCAGACATGCCAGCCACTATGGTTTCTGGGACTCACGCCAGCAGGGATAAGTCTGCTTGTCAGTATAAATCCCATGTATACATAGGCCATAAACTTGTGCCAGCCAAGGGTGGGTTTTTTTGTTTGCCCTTCCATCCCAATTCAATGAAGCTCTCCCATTAGCTAGTGTTTTTTCCTTTTACACTGAATTGTCCTTGGAAACCACAAGGGTTTATAAGTTCAGGGAAAGAGGAAGAAAAATATAGCATGGTTTTACAGACCCTGTGAAATTCAGCAATGCTTCAGGAGTTTGAAAAACCCCAAACTCCACAGGAATCCCTCAGTCCTACTCAGGATGGAAAACTGACAGAGCTGCATTTTACTGGATGCTACCCTCACCTGATTTCTCTTCCTTAGAATTTTCCAGAGGACTGGGGTGGTGTTTTTGGTGCCAGAAGCTGGTTTTTGTACTTGCCACCCACACAGAAGAATCTGTTTGCATATGGTATTTATGCCACTTTTGTGTGACATATGTTTGCATGTCTCACTCCCTGAATGGGAAGTCTCAGGCAGTGGGTAGGAGAAGGAACAGCAGGCCAAAGCCTTCTGCTTTTGAGTGGAAAAGAGGAGTTATGAAGCTCCAAATGGTTTCATTTTTGTTTTTCTGAAGAAAAGGATAAACAAGGGCAAAGTGTAAAGAGGAAAGAGGCAGTGGTGAGTAGGAGGACTTAATGCATATATGTCTGTGTGTGCATGTGTATATGCATACATATGCATATATATACACACTCCCATCTTAGGAATAAGAGGCCAGTCTCAAGAACCCAAGATTTCTCCAGCTCCTAAAAATTAGAGGTTTAAATAAAAGGAAAAAAATTATCCAAACAAAGCAGCAGCAATTGCACTAGAAATGGTTCAAAGCCAGATTCACTGCTGATGGCAGTAAAGTCCCAGAAGTAGCTCCCTGCTTGCTTAGAGCCATTTTAATTGCACCAACTTTTTCTTTTATTCCACTCCAACGGTGGGAAGAATAAATGGGAAAAAAAAAATTCTTCACAGAAAAATGAACGGCCTTTTCTTTCCCCCCACAAACCCAGTTAAACAGCTATATTTGAGTTGTTTCAAGTAAATGTAGCTTTGGTCATTTCATTCCAGTTGTTAAAAGAAAATTTAAGTGTTATTGAAGGTGGTTTACACAATGCACCACCCTGCCTGACCTTCTGGCACAGAGCCCAATGGCATAAGCACCTACAACATACACATTTAATGTTATTACTCTGAATCGGTCTTCCAGCACAACTATTCATATTGGGAAGGCTAGACAGTGCAAGTGTTTACAGGGGTGACTGGACTATCACTTTATTCCCTACACCAACCAAATCTAAAGGAAACTCATCAGATTTGCAGACCTCTCCCTTGATCTTTTTGTGCCTTATATTGCCCCTTATGCTATTCCGATAACTGCATTTCATCGGAGAGCTGCAATGATAAATAGTTGAGTTACTGTGATGCCAAAGAAACTGATCTGGTGGGTCACATGAGTTTTGAAGATATATCAGAAATTCAAGTTTCACCAGACCTGCAGTAACAACACTGTTTGAAGTCCTTTCATAATTGGAATTGCCCTCTGTTGGGGTTCTCTTCATATGTTAATCAAATTCTGTGCTACAAGATTTTATAAAAATATCCACTTTTTTAAAGACAGTATTGGGTTGGGTTTTTTTTTTAGTAAATTACATATTTTGATGTTCTTTTTAACAGAAAGAAGGCATTCATTTAATTTCACCCAAAATTACCATAAAAAGAGAGAAATTTCTTAACTTGAAGCATTGACTATGTGGCAAAACTCTTCCTACTCTTGCTATTTATCCACCTATCAGTTACAAAGACATGTAGGAAAGAAGAGGGGGAAATTCAATGTTTGAGAAGGATTACTAAGAAGAACTTGGAGCCAAATCATTCAAACTACTCTGTCAAACTCCTAGCAAACGTCAGTTACACTCATGTAAGGAAAGCAAGGGAAAGGGGATTCATGATGGATACAAGGCACAAGAATAGGCAGGAAGTAAGAGCATGCAATAGAAGTTTTCTGCAGCAGGGAACACCATTGCTGAAAGTGGAAATACAATTGCATGCAGCATCTTGAGGTCAGCATTGAAAAGCCCCAGAGAACATATTTGCAAGAGCAGAAAGGTTTCTGTTGCGAATCAGATGTACTGGAAAAGCTTCCTACCATACCCTTGCAAATCATCATCAGAGAAGAAGCAACCAAGTTCTTGGTATGTATCAGCAATAGGAATATCTGTGGAGTGAGTTGATAGCCATTATTTCCTTCCTAGCCACCTGAACCATGAGTGTCAGAGAGACACGTAACGGGCCAGGCCCATAGAAGAACTGTGTATCACTTGCCACAACCTAGTATTTCAGAAATATTTGGAAGGGCAAAATCATCCAGTGGGGAATTGATAAGGAATAAATGCCATTCCACCTCATCTCTTGCTTTGCAGAATATTTAATCTATGATGTTTCTGTGGCTGATCTGTGTCACTTGTGTCAAGATAGCATTACTCATTAAAGCTTTACCTACCATTGCCCCCACAGCTCTTTTACATGCAGACTCTATCTCTGTGAAAGGGAAAGCGGGGAATTTCAGAGTAAGGCCACAGTACACATCTATACGTGCCTGGCATCCACATAACTGAAAAAGCTGAGGATGGTGATACTGAAGAAAAAGGAAGAATGACATTGGGAGACATGAGAATTAATTTCAAAAGAGAGGAAGACAGAACAGTTGCACCTGGTTCACGACACCGACGCCACGGCAGTCCCATGGAGAATCTGTTTACTTAATAAGCTTGCTCGATCATTACTTCTCCTACACCCCTTCCTGCTTCTCTCCAAATCCCTCTATTCAGGGATTCTTTCTCTCCCATTTCCTTTAGGCTACATGCTTAAAATCCTCTCTCTGTATTATTTTATCCTCTTTCTCACCTTGGAACATTTCATACTACAGCTTTTTCATGGCATTCACAGATAAACAGGGGAAGATGATATTGTTTTGAGTGTTTTGTTCACCAGAACATCTTCCAGCAAACTATAGTTCCATGGACTGGCTAGTGAAGTCTGTGCACCTTAGTAAAATAGCAGAAGTTATTCTATTACTCCACAGATCATGGCTAGGAGAACATCTCAGATGTTTTTTCATCAGTGTCTTACATCAATACCTTTTCTAGTTTAAAATCTTCAATTTTTTTTTTTTCCTATTATCCAGCTGTAGCAAGATTGGGTTTGTGCCACTATCATTCTCAGATTTGCATGCTCCCCATTTGCAAAAGAGCATTTCAAATGAGTGGGAGGTATGTTAGGTAGGGTGAGGACAATATCTTCCTTTCTATTCGAGAGCTTGCCAACAGAAGCATATGTAGGCTGGGCTGATTCCAAAAGTCTCTCGAGCATATGGAACACCAGTTTACACTGCACTCAGACCTCCCGCTCGATTTGGTATGTTGGCAGAGTTCCCACCACAAACACCTCGTTTCACAGTCAAAATTCTTTCTGCCATTGTGGCTATTAGTCAAAGCCACCATAACTTGCATGCAATACCAGGAATATATTTTGTTCTAAGATTAGTGATGCAAGGAGTTATAGACATCCAAGTTTAAATTACAAAGTACAGTGAAGGAGTGTTGCCTCTACTTTTGATTTTATGGTAATGCTGACATTAACTTTGACTTTTCTGGCCTAAGTGAATCCAAGAGGCAAACATGGGCCTGAAGCTTGCTCTAGGCAGGTGCTGGAAGTTTGGAAGTGAACTACAATGTGATCTATTTCAAAGCTTTTAATAAATTAAGCTAAACTGTTCTCAATGACACCAAACTTGGAAAAGGACAAGGCACAACCGGCAGAGTGGCACATTCTCCAATCTGTCTGAAACTGCCATCCAGCATTTAATCTGGAGTCTGTATATTACATGTGCTGAAGTGACCTTGAAGTCACTCAGTTTTTCTTAGAGTAATCAATATGAAGGAGTCAACGTTAGGGTGTGAAGTGGGAGCATTCGTACCTGAACCCCATTTTTTTGATTGACTTTTTTCTCTATAACTGTTTGCTCTCTTTCGATGACTCCCAAAATGTAAAGTGTAGAAAAATATTACTCCAGGGTAGAATTTCATCCCACAATTTCATCTCTGCACAGTGAAGTCCCTATCTGCAGTTACTGCAAATGAGCATTCCCACATGAAATCAGATAGTGTTGATGTACTGCAATTGAGAAGCTGCAGCAGTCTGCATCACAGAGTTCCACATACTGAAAAATAGCACATTAGATTTACAGAAAGAATATCTTTAAAGAATAATGGTACCATCAATTGCACTTAACGATTTTTTCCTATGAATTCTTCATATTGTAACCTGCCATGGCTCAGGAAGGGCATCAGCTCACTGTATTCTGGGCTGGTTCTGCTATTATAGTCTCCTTTTGTGTTACAGAAAGTATCCTGGAGTTTGGTTTTTGAAAAACAAACTGTTTTCTAGGTGCAGGTTATGGCAAACTATATATGAGTAGGAAATGCTGAGGAAAAACATCTTTCCCAAGATTTAGGACTACATCCTCTCTACTTTCCAAAGATTATGAATATGTTTGTTATTGGTTCCTCTTTTTCTATAATCTCTGGTTTTGCAGGTTTTTCCCGTGGTCTCCTTTATTTTGCTCTCTTCTGGTACTCAAAAAAAAAAAAAAAAAAAGTAAAGTATGAAGGGTTTCAAAAGTTCATGAATAAAATAGCATTTTCTATTCACAAAGTTCTGCTCCTAAGAGGTTTACAAGATCTTTCAAAAACATTAATGAATTAAGAGTTCCTATAATACTGTGTCATGAAGCGTGATCCAGTCCTTCAGTTAGGAGATAATAGCTTGAAAAAATAGCTCACTATATTTTCCTATGTCTCTTTGGGCAAATCATTTAGTACCAGGCCCATGAAGATGTGAAGGCAATTAATTCCCCACTGAAGCACGTAGTTGGTTAGACACCAAAATAGAAGCTCAGTGTTTAAAAGACCTCTGTGAATCTCAAACAGTTCATGTGTAAAAGGCAAAAATCCAAAAGTTGTGGGGAATGGGAACAACTGCACAAATAAATGAATAAAAGACACTCACAACCTAGGGTGCATGTAGCTTCCCACTACCAAAAGCAAAGAAAGGAGTCATATCCCATTCACTGAAGGCAGAAGCAAAGCCAAGACAATCAAATGACTTGCCATTGCAATTGAGGTTTGGAAAGTCCGTTGCTCTGGAAAACAGTAGTTTGCTGCTTCCTTATCAGGTGCTTATTAGATGTGTTGATATCTGCATAACTAATAACCTCTTCTCTAGATTTCTTCTGTTCAGTAAAATATGCTCTTTTAAAATTTATTATATACACCAACCAACTGCATGCGTTTGCCATTTAGAAGTGTCAAGTAAATAAAACACAAGTGGAAATAGTACTTGGAGTCAGCACAAAATGACTACATACCCCTCTGGCCTTTCATCCAGACAGAATACCACAACTGAAAGACATTCCCTATGAAAGGCTAACTGTTTCTACAGCAGGAATTCTTCTCGATCAGGTAAAGTAAGCCAGGAGTTAAGTGTTATACAGCTGTATATGCCACCAACACTATAACGTTTAAGTGGCTGCAAAAAGAAAGGGGCAGGCAGGGTGGAGGACCAGTAAAAGGAGAAACAATTCTAACTCAGGTTCGATGAAATAATTTGTAGAATGTGGGGCAACTGAATCATTTTATTACATTTTCCTTCTTCATTATGATTGTCGTTTCTGAAAGTGGGCTATGCCTGCTGCTCTCCAAGCCCCTATCGGTGAGACATCTATGAACTAAGGAAAATGAGCAGAAAATTGAAATGCCAAGGCTGTGGGGGCAGCCTGTTTTGGTTGATGATGATGAGAAGATGGTTTGTTTGAAATATTTTCTTTTGCTAGGTTGCAACAAGATTTGTTCCATACATGTCCAATGGGAACTTTAACAAACACCTCCCTGCCCCCCAAATCGGTTATTTCTCTTTTTACCTGTTGTATTTTATGTTAAGGATGTGAGCACAATCAATACAGCTTGTAATGAGGTAGCAGAAAGCATATTTAAAAGCTGTGCTTACTACTGGATCTTGTACAGTACAGACAAGGACAATACAGGCGACACAAGACTGCCACATTAGGTACTTGCACCAGGTTTTATCTAGACTGTTTATCTATAAAGTACAAGGCACGTCTGAGTCTGCAGTCTACTTGTTTTACATTAAAGTCTTGTATTTTGCTCTATTAACAACCTAGATTTTTTACTTAACACCATACAATATGTTTTCAGAACACTGAAGTTAAAGCTTGACGTTGCGTGAAAATCCCTAGCTCATGTTCCCATTCACACCTACAAACACACATACCCCTAAGCTGCTAGAGTTGGCACAATTCACCACACAGTTATTGGCCCTCTAGAGAAGGAGAAAGTGGAAATTGTCTTTGCTGTCAGCTTTACATCCAAGGCTTTGGCCACAGCAGAAATATATACAAATGTTAACTCATTTGGCCTGCTGCCCCAATCAACCGCAGTTCCTCTGACCGAAAAGGTAGTTTCTTTGAGGTCACAGCAAAGCACAGTCTGGCCCTGTATTGACAGGGTACTACTAAAAACCTTCAGAAAACACTGCCATTTAAATTCCCCTGTTCTTTAAGAGCTAAGAAATAAAAACACAAACCCACTCCATAACAGTATGTAATAATAAGCTACAACAATATTTGTATAGCGATTTGCAAGGTCTTAGACAAATACTTTGATTTTTCCAAGTGCCAACAACTATGTTGCAGCCTCATTTTCTACAGGCTTTCTGGACCTTTTCTTGTTCCATGGTCTGTTTTTTTGGTTTTAGTTTGTTGGAGTTTTTTGGGGGTTTTTTCGGGGTTTTTTTTTTTTTGGAGGGGGGTGGTGTGGGGTTTTTTTGGTGTGGATTTTTTTTTTGGTTGGTTGGGTTTTTTGTGGGTTTTTTTTTTGTTCCATGTTTTTACAGTTCTTAACACAGTGGGATCTAGTTGAGTAACAAGGGCTTGCAGGTGCTACTGCAGTACAAATAGTAAGTAATGATAAACTGCATACTCAGATTAGATTTATTGAATTTGTAAATATAGTCTGTTCTGTACAGACTGTTCTGTACCAGAGCTAACTTGGGAGTCAATATCTGAAGAGTAGTCCCTGGAGCTTCTATATTTTATCTATTAGAGCATCTTATCTCCTTCATCTGCGAACGGTCCTTCGTGGGAGAAAATGCCCAAATAAGTTCAAACTTCTTTTGATTTTTTTTTTTAACTATCACATTATAATTGCCGTAATGTTCCCCAGTGCCTGCCATTTTGCACTCTAATGATACTTCTCAAGTGATCAAAGGCACAAAGCTAAGTACACCCTCTGGGGAAAGGAATGTGTTTCCCAGCTTCCTGCACTGCACCTTTTAGTCCCCTGTTGTCTTTTATTATTGAAATCAGCCATTAGAACAGTCTATGCTGCTCCGAACATCATCTCACACAGTGGCATAGATTTTTTTTTTTTAATGTTCAAAAAAAGTGAGAGAGTAAAAATTTACTTATAAAATGAAAAGGCTGCAACTCCCATCTTCCTAACAGATGCTTGTGTGGATGCATACATTTCCACCTACTTTCAAACCACAATTGAGTCATTTCCCTACAGCTTCATAAAACAGGTATACACTGCATGTGTGTGGAGTGTGTGGGCGTGTTTGAGTGTGCATTTGCTGTGTTGATATAAAAACAAGGGATGGAAAGCAAAAAAATAGGCAGTAGCAAAGTGCTACGTTTCTCATGGTCATCATATTGTATGCAGTGGTCACTGGATGACTCCTTATCATTTTAGTAATCTGCAAAGTGACATTGACAACTGATAATATTAAGATTAACTCCTCCCTGCTCTCTGCAGTGGATTCACACAGAGAAGACAGTCCAGCTCATGAAGAGCTGTGAAGCTGTTCTCAATACGCACAGATGAATGTAGTTTCATCCATTTTAAGTGAGATGAACAAGTTAGAAGTACAAGCTGGACATGTCTCTCCTACCATTAAACCAATAAGACATAGCTGAAATCTATCCTAATTGGGCTTACAGACAATTTTTGCGGTTTAGCCCCAGCTTGATATTTCATTATGGAAGGGAAGAAACCTAAACAACAATCTCATGGAAATCTCCTATATGGCAGCAAACATAGTGGGATTGAGGTAACTAGGGAACTCTGTCAGAGGGACACAAGAAACCCGTGCACATCACAACCAAAAAAAGCCCTAAAAAGCACATCTGCACCAAAAAAAAAAAAAGAAACAAACCCCACATCATCACTACTCTTTACAGGTTAGGAAGTACTCACTGTAGATGTTGTTTTGTACAGGCATAGTCTATTCTATTCTGACTAATCCTCTGAAAATTCTGAGCTGTGACAGTTAGGCAAATATACTTCTCATAGTCCATTAAAAAAGAGCCTAAGGAGGTTAGTCTTAAAACACTAATTATTTTCTCCTGTGGAAACTGGGGAATAGCTGAACAACAAACTATTATACAACACCCTAACACTAGCAAAGGTACATGATGAAGCTGCAAATATTATTCCATGTATGGTTCTAGTATGTCTTCATCTGTCACACCGATCACAAGAGCCAATAAATCAGAAAAGCTAGTAGAATCCCTGTAAATATAAACTAAAAGCTGTAGTGCCTTCGACCCCAGACACTTTACATTACCAGAATTCCTGACAATAAATACAGGCTATGACAGCTCCAGTGAGCTTTGTATCTTCCCTATGGACACTGGCATGGTGATATGTAACATCAAAACATTATTCAGCACCTGTGAGAAGAATTATTAGCTCAAAGGAAAGACTAGAAAAAATTAGACCAAAACGCACTTAAACAGGATTAGATAAGGGAGAGAACCGAGGGCACTTTGCAATCAGAGGCTGGTAACCTTCATTAATCACAAGGGCAGAAATGCACAACAGAAGATGAATTGTTCATGAAACCAAAACTTGGCCAAAACGTTAAATAATATATAACCATAGCATGCTCAATACCAAACCAGCACAAGATGCATATGATTCTATAGGTAATTTGTGAGAAGATAAAAGAAAATAATGTCCCACTGGAGACTTCTGAAAATTAATGAGACTGCTGAGTATTCTCGTAACTGAGAGGTGGGTTGTTGGTTTTTTTTTCTTATTTTACAAGATGGATTGCGAGTGCGTTCAAGCAAGATGCACAGTCATTTTTACACTACGCAGACTTAAATCCATCGGTGTGAGATGTAAGAAGATAAACCAGGATGTAGCCATGCACGTCCAATCTAAATGGGACAATGTATTTGAGCACGTGTGCGTTGCCACAGCATTATAAGTCTCCACCGTATTTCACTGTTCTCTTCTCTCTTGTATTTCTGCGTGATTCATTATAAAACCAATAAACTATCCAAACAAATAAAAAAATACAAAAGCAATTTTCTTTAGTCTATGTTGTTTCACAGCAGCTTACAACTACCATTTCTTTTCTACCAATTTTGTCCTTTTTCCTTTAACAACTATGCCCCCCTCCCCTTTTCCAGGGATACTTTCAATTAAACTGGAATCAGGTGAGCTTCTTGTTCTTCTGGTTGCTTCCTTATTTAGATATCAGCATCGAAAACCCTTCTAAAACAACTTCGGAAGCAGAATTTCTTCTGTTTGTAAATACCATGTATTAATGTATTCTTTGTGAGTGATGTTTTGAGGTTGCTAAAGGACTTCAGGCATAGAAACAACTGATAAAATAAAAGCAATAATAATATGGCTTCCCCCCTCCACACCCCCATCTTGCCAATATACCTCACACCTGACCTAAGAGGTTCCTTTTCTATGGTACATTGAACACTTCACTAGCAAAGGCCAACAAGGGTGCAAAGGGTTACACAGAAAGCAGTCCACAGAAAAATTGACTGATACTCCAAAACCTCATTACACTTAAGCCACTCCAAAACAATCAACTGATAACAACCTTTAGTCATTACTGTTCTTGTCCCAGAGTTGAATAAGCAGCTGCTTCAAATCGGACACTAAATCCACTTTCTAGCCAACAGATCAATTTGAGGTCCTCTACTGAAAGTGCACAGGACTAAAACACACCATACAAGTCAGCATTTACTAGAAGATATTCAAAATAGTAATTTTAGAGAAGGCTGCTTTACAGGATGAAACTTTAAAAACACAAAAACCAAATATTGCTATTTATATCCTGTAAAAGCTACACAGATAATTGTAACTCATCCATTAGTTGGTGCCTGGTGTGCCACGTCTTTATAGGAATACCACGTAAGAAGGGATTGACTTTTGCCCCAATCATAGAAAATTTCACAGGAAGAACTAAAAAGTCTTACCAAAAAGCAGCAGCAGTTTTGAAACCAGCTTTGTAACAATGCTCTGAGAACTGCAGCTGTTTGCCTCTACCAAATTTAAAGGCACAACCCACATAAAGGCATGCTGGGTAAATTGTATTAGTCCTGTTGACAATTCCAATTATACCAAGGAAGGATCCTATAGGGAAGAATTTCACCTTTAGACAGCTTTTTTAATGCAAGTGTTCATTTTGGAGGACTAAAGATTTAAACAAATTGCTTTAGTATTGGAAAATTTTAAAATTCTGTTCCTGTCCCAAGAGTGAAGCTACAAATTAGCCACTGCTAAAACTCCAGACGTGCCTCTGGCTACCTGCTGATGGATGTAAAATTATTACAAGCCGTAGTAAATTACAGCCTCTTTGAGTATCTGTAAACAAGATCTTTTTTAGTGGCCTAATTGCTCAATAAGGAGTGGAGGAAAAGGATTAACCCAGCCACGTTCCTCCTCTGTGCTAGCCAGATGTAGATTGCAAAGCATCCTACAACTCTGTACAAAATATGCCTCTGTACAGAATGCAAAGGCGGTGAGGGGAAATGTGGTGGGATGGCTGCAGAACACATGGGCTTTCAAGTCAGGGGCAAGAATGATTGTAGGCAGCTGTGAAGACGATTGGAATATTACAGACAGGTGAGGGGACATTGTACCAAAACCTGCGAAAACATAAGGCTTAATATTCAAAGGCAACAAAATGAAAAGTGTCATTTAAAAGTCCTAGAGTGTTCAAAACATCTGGATGTAGCTAACAGATATGGCATAAGACCCAGGGGAAATCCACACATTTCTGGGATGAGTTGGAGACCAAACAACTCCACCTAGGGCTCATAAAACAGAACTAGAAATCTATATTTAGGCAACTGAATCTCATACAAGGAGCCTTGGAGAGACAGTGTGGCTCTCCATGTAGAGACATGAGGCTTGGTCTTGTCTGCAAGTTATGTCTTCATCTGAAGGCAGCTCTTTATCGACCTACACATGGGTCCCAGGCATCTGAACTAGGAAGTCAAAGGCTGCAGCGGCACCCCTTGTTTGCTACTGGCAGCAGAAACAGCAGTGCCTTTGTTTTCCATGCACACATGTACAGATTTTACATGTACCATTGACCTTTTTTTTCCCCCTTCATTGGCCACAGAGTCAAATCTAAAGAGAAAAAGTTTGAAAGTTAGAACTGGATGATTGAACGAGAGTGGACGAGGAGGAATTGAGGAGTAAAAGTGACCTTCTTACTGACAATCCAAGAAATTGCCATATTTACTCAGCTCAGCAGAGCAAATGATGGCAAAAAGCAGACCAGATCCTCCACCAGAGCATAGCAGCATCACTCCACTGACTTCAATATACTTTAACATAATAGTTATGTAGCTGGACTGTAATGGATTGCAGCCATATTACACCACTAAAGATCTTCACCTGGAGAGAAAGACTAAAGCAGTGACCAATTTAACAGCCTCAGTTTCATTTTATCCAGATTGTGCACCAGTATAAATGTCTTCAAACATAAAACTGCTGACAACCACTACAGTATATTTTGCAACACAGTATTAATAGACTTATATAATCTATCAGACCTCAAGACAGGTGTGTTATACTGATAAATACGTTGACCAAAATTAAAGTGACACCAGTAGTACCTCTGAAAGAACAAGAGCTGCATGCTGGCTTGGAAAAATAGCTGGAAAGGCAGAGGAAAATTACTGTGCAAGAGAGGTGACACAAGGCCAACTGTCTCTGGGTGATACCACACTAGACAATGGCAGACTATGGAGGTACTCTGACGTGTAAAACAGACTTCCCTCCTCTGCCCAGCCACAACACCTGGCAAACATGAATTACAAGCAGAGCTGACTTTTCTGTTTTGCTTCAATGTATGGCACCTTCCCCCCAAAATGGGGTCCAGTCAGATTGGTACCTCATTTTAGGTATAAGGGTACATGGAAGAATTTTTTGTGGTGCTTAAGAAACATTTCATTAGCCCTAATGTGAAATATTTTGCGGTGATTTAAGGCTTTGTTTAGACTTTGAGTTGTGTTAATTTTTAATAAAAACACAAATCAAAAATCTGAAAATACTTCTTTTAAAACATTTCAGCTTTCAGCTTTTCCATATGCTAATCAGTTTCTGGCTGAAACTGTTTTCTGAATTCAACCTGAAACTGGTAGGAATTTGATCTCCTCAATATTCAACTGTCTACAAATTTACTGTTCATCAAGAATAACAATTACTTGGACTTTTCAACCAAGAAACCTAAAGGAGAGGAATGACACAGCAGTCATAGGAATTGCATGCTGTGGGAGTGAAAAGAAAGAGGGATTTATAAAAAAAAAAATGTTAACAAATATGACACATGTTAAATCCCCTGGCATCAAGAAAAAAGGGGGAGACAAATGCCATGTACAAATTAGGTACAACGTAGCCATCATTTCAGATTATAGCAAGAAAAATAGTTCACTCTAAACAATAGAAGGACTTGCTGGGAAAATTAAAAGGCATATAACACAGAGAATAGATTGGAGATAATAGCATCACTCTGAGAATTACATTCATTTAATTTGCATGAAATCCTGAAACATCCCAGCCTGTCCTCACTGGGATAGATTTTTATACTGATGGTCAGCAGATACTTATATTGCCGAGGGGACAGCTGCAAAAAAAGGAATTAGTTGTAATTCACACTTCCTCTTCATTCTGAGAAACTTAACCAGTAGGTTAATAACTTGAATTTTACCTGTGTAGACTTTTAATTTTCCTGTTCTGCTTCAGTAGATAGCACCAATGATAGTAGAAGCTCATTTCTAGAAGTACTTTGTCAAACCACCTAAATATTTAAAGGTATTTGGAGCTTGTGAAGTGCCAAGGATGATCAGTGTGCTCGTGGAAAGGACATCTTATTCCACAGTATTACGTCATATCAGATGCTGCGTAGCGGTGGCGAAGCAGCGTGAGGACGGATGCACACAGTTTGTTTTGCTGAAGATTTGGGCTGTTCTTCATCCACTGAACCCTCCACAAACTTCTGTGCTTTAACACTGTGTCCTTGACCCAAATTTCCCTTCCCAATGTTAAAACACATAATTTGTTTGTGTTAGGTGTCCTTAGATGGCCGACTCCTGCAGGTAAACACATGACTAGCACAGTCCTTGCTGGACAAGGCTGCCTGTGCTGTGCAGCCAAGCCATCGGGCTGGGGGACACCGGGACAGGCTACATCATGGCGGCAGTACCGTGAGAGTTTCTCTGTGACATGCTGCTGTGGCAGGGGAAGGGGCAGGTTTAATTTATTTCTTCCCCACCAGATCAGGAGGAACACTGCAAGCCTCGCTGGTGGTGATGAGGAGGAGGTGCCTGTGTGCCACCTCAGGTCTTTGCTGTGCCAGGCAAACCTCTGAGGAGAAGGGGCCAGGAGGAGACATGTTCTCTGGGTGCAATAGTGCTTTGCTGGCTTCAGGACCCCCGGGGTACCTCACACTTTCCTGACATTATGGGGGCCCAGGTCACTGTGTTGTCCTGGTGGAGCCCATGGGCCCCTGAGAGCCTTCCAAAAGAGAGTGCATGGCTGCCATCAGGGCCAACAGAGGTGCTGGGGCAGCTGGAGTTGCCTGTGGTGCAGGTAGTGCCGTTACCACCTCCAGGGTACAGCTGGGGGTGGCAAAGTCTGTCCTTCAAGGGCAGCATCCGCCTCAGCCCGAGGAAAGCGCCGAGAAGCACTGACTGAACTCCACAGGTGGGGTAGAGGGGTGCTTTGCGATTTGAGTCTCTCACAGAGCCTGTATCACCTGCCAGGACTGTTTCACCTCCTGATAAGTCGTCACCTCCTGATAAGTCGTCTTGCAGCTCAATTTTGCGCTATTACACAACATCACCTGAGGACCTAGAAATCTTTGCTGAGGTGGTATGCCTGACAAGGCCAGTCGAGCCAGGCTGGGGCCTGCCTTGGAGCAGCAGGGGGCTGCCTGATAACCAAACGGGATCACAGGCCATCATTTACCACATCTCCGCCCAGCAGTGCAGCCACGATTTACACAGATTCCATAGGAACAGCAGCACTCCTCTGACCATGCCTTATGTGCTCCAACAACCTTACCGCAACAGTGGGCAGAGGAGGGAGGGGTGACAGCGCAGCACAGCGCAGGGACACTTTGGCGAGGTGAAGGAAGGGCCGTGGTGATGTCCTCACCAAGCTGACACTGCTGGGAGCAGCTGATGCGCCAGCTCCAGCCTCCGATTACACTTCCCTGGCCCAGATGGCATGGGGGAGAGCAGATGCTCTGCGATTCCTTGTGCTCCTGGAGAGGGTCATCTTTTCTACATGTTTCTGGGTCTGGGGAGAAAAGGTGACCCCGTCTGGGGCCTGTTTTACTGCTGGCAGACCAGCGACTGCTCTCTCGATCTGCTCTGCTGACTCGAGTTTCAAGCAAAGTGGTGCTAATTTGCTTCATCTCCTGGTGATCAGTCTCATTACACATGTTGCTGTTCTTAACTTCCTCACGCTGTGTTTTACAACACAAGGGCCCAAATCCTTTTCTGCCCCTTTTGTGTACATGTACATACACATCTGTCCAACTAGACCAAGGCTGATTTAGCAGAGCTGGGAAAGAGAGACGACATGGGCCCTCAATGCAAGCTGGTGTACCCCAGCTTGTCTCCTTTGGGCCAAAACTCACAGAAAAGAGACGACAAAAGACTCTGAGGGTGATCTAATCCTGTTCCCAGGTCAAATCACAGGATCATCTCTTCTGCCATGTCTGAGAGTCATTTGTCCAATGTGATTGTAAAAGCCTCTGATGTTCATTCCCTGCAATATCCCCAGGTAACCAGTTTTAGTGCTTACTTATCTTTATTGTTGGAAGATGTTTCCCTAGGTCTAAATTCATTTGCAAGAATGACACATTAGCCCTTTTGCCAGTCACAGGAGTTGTGGAGAAGTGTTTAAATCCTTTATTTTTAGAGCTTACAGTAAAATACTGGTTGTGTCTGTGTGATCAGCCATCTGGGTGCCTTGGGTACCCAGACCCAGGGCTGTATGTACAGCCTGGCTATGTCCTGAACGGGTGGCAACTATCCCTCCCATACTTCTGGTTTCTCCAGCACAGGCAAACATACTCAAACCTCTCTTAGTGGCAAGTACTGTTGCTGCCACAACACAACAGCAACAAATACAGAGCAAGCATTACCTGGGACCCCAGGGATGCATATGTTTTGCTCTATATGTGTCATACCAAACGGCAGAATTTCCTTCCATGGAAGACAGGTAGATTGTATTACCCAAAAGTCTACAGATTAAACTCATCCTCTTGCTTTATGTACAAAGGTGCATCTGTAAATATTGCTCAAGACAACAGTCTTTATCTTCGTAGTAGTAGAGCTGCTGTGATTTAATAAGGTTTTCTTTAATTTTATGAATACTGAATATAACCCCTTTACAAATCTTGTGTATGTGTAGTGTGATACTGCAAACTCCATTGATTTATGCACCCTCATTGCACAGTCTTTTTTAAAATAGTTTTTAAATTGAATACAAACAATTTATCCATATGATGGAGGTGCATATATCATGGCTATAGTGTTTTTTGCTGAAAGCTTATGGCTCAGAAAAGTCACAGAAAGATTTGGTAACTGGAAACATGTTTAATAAATGTAAGGTATTGCTATTAAAGAAAATAGTTATCCGTACTATATTTTAATCTAAGTACTTTTTAGAGGAGCAGTCTGTAGTAATTTATATTGATATAGCTTTCAAATGTCTGGTTTTGTTATTAAATAATAATAAAAAATCCTCTTACATAGACAGTCAGTTACCTGCAGGTTTCTGTGAACCTACACAGAAAGCAGAAGGTCTAAGGCCATCGTCCTGTGAAAGATCATCAGCTTCAGTACAGTGCTCTCATGTCATCATGTAGTGGGAGAAGAAAGGCAGTGATATTTTCCTGACCCACTCAAAGGGTATGTTGACCCGATATGTATTGATGAGCAGGACTTTTGAGGACTGTATGAAAGTGTCTCAATAGAAGTACATTGTTTAAAGGAAAGTTACTTTAAGAGCACATGTGGGAAACTTCAGATCAGCAGGAATAATCTGCTTTTGATTAAAAAAAAAAAATCTGCTTATTGCCTGGAATTTAATAACTGTTAAAAATTAAAGTTGACCAACCACTTTAGTTTTCTTCCTTAATTTGGATGCATTTAAACGCAAGAACTCCAAACCTTTCCTTAAATACTGCAACTCATCAGCCTGTGAAATACTGAGGCTGAATTTTCTGTGAATGTCAATGGCATGTTTTTTCCTGAACCATGAGTAGTGGTACACAAACATTTCTGTGCTGTGGTTTGTTTTACCAGCCAGAAATATGGTTTGAGAAAAACTTTCAAAGTACTCACTGAAATACAGTACTGAAATAGATTCTAGAGATTTTTTGAAATTACTTTTCACTTGTGTTTTGATGAAGCTCAGCTAAAAGTTAGGACCCATGCACAGCCCAATGCCTTTGCTCTGTTTAGGTGAAAGCAAAACAACATGCAAAGGCTGTTCCCAAGGGCTGAACTCCCCAGCAGTCCTAATGGCCCATGTAAGCCACCTAAAATTGGCTTGAAATGGGTTTGAATAACACATTTCTTTCTGGCTCTTGGTGAAATGGTACGTTTAATTGAAAATCAAAGTCAACTATACAGTTTTGAATAATTGTAAATATTACCAGCAGAAAGTCCACTCTAAGCATGCAGATCTCATTTGCCTGTTTATCCTCATTTGCTTGTTTATCCATGGGTGCATTTCATTCAGAGAAAGAAACTGTAACTACTGATATTGGCTTCAGAAGCCCAGATTTAAGACCTGAACCCATCCAAACAAAGAGTAATACTATCATTGGGCAGACAGTGTTACAGAGAAACTTTGTGAACACTCACACCGCCAAGAAGCCTTGGTAGTAATTGCGTGTGTGTTAGTAACACTGAATGTGACATCTGGGGAACTTGTATATAATTTGCAGTGAAGCAAAGTCATATTAGTCACTTAATCACTCTCCTCTAATCACTATTGTCATGGTTTGTACCATTTCTGATAATATTTCAGTATTTTAAGTCATAAGTGTTGGACTGGAGCATGACTACTCAGTGCACAGGAAACTGGTGCACAGAAAAAGACAGATGTGTGCATGCATACACAAACAATTTCCCATTAAAATCAATATTGGATCCCCTGTTATTAAATCTGAGTATCAAAATACACTCAAGGCACGTTTCTGTAATTCCAAGCAGCAAAATTGTTCACAGGGTGCAATGAAACCGCTACGAACATCACTAGTATTGATTAATGCAATATGACTGAGGGCAGAAATTAAGCTGGGGATAGGGGTCTCCATTAAAAATGTTTATTGCTAAGTGCTCATATATCACTTCAGTTCCTCTGCAGATCCAAAAAAACCCCTCCACGTTATAACCTTCTTCAGGGAAAAAGACAGACATTAAGCTGACATATCTGTCAGAGAAATTTTGCTTCCTTTTTTTATTCCAATCTTATTTAGGGTGCTAAGAGTGCTAATAAAACCTGAGAGAAGTACCAATTTGGGAAAACAGTTAAGTACATACTTAACACAAAGCAACACTTTAAGCAAAATATATGCTTTTCCAGTAAGTTCTGTTCCGAATTCAGTAGCCTGAATCTTAGACTGGGAAAATCAGATCTGTTATGATATTTCAAGTTGTATACATATAAACTGTGCCTCTCTCCCACCAGTGTTCTCCCTACCCTACTAAGTTCATTAACTTACCCAGCAGCTCCACCAGGTTGTAATTAATTCAGGAAAACATCCTGTAACGAAGAACAGAAAATGTATAGATACCATTCACTCATCCTGCCACTCTACAAGCTTGACAGCAACTTCAGAGCCTGACTGTCCAGCAAAGACTTTTCAGAACTTTTTTCCACATTGTTCTGTGGGTATCTACAGCTGCTCCAGGGCTCCCTGTTTTTACATCCATCTCTTTCACTTGCTATTCCAGGCTGATCCAAATGAAAAACTCAGATCTGAGCCTAAAATTTTGCAACATTTAAACACTAGTAGAACTAAGATAGGACTCCACTCTCTAAAAGTCAAAATACAGTTCCTGGGTTCTTTTTTTGTTTGTTTGTTTTTATGAGACCCATTGAATTGTTTCAGCTTAATACAATAATCAGCTGTAATAAAACCTGGTACATTGAACTTTGCTGCTACCCAGAGCCAGAAGGAGAGAGAACTGGGAAGAATTCTGGTGAACCTTTCTGTGAATCCCAGTGAGGTCTGGCTTTGGTTCTTACTTGTTCCTTATTCCTATGGACTCCTTTGACTGTAAACACAAGGATTACCTTCTGTAGTGATTTCTACTTTCTTTTTGTGTAAAGTTTTGTCTAAGGGTTGTTCTAAATTGCATGGAATGGAGTGATGGACCTCAGAAGAAAATGGCATGTAGCTAAATCTATGGAGGAATAATTTCTGGTATTGAAGAGAAACTTCTGGATAATTATCAGATAATAGAGACAGTAGGATGTTAAGGACTGTAAAGGACTTAAGACAATATTCTTGAAAAGCTCTCTATGCCCTTGTACTGATAAGTGATTACTGGTGCAGTGGCACAGTACCTCTTCACATCTCACTGATGAAAAACTTCCATTGCACTGCCTCCAAGTGAAAATTGTACACAACTCTATGTGGATTCCTGTCTCCATCTTTGGTAAAGCATACCAAAATCTCCACCACTGTAACCCATACTCATACACATCCCAAGAAAACAAGAGATCAGTTAAATCAGACTAGGAAAGCTCAGAAACTTGCCAGTGCAATAGTTAGTTTGAGCACTGCTGCTTACCTGTCCTAATCCATCTCAGCTGAAGGGTTTGCCATCTGGTAAGGATCTTGGCTTGCACACAGCAAATGCATTTCTTCAGTCCAAAGCCAGTAACATTAACCACAGTTCCAGTCATCTTCTCACAGTTCTAGCACACACACAGAAACAGGGTGAAAATTATTTCTTAAGCTATTTTTCGCATCCCTGAAAACAAAATAATCTGTTAATATGCCTTTATTTGATATGTTATTAGACTCATTAAATAGGTACCAGCACACAGTTAGTCCACAGATATCGCCTGATCCCAATGCACGAGCCTCCAGTGCTTGTAGCAAGTATGGCAGAGGAAGGAATAGCCAAAAATCTGGGAAAACAGCAAAGGAAGCAAAGTATGTGTGTGTGAGTGAGTGTGAGAGAGAGAAAAATCCACAGTCAGGCCAGAATTCTGCTTGCCAAAAACAAGCTAAGAGATCTATTTCCAAAAGAAATTAGTCAAATCAGGGAAACAAAAATAATAATGCTGTGTGCAACTTAAAGCAACAGCTGCTGTCTAAGAGAAAACATGAGATGAGTTAGAAGACACAAAAGATTAGTCTTTTTCTGGTTTTCAAATTATTATGTTTGTGAAGCTTTTGGCTCAAATATGTTTGACCTAATCACATCTGTTTTAACAACTTAAATGAGAGGCCCAGCAGCTGTAGCTGGCAAAAGAATCCCCAAATCTGCAGACAGCATTCCAATATTTGGGCTCTTGTCTGAACAATCTAGGGATAACATAAACTCTATACCCTAAAATGCCTATCTATGCACAACCACTTACAGACTGATGCTGCAGCCAGCCTGAAAACAGGCGTCCTTCTAAATTCAGCTGTTCCTTGGCTTAGCCTCTGGAAATGGAAACCCATTACTCTCATGAATGCAAATTTATTTCATATTCTTGCAAAAAATCAACTGAAACCTCTTTGTCTACACCCAGATACAAAGGCAAACAATGGGTGCTGAAGAGAAGTGAGTGCTGACAAGTTAGAAGACAGTGTAGAATGGCTTCACCTTACTTGTGAGACTATCTGGCAGAGACTCCAGTGAACAGAGAAAAGATGTTTTGTGGAAGGTTAAAATAGCATACAGAATATTTCTTTTTACTACACAAATATACATATAACTAGTAAAAAAAGAAAAAAATCATTAATATGGTTACACAAAAATGAACTGGCTAGATGATCTAAGCTAATTTTTTTTTGTGCTCCTGTAACCTGCTGGGTTTTATTTAGTGAGAATTTCCTGTCTGTCTAATTTTCATTGGCACATCAATTTTCTTGCAGTGCCTGGTTCTTTTTTAACATCTGCTGCTCAGTTTGACAGTATTAATTTTGGATTTTTCCCCAGATCAGATTAGCTGAAGATTGTAGTAAATGCTGGCAAAAGCTCTAAGTTTTCTGTCTCTCTTTTCTTCTCTTGTTGATGAAAAAATGTTTTCTTGAGATTCATAATCATTGCTATTACTGTATCTGATACTGAAAATCATAAAATAGAGAACTAGCATACATACTAATAGAGACAGATTTTCTTCTCCCTCCAAATTTCTCTCCACCTGTCCATACACACACTTAATTATTCATGGGTATTGTATCCATGAGTTGTAAGCACAATCCTCTCAGCATACATGTTGAAAATGTTCAATTTTTCATGTGTGTAAATGCTAAAGCATTATTCTATAAACACTACTGAAGCAGATGGGTTTGGATAAACCAAACGCTTGGCATCCATGTGATGACAGATTGCATATTTTGCATATGCAGAGTCATAGAATACCAAAATAGATACATGTATACCTGTACATTGGGTGGGGGGGGGTTGTTATAGTTAGTAGTCACAGGTGGGTGCTCTACTCCATTAACCACGTCTCAAACATAGTCTTTGCCCCCAGGAGCACACAACCTGTGTATAAGAAGCGTTAAGATGCTCTCAGGCAGAGTGAAGGAAGATGCTCAGGAAGTAACATTTGTCGGTATGATCAGTGGTAGCATTTACACTAACAACACGATACTCTTTTTGTATAGATGATGGCAATTTAGATATTTGAGCAGAACAATGAAGAAGCTCTGTGAAATCCCTTTGGCCACGTTGTCTGTGTATAAAAAACAAAGAAAAGCACATTGGATGCTCATTTAAAGAGCCCAAGGGGTGAACCACCACAAGCCAGCCTGTAGAAGGAAGCGAGAGGTGCAGGAAGTGAATGCAAACTGTCCTGGGTCTGTTAGGAGAAGGATACTAGTCAAATACTGCTAAATCCAACAGGGTACCTTTATTTACTCAGTGTAAATGAGATAGACGGGAACTCTGTGCTGCCCAAGTTAAACTCCACTACCTGCATTTGTCCTTCAAGGATACGGTTAAAGCAACAAGCTAGGAAAATATTCTTAGCAGCAACATTCTAGGAGGATATAGACAGAGCAAAACACACTGCCAATGTAGTAATCAAGATGTGAGATGAAGACTCTCTGGATGAGCATTTTAGCTGTGTGGGCAGGGCTGGAGAGGCTGTATCTAAGATTTGAAGAAAAAAGCCCAACAAACCCACAACACAAAACCAAACCAAACCAACAATAACAAACACCCCAAACAAAAACAAGTGAAAGCAAAACCAAAAAACTAACCTTGCAAGACTTAGATATAGTGTTTCTGTGAAGACCCAGAAAGCATTACAAGTATGATACTTCAGTTACTGGCCTAAGTAACAAGCGGGATTGCAATGTTGCCCACAGTGATTAAAGAAGGACATGACAGGAAGGTAGCTTGGAGAGAAAGATTAAAAGCTCTGGTTCAGTCCTGTCTGGTTCCAGCTGATGGCCAGGCAACCACAGGGCAATGCTAGGAAAACAAACCAATTTTATTTTGAGCAGAATGAGACAGGTCTGGAATACAGAGATAAAGCTATGAGTTCCCTACAGAGAGACAACATATTTAGATTAGGTTCAAAAGGGTTAAATAGTTTATGCATAAATAGGTTCCAAATATCTACAAGTGATAAGGAGAGGCTCTTCACATGTTAGTGTACCATGTATAAATGCAGACACAATGAATGTATCTCTCCTCCCCCAAATCTAGGACCTGTATAATTGCATATGCGTTTTACTTCATTAATGAGATGCTCCTATGCAAAGCATGGTTGATGTTGCTGGTTTTTCTAAGGGGGAACAAAATACAGCTGCAACTTGGGGTAGTTATTTGGTATCCTGAGGTGAGGATCTTTAATAAAATAAATCAAACTGATCTGAAAAATAATCTCTTCACAGACTAGGAAATCCTGATTAGCATAGAGGTTGATCTTTGCTCACACTTGTGATCAAACAAATAATAGATATCCATCAAGCTGTTCTTCCTACACATTCTAAAAAAGAATTATTTTGACTTTTAAATACATGGGAGGTGTTCAGATACTGTTAGTCACAGAGATCTGAGAACTATCGGCTGGTTGTGGGTAATTTATTGCCTGCATTTGGGTATTAGTAAGATCTGTCATTTAGCTTTGTAGAAACCCATATGCTTTCATGAGGCACTTGACTTTTATAGGCATTCCATTTAAAAATCAGCTGTCCTCACTATTTTAGTTCTAGATCTTTTGATCCTTATGCTTTAATGTACTGGACTGTTCAAAGTTAGCAGGGAGCTGCCAAGTGTACAAATGATGTTTTAGCTTTATTAGCCCTGGCTTACCCTCCTTAGCATGAACTACCCATAAGTGCATGCAAATATTATTGATTCAGAGTGACTGATCTATAATATTGCTCTGGAGGTGAATTATCACAGACAAAGATCCAGGAGAACTAAGTGCTCTGTCTAGGCTGCACTATTAACAGCAAGACTTTGGAAGGCTGATTTTTAAAACACAGTCTCCCTGGATTTGGGGGATTAACTTCCTCCTCTGACAAGGCACAGGCAGGCTCACTTCATAGCACTAAAACTCCCCATTTATTGATGTAACTTTGTGTGAAACATACATTTTCTCTTCATAGTTGGCATCTATACATCTGTTTGTACTACTGGTGATGTTTAGACCATCTTCATTATGCCACAGTAGATACCTTTGCATTGGGATGGAGTGGCTGGAGAGCTGCCTGGCAGAGAAGGACCTGGGGGTACTGGTTGACAGCCGGCTGAACATGAGCCAGCAGTGTGCCCAGGTGGCCAAGAAAGTCAACAGCATCCTGNGAGAAGGGCAACAAAACCGGTGAAGGGACTGGAAAACAAGTCTTATAAGGAGCAACTGAGGGAACTGGGGCTATCTAGTCTGAAGAAGAGGAGGCTGAGGGGAGACCTGATCGCTCTCTACAACTACCTGAAAGGAGGCTGTAGTGAGGAGGGTGTCGGTCTCTTCTCCCAAGTAGCAAGCGACAGGACAAGAGGGAAAGGCCTCAAGTTGCGTTAGGGGAGGTTTAGGTTGGAGGTTGGAGATGAGGAGAAAATTCTTCTCGGAAAGGGTGGTCGGGCATTGGAACGGGTTGCCCAGGGAGGTGGTGGAGTCACCATCCCTGCGGGTGTTTAAGGAAAGGTTAGATGTGGTACTTAGGGACGTGGTTTAGTGGGTAATAGGTGGTGGGGGGATGGTTGGAGTAGATGATCCTTGAGGTCACTTCCAACCTTAATGATTCTATTCTATTCTATTAGGAAAAACTTCTTCACAGAAAGAGTAGTGAGGCATTGGAACAGACTGCCCAGAGAGGTGCTTGAATCGCCTTCCCTGGAGACATTCAAAAAATGTGTAGACGTGGCACTCCAGGACACTGTCTACTAGGCATGGTGGTGTTAGGTTGACAATTGCACTTGATGATCTCAGAGGTACTTTCCAACCTTAATGATTCTATGATTCTATTATTCTATGAATGAGCATTCACAGCAAGGGATATGTCTGCCTGTATCTTCTTAAAGATGTGACAACTGCTTCTGTTCTACAGCCACTTTCCCAGCCCTAACTCATTTGAAAACATGCACTTTTAGCTCACCAAATACTCCAGAAATTACCTGGTAGATGCTTTTATGCGTATGTGAGTTTTAAGTTTGTGTAAGAGCTATCCCTAGACATTAGTTCTTTGCAATCCTTAAACACTGCTGCTGTTCTGTTACTCCTGCTGACCTATCCTGGAAAGGGGAAAACAGCCGGCTGTAATTGAAGTCACTTTAAATACATCTCAAAGGCTGAATTTTAACACAGGTGGCAATGGCGGTGCCTCTTATTGTGAAGTGTGCTGATGTTTCCCATTTTAAAACCCCATTCTCAAATACCACTTAACTCTGCCAAACCTTAATCTTATGGTCTGAAATTTTATTTGCCAGGTGAACTGCATCATAGAAAAGCCCATAGGAGAATTATTAACTGTATCTCCAAAGAAGAGTCTGGACACATTGTCAGCCATGAGGACAGAACAAAGCACTGAACTGCTATTCACATTCACTGTACTAAGAGTGGCTGGGGTCCAGTGGTTAAAATATTACCATAAATCCAAATGCATGTGCCTGAGGAGGAAGTACACAGAATTAAAGCTGGACAGCAACACAGGCTCTGGAAAGCCTGAACGCTGAAGTTTCTGTCTCTGCAATCTGTTCTTAGTAATGTTATTTTTGTACGTAATAAGCATAGGAATTAGTCATCTATGCTTTCTTTGTTAATAGTTTCACCATCATTTAAAACGTCCCTTTTTCTGTATGAAGACAATATTACTGAAGGAGATGTATACCCTAGCAATGTGTCGCAGGATAAATGTGAAGGGCTTGTAGCAACACCATTTCATGAGAAACTATGCCATCTGGAGCACTAAATATGGCCATGGCACAAGTCCTTTGTAGCAGGTACCTCAAACACAAAGAATCGCATTTCCCTGAATCTGGTCATAGCTGACTCCACATTTCTCAGTAAATTGAATGGCCTTTGCTTGCGGCTGTATCTGTGCTGTTGTGCAAGGAACAGATTGACTCTGGCTTGCAACTGTTGGATTATTCCCTGGAGTTGACATGCGCTCTGTCTTAGCCACATGTGCTTTGTTCAGTCTTTCAAAAGCCCTTTAAACTTCCACTTATGAGAGGTGGCTGAACTGCAAACAGAGCTTTGCTCTGGTTTTGATCAGCAAATAGTAGCTGAGGTGCTTCTTTGACTTAAAGGTACATGTAAATATATAGTCCGGGAAATTTACAGGATACACTTCTATCAGGAGGCTTGAAGTATGTGCTGCTTTATTTTGGGACACAGTGCAATGAGTCATTTTCCATAAGTATTCTGTCTCTTTGTTTTTGGGATCTGGCTTGAACCTTACTTTGAAAAGTAAAAATGTAACAATGACTCTGGATGCTTTAGCTTGTTCTCCAAGCTATTCTTCCATTTTAATAGCATTAAAATGTTAATATTTTTAAGTTTTTAAAAGTTACACATAGGCTTTACCATTAAATACATGCAGAGACACATATATGGCAATGCCATTTCAAGGAAATGCAATTTGGAAACTTTTTTCTGTTTAAAGTTTAGCTTCAGTTTGAGGAGACTGTTTTAGCCGATAATCTGTTGAGCTGAACTGTGCATCACTTTAAGAAATGTTTCATATTCTGAGATATACACAAAAAAGGACAAGAAGTTAGTTTTCAGGGTTTATGTTTGTGGTGGATGATGGGTAGAGAGGAGCATACCATGTGTAAATGAATAAATTTCTTACGGTTCTCTATTCTGCTGCAGTCCAGGATCTGCATTAGAAGCCTGAGCACAGTTAAATGAATGATTCTGAGACAGCAGAGGTTCCAAAGATTTCCCTACATTGTGGACAGCACAGTCAGAACCAGTAATTCCTCTGGAACTGGAGTACGCTTTGAGTGTGGTCATTGTTGTATTTATTTATTCACTGGAGCATGTCTTTGGATAAATCTTTCTTTAAACACCGCAGAATATATGGAAAGTTGGAATCCAAAAGACTAAATGTCTCTTGGGAAAATGACTGGATGCCAAAACACTTGTATTGACAAGCTCAGGACCTATTGGGAGGCAGGCGGATCAGGAAACATCCCACAGTCAAGAAACTCAGGGTTGAAACCCCCTCAGGAATAGATGTTTTTGCCATTCGATTCAGACAATGTCTTGCATTGATTCTGTCTGAAGTTAGCTGGATTGTCATAGTATGAAATGCTTTGCTGTAATAATGAAGTTTCATACCAATTCTGTTTTCATTACAAAACATTTGTAAAGTGGAACCAGAAAGGTCACTTAATTTGCATCTCTGAAAGGCTCTCAAAATCTCTGGGGTAAAATTCCCTCTACCTCCAAAGAATTACACCTATTTACACCTGGCAGGAATTTGGTTCCTGACATCCTTTTCTTGTCTTACTTATTGAAGCAAGCAAGTGTGAACACTCTTTCTCAGCAGGGATCAGTCGACTGTGTCAACAGCAGGAACATAATTACTTCATTTTTGTCATTAGACGCAAGGCAAAAACGTTAGGGATTTTAAAAAAGGTTACTTTTTTGAGAGTTGTTCAGTGTTCCCATTTTCTGATTTGTCTGCAGACAGCAAAAAAATGCAACATGAAAGAGGCACAAGTGTTTCTCATGGTATTTTCTGAATGACTAAAATCATGAAGTCTCAGAAATCCTTTGTTTTTGTCAGATTTTCATCATCAAGAAGTCTAGATGGATCAGATAAGCTTCTTGACTTTGGGGTACTTAGCCAGACTGAAATGGGTTTGCAGGTAGCCCCCTTGCAGACCACAAGCATTTTAATTTTTCTTTGCCTGCTCATGCATTGATTTTTGCACTTCTTGAGTATATAAAATGTGAGCTTTTAGTACAGGCCTGTGCTAAATTGCCACAGTTTCATAAGAGAATAACAAAAGCAAAAGATTTGGCAGTAAGCCTTACAGAAAACTGTTCCCACAGCTCAAGCAATATCATGAGTTGTGAGGACTATTTGCAAGTCATTAATGCAGAATTCAGTGTGCTGTCTAATATACTGTGGTCTGCATGTGATGGAGATATCTGCCTCAAAGGTTATACAGTGTAATATAAAGATATACGGTTGAAATTTTTCAAGATCATCGCTAAGAGAGCTATGAATATTTGTATCCTTCCTGTCTTCTTCCAGTTTCATTTTCTTTTTAATTATACTTTTACTAAGTATCTGAGGCTATGTCCATTTTGTAATAACGACTATATATAAAACAAAGGACTGAGCATGCTTTGCACAAATCTTTCCCAAAAGCAGTTAGAATAATTGTGCAATGATACACACCCAGGAGAAAAACCTGAAAATTGCCAATGGACAGGAGGGACCTATAGGGTAGCAGCCTCCACAAAAAGCAGGCCCGTATAGACCTGAACAATTCTCTCTCTGTTTCCAATATTTCCTTTTTCCTGAATTAGATATCTTCTGAAGCTAGATATCTTCTGAAGAGGCTGCATATTCTAACCAGCAAATGGGATGACTATACTTTTGCTTAAGCTGATAGAGTAAAGTTTATAATCAATGAGACTATTAATTCCATCCATATTCTTCCTATGATCTCAAAAAAATTCCAGCACATATGAGAATAGAATGTGGGGCCACATTCTCTTCTCATAAAAAATCTGCCTCGAGAAGCAAATCTATGCAATATTTTCACTGTTCATGTCCCATTGGCTCAGTTCCCCATATTAGCACATCTTCAGGAAATGGTGGAAGACTACCACATCTACATAGACAAAACAGCAGCTCCATGTCATGGCCTCTGTCTACTGCAAGTGCATAAAATTAATGGGGAAAACAATAGATGCTTTGACATCTTCAAGTGTCTCCTGAAGGCTTTTACTATCTCAGGCTGTTCATGTTGCTAACTCAGCTTGTTCAGCATTCAAGCTATACTGAAATGGTAGGACACATTTTGCTTGAAACTTTAAAACATGGCCAAGTTTTGGCTGTGCTATTTTTGGCAAACAAACATGTACAGACATTTTCTTTGACTGCTGCTTTCTCAAAATCACCATAATTTTCAGCAGTTGCAAAGTAATTAATTCTGCTAGCAACCCCAACCCTCATTTTCACAGATAATTAGTGGATGGGGGGAAGCTAGTCCCTCCTATCATAGCTGGAGAAATCTATTGTTCTCAGTCTGCAGCTTACATGGCCAAATGTTTCATGCTAAATTTATCACTGTTGATTACTTGCACGAATGCTCTGGGTGGCCTTTCAGGGATTTTTCTGGACTCTTGCTGGTGTGTTACTTGACAGCCTTACCACAGTAAAACAAAGCTCTGATTATAGCACTAGTAAACATCTCCCCTTTTAAGAGGAAGAAAATAGGGAAACAAGACTCAAAGCTGCAGAAAATACTGCAAGTCTGTTTCTGGACTCCAGGTCTAAAGTTTGGATAGACAATGCTAGAGGCAGAAAGAATTTATTTGCTCTGCTGTCATTTTTACCCAGAATAAGTGGCTCTATGCTAATACTGACAGTTTTCCATTCATTTTTCCCTGCTGAATAAAATTCTTTGTTATGCTGATAGCCAGTACCAATCCTTTCACAACCTTCAAAATGGGGAGTACTGAAAAGGTGGAAAGCAGTTTCAAAGATGTCTGCTGTATTTTGCTGTCTAAGCCCTAGATGCTAAATTTCAGTGGAAAAAAGTGCCTGAATCTCTAAGTCTACCTTAATTCTCCTAGTCTATTTTTCTTTTTTATATTTAGTGTTTTTTCTGCATGTGCTGAGCATCTTAACAACTTGTAGTCATTAAGAGAGAGAAATAAGGCAAGACAGTACCCTGACAACAGAATCCCAAGTCCTAACTACTGTTAATATACAGCTGCTAAGGGGTTTAACAAAAAAAGACAACTTCAAAAACACTCTCTATGCCATCACCCATCTTGTTTTTCCAACAACATGCCACAGGAGAAAAGCCATGTATTATATATATAATCATATATTGCCCAGAAACAACTAGATCTTGTTGCATTAATTTTCAAACTGGAAAAAAAAACTCTTTAAGGACACTTCTACAATCAATATTGTAGTCTGAGAGTCAGTTTAATGTTTTGATAGATGATGGGTCATTCTTACATCTGGAAAATAAAAGACATTAACCCTGGGATTAAGTCATTGATAAGGCAGAGATAATCATATACATGTAGCATTATACTAGTTTTATTACCCTGAATCTTTTAAGCCTGCGCATATTCAACAATGAAGTAATACAAAATGGAAAATCCAATTAGCCCACGCATATGCTTCTTGAATACCACTACCCCAGCTCTGCATGTAGATGAATGGAACAATATATTGATAGCTTATAAAAGAACTGCTGTCTACAGCTTTGTAGTCCTGTACTAAGATTTTGCAAAAAGATTAATTTCCGTCATTTGCAGGTGATGAAAATATTAGATGTTACATTGAATTGCATTAGAAGCTTCACATTCAACCTTCATGACGGTCAGGGAGAGCAATGTAAGCCCTTTCAGCTTTTGTTTTCCTAGTCCAAAGATGCTTTCGGCTTGCTTTCATAAGGCAGGTTGTAGCCATTCTTTATACCAGATTTAATTTTCCTAAGCAAGGTTAGCAAAGAACTGTACACACAGTATTTAAGGTCCTGTAGCATCAATACTTCCTCACATGTGTGAGAATACCTTGAGCAATACTGCTTAAAATAAAAGCTAAAAATTGCCAATACGATAATCTCAAGTCCCGTAGCCTGCAGGCTCTATCTTCCTCACAATGACAACACGCAGAAAACAACTTCTCTGAACAGACTGTGTCCAGATGACGTCCTCAAAAATACAAATAGCAACCAGACCAACCAGCCCACATTGGACAAAACCAGTTCATTAGAGGTCAATGAACATAGATTGTTCCTTCCTCCCCAAAGATAAGTCTCAAGGAATTTCCCCCATTCTTGGTAACTCCCCATGCTCATTTACAGTGCCCTAAAAAGAAATGGGAAATATTCCCTGGATTCCATTACTACTCATATGAAACATGTAGGCCTATAACCTCATACCAACAGGCAGAAAGATGCAAGATTTCTCACTGAACTTTTACAGAACATGGGAAAATAAACACAAGAAATGAACCCTTTTTTTTGGGTTTTTTTTTTGTTATTGACCGTAGAGGTCACTGTCAGAAAGCATGTGTATTGCCTATAACAACAACTTATAACCACTGCCTATAACAATAACTTATCATACAACTTTCTCTTAAATTTAGGCAGGTAGAATATACCATTTATGATTTTATCAGTGATACAGAAAAGATTATGCTTCTGAAAAAGCCAAAAGTTTCTAGTATGGATCTTTTCATCAGGTTCTTTACTTGATTTTGAAACTTTAAGTGCGTGAAATTCAAATGCAGTATAACTAGGGCTGTGAACTAATTTCAGAAGAGAGATCACTCCTTATAAGATATAAACACTTCCTTCTTTATATAAGCTAAAATGACAGATACAAATATGTCCAATTTCCCCCTGTTTTGCAGTCTTTACATATATGTAGGATCTAGTATAATAAAGTACACAGTCTCTGACTCCCGAGTCTGTTCCTACAGTTCCTAATGTCTAAGTTTAAGCCAAAGATTTAGTGGCCTATATGTACAAAGCAACCAGGCTCATTGTTACAGCTACCCAGCTTACTGTCCAGTTCTTCTATTCCTGCTTTCAAGAACATACTCATTAACTTTTCTAGGATTATGTAGTGGTTGAACAGTCTGTCCCCAAAACTCTTAAACAGTAAACAAAAGTGGAAAAAAAAAAGTCAATAAAGTAAAAGTAAGTCTTAAAAATACATCATCCCATGAAACTTCCCCAAACATGACTGTCTCACCAGAGAAAGTTCTGAATTGTGTTTAGTTTAGAGCTAGAAAAATAGCAGTTATTATGGTGAATAACGGTACATACAATTACCAGCTGTATTTCAAGAAATCTCATATGTCAGAAGACATAGAAAATAGCAGAAAATCTGCTATATTTTGTAGGAGGGAAGAGGAAAACTGGTAGCAACAGGCCTGGGAATAAAAGAACAGCATCGAGAAACATCAAGCACTCCGTTTACTCAGCTGATGAAGAACTCCTGAGACTATATCAAAACACATCTAGAGCTCAGAAAACAAGTGTTGCATAAATTAAGATAAACTCAGTCATCAGCTTTCCCATTGAAACTGTTTTAAGTGTGCTGCCATAGATCTCAGAAAATGTGGTTAGATGTGAAACAGAGAGAGAGTTCACCTCTCTTTAACCACATAAAAGATAAACAGGCCTGGGTTACTCCAGAATTGTCTTATCTTTCAACTCATTATTTCTGAAAGGATTTTTTTTTATTATTTTTTATTTTTGGCTGTTGTAGCATCTGGAGATATCAGAGAGCTAGCTGATCCACAGAGGGACTCCAGAGAACATGCTCAGCAAGTTCTTAGGAAACAACGTCATTTTTACATGCATGAACACAAACAGTAGGTCCAACATACTTAGAAGAACCATGTTGCATCCTGTGTGCACACATTATCTGGCCTGAAAATCTCAGAGAGAACCATTGGATTCCCTTTAAAAAGCTGATTTGTCGAGATATAATCCACTGAACTTTTAAAAATATATTTGTTTAATAGGTCATGTGGTATTTATAGTCCCCACATCTCAAATAATTAGGAAAATTTGACATTGCTACTTTCAAGCATGCTTTTAATTTATTCTCAAAACAAGAGAAAATCAGCTAGGAGCCAAGAGTTGTCTAAATCAAGAGCAGGAGGACGTCTGGCTGAGTTGGGCTGCACCAGTGAACTGTTTTCACAGGAACTAAGATGGGGAATGAAAGAGCACCACAGGACAGAGACACTTTCATTTCAGTAAGAATGAACTTGAATGAAAGTGAAGTGCAATTAAAGCTTGGAGTTTCTCCAAGGAGCTCTAAATAACAATAAATCTTCTTCCTTTTACTCAGATGTTTAAATAGCTTTCAAAGAAAACTTGATGAACATTTTAAATGCTATTTTTTGGGTTTAAAGCCCAAGAGAAATAGCCATATTCATCTTTAACTTAACTCCTAAAAAAACCCCAAAGGAAATATATACTTTTCATTTAAGCAAGATTTGATTTATCCTAGATTAAAATGATCTAACTTTGGGTGCTAAATGGAGAAGGCTGTGTTAAAAAAGTGTCTACACCTTATTCTTCCTCTACAGTCAATGAAGAAGGGACTTTGCAACCAGCCTGAGACCGGCCTACTTTTTGGAAGGATCTGGCTCCCACAACCAAATATAGAGGGACTACAACCAAGACACAGTAAAATCTGACATTAGAACTCAGCTAGTTTCATACCTTTCCTGTTCGTCTGGCTGCACCAGTACTTGTCTGGCCCCACAGTGGTCTGGTTCAGGTAGCTAAATCTATACCGAATGAATCCTGCCCTCCAAGAAATTAACTGCTTCCTGTCATCTTTAGCTCCTTGAACCAGCAGGGATGATCATATTAAACTCAGATCAAGGCTAATAATATGCCTAGGAACACAGTTGGAGGCACAGGAGAGGAAAAAGGGAGCAAACAGACCGATTGAGCAGCTTAATTATGATATGAAACTGGTACCTCTTTAAATGGTTTGAATCCAGTCTAAATGATGGACACTATATATGTGTGTGTTGTCTGCAACTGTGTATGTATGTATATATTTATCTCCTAGGTATCTATAAAGATGCCTATTTTTTTTAACCAGGATTTGCAAATTTATGGTACATATAACAGAAATCCCTTGTTCTCATTCTTATATCCTCCAAGGAGGCAGTCGTTTACCTTTCTTCTTAAAAGGATGTTTGCCAATTCTTACGCTTGTCAAAATAAGTGATCACCAGATCTCAACTGAATCTTTAATAATTTCCATGAGAAACTTCCTAATAGATACGTTGTGGGATCTAGCACACACAATTAGCTTAAATAACCAATGGCATTTGTATTGTTAACGTGAACAAATTGAGGAGAATACTAATACTTCGCACTTTATCGAGTCCATCTTTCAAGGATCTCAAAGCACTTAGAAAATGTTGAATGAGTAAGACTCCTGAGATCATTAAAGATGTAAACAAACATGCTTGTCAGCTAAGACGATGTCTGGCAATTAATTTATGTCTTGTGTTTGTAAAGAACTTTTAAAACTGATTTATAAACCTCCAAAATAAAGGTTTGTAATTGAAGCACTGACATCTCCTTAATTTCAGTGCAACCAGCAATTAATTTTGTAATTTATTTGCACAAAAAGTTAAGAAGCTATGATTGTTGCCTCCTATGTATTATGCTATAGACAGAAATAGCTGAATTTAAACAACAAAAAGAAATTAATGCCTTGAACAGCAATTAGTTGTTCCTCAATTAGTTTATAATGAATGAATCTTGATACATACAGCAGATCTAAGTTCAGATCAAACATCTCTTTGGAATTTACATATCTGACAATTGTCTGAAAGACAATACATACTGCAAATTTTTATATCTGAAATGGCAAATTTTCATTTTAGAATCAACTTGAATAATATTACATAAAATATTCCCCATTTTAACATTGTAAGAACATAATTGTCTTCTGCCATAGTAAGAGTTTGAAATGATAGAAAAATCAGGTGATGGGGTTTTTTTTGCTTTTCATCTTGACTACAGAAGTGAATACACAGTTAAATATGTAATGATCCACCCTACAAAATTCTCATATCCAAATAGCAAAGAGAACATATATATTATATAAAACAGAAAAAAAAAAATTGCTATCAAGTCTAAAGCTAGATTTAATGAATTAGACTTAGGAAGAACCCCAAATTATTAGTATATAGTTGGCTTGAGAGCACTCAGGGCCTCTTCTCACCTTCCTACCACCAGAGAAAAGAAAGAGTTTAAGGAAATACAAAGGTGTCACAGCTGAAATGGTCTTAAGAATGTCACAGTGTAAAATAAGTTAATTCAGACTCTCTGCTTGTTTTCCAGTGGTGCTGGGATCTTCCCTTCACAGACCATCTCCTAACACTCAGAAGCGTGAAGGTACACTTGGCACCCTATGTTCTGGAGTTTTTTAAGACCTCTGTCTAGAATGGACTTGTTCCTGATTTACATTCCTGTAATGTCAAATCAGACTTGCTACAACACCAAGCCTCAGGCTATCCAGGCACTGTATCAAAGCACAAAACGTAGCAAGATCAGCTGCGTCAGACAACAAGTCCTCTCCTAATAGTCACTTTATTCTCTTTATACTTCATAACAATCTGGAACAGAAATTTAAAGTTACATGAATGTTTTCAGGCTACAGGTCTCTGGATAAAATTTCACGAGTAGCATAGCTTGTACCTGGTTTCTCAATCTGTTTTCTGTTCACCCAATTCACTTTTTATAACAAGTCTATGCTACTCGTCACAAAAAATATTTCTTTTAAATGTGCAACTCACTCCCTTAAACACTTTAAATAGATTTTTATTCTTATTGTCACTGGAAATGAAAGTAAACAGTGCCACAGTTGCAACAGGGAAGACAATTCATAGTTTAAAGGAGAGCGCACACTTACATGGATTTTTGGTCTCGCCCTGCACTTCGTTTAGTTTGTAGTCTTTTCTATGGCCCATCTAGCTTTGAAAGAGCTCAGCTTCTGATCTCTATACCATTCTCAGTTACACCTTGATCCTGTATCAGCTCATAGAAGGACCTTTCATCTTACTAACAGAATCTGGGATGAGAGCAGACACAGCCATGTAAAGTACTAAAGGCATCTTCCATGTGCTTACACACTGCTAAATGTTGCTAAGCGACACACAGCTCTTTAGCATAAAGATATGCCAAAATTGTTCAAACAGAACTCACCTCATATGCTGCTAAAAAGAAGGGCAGGCACCCCTTCAGGAGCACAGGGCTCTTCAAACTTTCTTTGCAGTTCTCTCTTTTTTCTTTCTTCTCTCCAAGACAGTGTCCACGCTTCAAGTTCACTTGAAAAGAGGTTCTCCATATGCCATTCATCTAAAAAAGAAAAAAAAAACAAACTATGGCAAATACTTTTCCCATTTGTTTGTGAGAAAGGAGCAACATGCATAAACCTTGAACTCCCTGCTCTGAGATTATTTCTGACTAACATAAGACTTAAAGCACAATTCCCGTGCTAGAAAGAAATCTAACATAGTCACAGTTCATACACTGTAGCTCTGGTTCACTTTTTCAGCAGCCTGGTAGAAAGGCTTCAAATGGACTAACACAAGGTGCTTGAATTTTGGGTTATGTCTTCACATAGGAGTGCATGTTGCCTGATGACTTTAAAGAGAAAGTTAGATTTCTCTGATAGTATGTCCTCATCTAAAGGAGGTAACGCCCACACACATGCAGTATATATTGTGTTTTAGACAACACAGTTTCAAGGGATGTAGGGTGCTTGCTTTCAGGGTTTAGAGTACGAGGTCTTTGTACTTAATTTGCTTGGACTTCTCCGTAGCACTACCACCATTATGCCCCGCTGCTCCACATGTATTTTTGGCAACCTGCTCTCTAGAATGATGTGATAATGTGGTAGGGTCTCAGCCAGATTTTAAGGCACCCTGCAAGTTCAGAAATCTTTAAATAAGAAACATATAAATCATTTTAGTCTTTTAAAATACAATATCCAGCTTGTCAGGTTTCCAGCTCTGTTCCGAAAAGCATAGCTGTGTGTCAGTAAAAGATATTAGTGTAATGACATATTAATGTGGCATCAGTGGGAGGCACCCAATTACAATGTTTCATACAGCTTGCTTCATCTGCTGCTGTGTATGGCTAATGAACAAGAACAGAAACTTTCAGAGAAAGAGTGGAGAAGATTATCATTTTCTGAATCTGGCCCTCAGCAATTGTGGTCATCTGTGAAATTACTTTTTCTGTAAGCAGAAAATTCTCCCTTTGGATATTTAACAGAAGAGCAATAGAAAATGGAAAATGCTTCCTTTGTGAATCAGGATAGCAGTATTTAAAATGAAATCATTAATAAAGGATCAATGATATATAGAGGCCCAACTTCATTCCAGAAAGCATGAATACTTTATTGACTGTTAGATTTTTAAAAGAATCCTGGCTGTACTTTGCACATTATTCACAAAACCTTTTGCTCTGTAATTTGGATGATTGCTATACAGAAATTGGAGAACAAATCTGAATGGTTTAAGGGTGTAATATAAAGCAGGCAGATACTTTCTCCTCCAAGCTACCTGCTCTGAGGTTCTCGGGTTAGCTCTGGCTGAAAATTGTTACCCTCCTGTTAAGTGCCCTGTGGAGGGAGTCCTCCTGAATCCATCTCGGGTCTGAGCAGGTGAAAGGCTGCAGCAGAACATAACTGTATTGGTGAGATACCTCACCAATCTCCTGTGTGCCCTACTGAAAGAAGGCTGAGATCAGTCAAGAGCTGACACTTCCACTGAGCCAGGTAATACAGTTTATAACTTCTGATGTTTTTCCTGATTCAGGGAGAAAAAACCCACCATTTTCCAATATTTTTGTTATATTAAGCAGGACAGTAAACCGCTGACCGCTGGGCTATCTAGAAAATCCACATATCCTATTACTTGCAAGTGCTTTCATATTATACAATTAACACTTAATATGACACTTTCTTCATACATTGGTGAAAGAGGGATTCAGTTTTACATTTGCAACCTCATCATCTGAAGGTCAGCTTTGGACTTTTTTGCTAATAGGATATTTGCTAAGAGGAGAAAAAAAAAAAGTGGCCTCTAAAAAGAAATCAGCGGGTGTGGAGCCATGCATGAATTAACAGAACATACGCTGACCTTACTTCATCCTATTCTAAAAGCAGGAATAAAGGTAAAATGCACAGTACTCATACAGTTTGATGGTCTCAGTAATGCTTCATTCTTGCCATAACTACTTTCACCATGTTCAGCTCCTGTTGGCTACAGCGGAAGCCAATTGAGGCTGGAACTGAAGACATATGCAACATTTTGTTGGTATGTGGGCAGAAACCCAACAAAATAAGAGCTTTTTTTCATTGCCATATGTGTCTATTTTCTTTCCTAAACAGACCATCCATCGCATTAGTCAAATGGTGTAAACAATTTTCTTGACAACAAAAAATTTATCATACATCAATCATAAAGAAACTCTAATGTGCCAACTACTCTCTCAGTTGAACGTGCCTTTTTCTTAACTTTATTTTAACTGATGCAACTTTGGCAAAAATGCCCATATAATCAAACTTTACTAATGGAGGTCTACACTATTGCTGCTATAGGTCCAGGAAATTTCACCCAGACAAGAATAATTACACACAAGTAGGAGGGATGCTTCTCTGGCAATGCAGAATTGCTCTGTGGTCAGTCACCTCAGCACAGCACAGCTGTTCTACACAAGTCATTTTTAAAGGTCTACAAATCAAACTTAAAGAAAGCTTACAGTGTAATTAATGATGAGAAAGAGGACACAAAGGGAGGGAAGAAGGAATCTTTCTAAATGCCTGTAAACTCCTTAGGGGGGCTAATCTTCAGAGACGGGAGGCATCAGAAATCAAATTTGATGAGTAATTTTCTCAGTCCAGACAGCACTGAAATATCATCTGACACAGATACCCAGTTGAGCCCCCACTTATGTTTGTTTAGTGGTTATATAATGATGGATCATAAGTTTTGTTTTAATAACAACCACAGCATACACTTCATTAGCAGATTTTTCAGGCTACAGAGTAGTCATTTGTTCTTACAGGAATTTTCTGGTTTAAATATTGCATCACTTTTTTTCTTTTTTTCCCCCCACAATTAATGAAGTTAGATATATCTCAGGATTCTGTCTTTATTCTGATTCTCTAGTGCTACTTTGGCTATTTGGGTGTTTTCTGGCCTGAGCAAAGCTTTGAACACATATAGCTACTAACTTGAATCACCAAGAGTAGTATCTTCAGGGCAACTGAAGAATTGGTCAGATTTTTTCTGTTTTCTTAGGCCTTCTGCAATCAAGGCAAACTCTCTGGCAAATGTCCTGATTGCTAAGTAGAGTGTTGGGTCAAAAAAACCCACCAAACTGCCCATACTGTTCAGTACACGCATTATACCACTAGCTCTGAAAAAAAAGGAGGCATTGCCCTAAAACGAGGCTGAAACACAGACGTTTTCTACAGCAGGTATCAGGTGTAAAACATACAATCCACTTGGCTTTTCTTGCAACCCTCTGTAGTTTTACCATCCTGATAAAGAGTTACATGTGACAGAGGGCCTTTCTTGTCCCTATACATTAGTCACATGGGCTGCAGTGTGTATATCCTGGCAGACCCTATACAGCATGGAATTTTACTTAAGCCAAAATTGTGCAGTTTGACCAGAAGCGGTTGTGATCAATAAGGGCACAACAATGAAGAGAACGATGATATTTAAGATCTGAAATGAGGTTTTAGAGAAGTCATTTAGCTTCTTTGTGGCTCCGTTCTCTGAATAACAGTGTGTTACTATTTGTAAAGTATTTTAAAGTATATCAACAAAATGGCTGATGTATATGTTTATTGCCATTGTACCAGCAGCTGTTCTGCATGATTTGAGGGGGAAAATTAGAAATACTCACTTAAAAAATAAACACTTCTTTCCTTTGAATTCTTTTGAAATTTCTTTTCAAACTCAGCATCCGTCCTGTGCTGTAACCTTATTGTTCTCAAGCTGAAGCTGTCAGAGTGCACAGGCAACTGGTTAAATTTAACTTGAATTTTAAACAGACTAACATTAGCGGGTTTTCCAGCTGTTTGTTCCCTTCAGCAGAAAAGCACTGTGGGTGGATGCTGTATCAGGAAGGGAGTGAAGTAGGCTGTTCCACATCACGAACCAATTTGTGGGAAGCTCTGGTGTAACATCAACAACATTTTATCATCTTCTGGCATCCAAGATTTTGGTAAACGGTTTCATAAAGTAACTGTTAAAATCAACACACAACAATATTTCAGAAGTTAGTGGTGAGTACAGAGTATTAGAGTGTACTTTAATTCTTATTGTTGCTTTGCAAATATTCTTATCAAAGACCTGACAGTCAGAACAAAATACTGATTGTAAAGTGGAACCTGTTCTGGTACCTTCTCTGATCGCAAAAAAAACATGCTAAGCTGGCTGGCTCCCTAATGCAACAACATGGTTAGAAAATTAAATTTCTGTCTTGAAGAGTCCACCCTTTCACACAATCATATAACTGTGGGGGAGTGCTAGTACCTGGAAGGTATATTATTGCCTTCTCTTGTTTCTATGATTATTACTGCAGCCTAAAGAAGATCTTGCGGTTCTTTTATCCTTGCATCACACTATTCAGAGGGCTCCTCTGTGGTTGTGCATGGTCTGTTAGAAAAAAACATCCCTTTCCTCAAGGAATCTTCACGAGGCTGAGGAATGCCCATTCTTGTGCTTGGTTATATTGCCAATCAGGCATCCTTGTCAAGAACGAGGCTAGAAAATTAGACCCTTAGCGCTCACATCGTGCTTATTTTACTCACTGACGGAAGTTTGACATTTCCATAGTGGAAACAAGCAACTGCCTGAAGGACAGCTGTTACCTTGGAACAGCAGCACATCCTTCAAGTCACAGAAGTTATACCAAATTTAAAAGCAAGATCAGCAAAGCAGTTTGGCAAGGCTGTCTCCTAACAATTTGGTTCAAACTCAGAATTCAGATGGCAATGATCTGAGATCAGTAGCTTTTTGTTTTCCACAGTCCTGGAACTGATTTTACTCTGAATATTTGAAAAAGATAATCTTGACCTTTTTTCCAAATGTTCATGAATTTGCTCATGCTTGCCTTTTGTGCAAGAAAGAACTACACATTTGAATATCTGTTAAAACCTAACTTGAAAGACTCACAAATGTTACATCTAAGTAATATTTTAAATGTTTTACAATGCTAAAGTAACTGCCAAGTTGAGGTTAGGATCTTATTTGCCCTGGCGCTTTTGTGAGGAAAATGTATTATTCTCAACACCCAGAAGAGACTCATGAATTTTTGGTTTTGTTCTCTACCTGGTCATAGAGAAGCCAATAGTGCTAAGTTAATTGCTTCTACTAGTCTTTCTGTTCCTTTAGTCTAAGTTTACAGACACTGTAAGATTGCTGTAGTGCAAATGCATGAAAACTAAGTCAGCTAACTGAAATGTTACCTGTCTCGCACCTCTTGCCCAAATTAAATGGAGGTCATGTCCATAGACAGATAATATGTGCTGATATTGGCCTTCAGGCAGAGATCGAAAACAGTCCCTTAACCACATACAAGTGTGTTTTACGCTAATCTCTGTATTTGGAAAAAAAACATACCTTGAGTGACGTGTTTACTCAGAAAAATCCATAGATTCATTCTCACTACTCAGTTTGAGTACGACTGTTTTGGTTGCCTGTAATATGCTCACTAGTAGAGAACAGCACAGCCATAGGATGGCTTCTCTATACAAATCTAAAATTGTGGACAGGCAATAGTGAAGGAAACCTAAAAGCCTTGAAAAACTCTAAATTTTTTCCCCACTGGCATCTAGTTACTGATTCCACAAAGATGCAGATATAGCAGACAGCAGTTGTGTAAAAACTGACCGATGTGGCAATAGACCTCTCAGCTTTGTTTTGGAGTAGCATGTGTCCAACAGCTAAGCAGTTGCCTATCAGTGCAGCTTCAGAGCTGTAGTTTTGCTTCAGTTTTGTACTTGAGATTGAATGGTAGCTACCTTTTTATTTACTTATTTTTTGATAGACAGAAACTTTAATTATGAATGCTTGCACCTTCTCAGCAGATTGGGAATCCAGACGAGGAGACTTCTAATACCCTTACCCAGGCATTTGAGAACAAAATAAGACAACAAATTTGTCTTGTAGAACTTCTGCCTTCAGAAGCCTTCCAAAAAGAGGTTTCACTTTTAGATTATCCCTGCTGAAAAGAGAAGTCATCTGTAATCACTTCTTCACATTTTATATGTGCACATTGAAAGGGCCAGATGCCTTTTCCAAACCAATTTTTCAGAATTAAAATTGCAGTAGCTGCAAATTTATTCAGTAAACAAACCACCTCCTATTTCAAGCACTTAGAATAAAACCATTAGTATACCTGCTTAAATCTAGCTCATTTCAAAGCATTTCCAACATACACAGGAATCAACAGCAAACTCTGCTACATTAATCATCGGATTTCTTGGAAGATATCCTGCTTTGGAATACATCTCCTTTTGGCATTCTCTGAATGTACTATACTTTCTTGCATCTCTAAAGCGAGTAGTTCTGAGATGATGAAACACAGTTTTCATTTCTACAGAGCAAAATCTTTATAATGCTTTCCACTACCGTACAGCAGTTCCTGCAAGAATAATTCAGAATAACTTTGGGATTTTTCCCCTCTACACTGGATGAATATATGAGCCCCGTAGTTATGCTGGGGGCCAAGTGGCTACTGATACCTACTAAGACAGAACACATGTGAAGATATGTACAAATTAATGGGTTTCACAGCAAATTGCAGTTTCATAAAAAGGAGAACACCTGTCCTGTTGTGCCGAAGGACATGTACCTAGTTTCTCCACCTATTTAGCTACATTTTGTTCCTGCTGGCTTTATGATATACGCACCAATTGGGGATCTCTTGACACCTGCCCACATCGCTACCCATTGCCTCTATAGCACAGAGAATAGAATAGAGATTAGCCTGCAGTGTATCGAATGCCCGTTTGAAATGACACAATAGGCTTATTTGATGAACTAGACAGGATAAGAATGTGATTTGGGTGCCCAAAGCTCAGGGGTCAAAATTGTTTCTGATTTAACTTTCCTGAAGTTAGAAGGGGCATAAAGGGTTATTCATCAGCAATATTCCTTTAATTAGGATCTCCTTAAGGTTAATGCAGCCATATCTTCACTACACTACTCCATAATACTAATTTTGGCTGCTTTCTAATTTGGAGTACAACTGGTACCGGTTGCAAGGACAGTAAGAGTGGACTGAACACATAGCAGCTGCTTTCCTCAAGCCAGCCCTGGATTTTGACCACCACTTTAAAACATGGCTTTACTATTACATAAGATGCTGATACTTGTTTACTATCTTATTATCCCAGCAGATAGAAAACAAGATGTCACATAAATAATTAATGGTTCCCAAAATCTCATAATTATAATCTACTAGTACTTCTCAATGCATTCCTCTGTCTGCTGATGCAAGCATCTCCAGGTCAAATAGTTGTCAGAAAATAGCTAATTATATCCTTTCCCATGAGGAAAAAAAAATATCTTTAAATTTAATTAAAAGACCTTAACTCCAGTCCTGGACATTAGCATCCTCTTCCCATTGGATTTTGTTCTGTGTGACTTAGAGTGATAGGTTTAACATTCATATCAGCAGTAGCTCTCATCTGTAGGTTTGCTTTTTGCCCAGCATTGGTTGAAGGATGATTTTATCAAAAGAGTCTTTCTCACCACCACATCTTGCTATTTCACTTCCACGAAACGAGCTAATAAACAATCTGAACTTTAAAGTTCATTTCTGTAACTTGTGCCAGTATGTCTCACACTCCAGGTAGCAAAAGTCTCACTCACAACATTTGGTTTGACGTATTAATCAATGTAGTGGCAAAGGTCCCAGGAAAATCATGAAAGAAGAGTAAAAGTGTTAACCAAAATGCTCAGCTAGAGCTGATTTGGGGCATGTTGTGTAGGCTGGGCTAAATAGGTTATGAAACAAAAATACTCTTCCTACTGCTTCACATGTTTTCAAGGGAAGAAAAAAATAAATCATCTTAGTATTTCCATAAAGTTAGAATAAATCTATGTAGTCTTTGCTTTGGTGTAATCATGCATTAATTATTAAAAGGATGTTTAGCACTACTGATTCTTTGCTGAGAAGACCGATTAATACAGAAAATCTGGATACTAGCAAAAAAGAAGTATTTAAGATGTTTCTATAATATCCACACTTACTGTAATACCCAGATTATGAAATCTAAAAGGGAACAATTTTCCTGCTGTTCACTGTAATGACTTCAAAGCGGTCATACTATTGTAGAGCAGTTTCACCCAGTATTCTTAACTACCAAATTTCTCTTTCTTAGGGCTGTTAGAGACAGATTGCCATAAGTTCTTTTACGTTGTTCAAAATTGACAGCTAACATTATATAATTGATAATAATAGTATAAACGCAATTTTGTCCTATTATCTGTTTTGCTCTTCAGATCTATACCAACCTAGATTAAAGTAGATATTTTAGAAGCAGAAGTAATGGAATGTTTCCATTCAAACCTCTTTATGGACAAGAAAATCTTAACAACTCTGTTTTGTAAGAAATTTCCCAATTAAAAAAGAAACTTGGTTTAAGAAACTAGATTTTTTTTTTTAAATGTAAAACAACGAAAGAAAACAATTCTTCTTGAAAATGTTCATAGAAAATACTGCTTCCTAAGCAGGTGCACTTAAAAGGCAGCAGTGGAAATATAAAGTAAATCATCTTCCTCACTAGGGATAGCAGTAGCTAACCAAAACAATTAATTTTGAAAAAAAAAGTTGAGTTTTACTTGCCACTATCTGAACCACTCACTGCTTTCCTGCGTGTGCATGTGTGTGTGTAGAAAGACTCACTTCTACCAGGTGCTGAGTCACAACAAGGGCTAAACAGAGAACATCTGTAGTCCCAAGTGGTCCAAAGCAGTTTGCTTTCAGGCAGGTTAGAAGGTCATCTTTCTTCTGCTTTCTGCTCTTGAAGATCAGTAAAAAGCTTTTTTGGTATACCGAAAGGAGACAAAGATTTCTGTCAAACAAGCACTGAAGTACTGAGTCTACTGACATCCTTTCAGGTGACACGTAGGAAGAATTCAACTAGATATGATCCAACAGTGCACCTCATACCTCTACTTCTGAGCTACTTTGTAGAGAAAGCTCAGGCATGTGAGTTTTTTATCGTAGGCCCTTCACCTTAAAGGCAAAATGACATGGCATAGTGGAAAAGTTCACAAGCACAGTGGAAAGAATGTTGAAAGAGTAAAAGCAACCACAGTAAAAAGATTTTCTCTAGGTGCAGGCAATACAGTGCGATTAATAATGGGAAGGAAGAAGGTGGCCCCCCACCTTCTATAACTCACAGGATAGACATTTAGATCAAAGTCACTCCTCGTGTAACGCTGAAATAACACTGGGGATAAAGTTAGACCATAAATCTCAATATCATAGCCTGTTATGATGATGACTAATTTATTCTAGATTGAAGACAGGGGGTTATAAAAACAAATTTATGGCCACTGTATTTATTATAATTAATTTTCTCCACAGTGAAAGCATAGTGATTTGGAAAAAAATGACCTTTTTAGAAGTGCCTTATTTAATGGCCCATTGTTGCATTATGGTGCCTGGCTGCATCTAGCATTTACGCAGTAAGAGAGCAGAGTTCTTGTGCTCAGGGGAGGGATGATTTCATCAGTCACAGCAAATCTGGATGATTCAACATCCCAGAAGGTTTTTTCTTTTTTAATGTCCATTTTGCCCACATACAGATAAGTTTGGACATTTCTGATGCAGAAGCAAAAATTACATCCAAACCTGCTTGCTTATGTTTAAATAAATGAGTGAAGTAATATTTGGTTTTTCAGAAAGGGTGTGGCTGCACCAAACCAAGCTGGCAGGGGAACACCAATTCCCCTGCTAAGCCCCTCTGCTCTTGGGCCCTGAATAATCCTTGTATTCAAAAAAAGGGTGATCACTGCTGAGTCTTACTGGCACCAGTACTAGCTCTGCCCTGATAAAAAAGAAAAGTCGGTATCTCACAGCGCTCAGGTAAGCAGAGGAATATAATGTTACAGAATTTTTGTGGATTGCTTCTTTTAGTTTCCTATAACCATGATTCCCCTTCTCTCTTCTGCTGCCCAAATGCAGACTCTTCTTCAAGGGATTTATGCTAATGATGATGACATGGACTAAAAAACCTGAGAAACACCTTACAAATGAACTTTGGACTAGTAGCTCCTTTCTTACAATAGGCAGGATTGTGCTATAGCTAACAGCTCTGTTGGAATATATTGAGATACTGACATATTGAGATATTTCACAGAACTATACATAAATGGCTATAATTTTATTTTTTTAACATGGATAAAATTATAGTAAACATATGGATTGGGTTGTAGTATTTCCTCCCTGCAATCTATAGCTTTTTTCTTCTAAAATTGTAATAATTTCTTGGATGTAATTTTAATCCGGTAGCACAGTCATAGTGGTTGCAGACGCTGTCAAAGAGGTAGCTCACTGTAATTACTTCCTCAATCATTCCCCAAGAATGAAGCACTCCAGGCATTGCTGAAACTCTACTTAATCATTGGAAACAATATAAATTTTAAAACAAGATTGTATTAGACTGCCATCTTTACAACTAATTTCCCAGTAGTTCCATTTCCTGCTAAATTTCAAATTGTGCTTGCATAAAGAAATCCCAAAGTATCAGGGTTTTCTATGAAGCAGAAAAGAAGCATTGCACTTTAGGAGTTTTATTAAAACTGCTTTGGAGTGAAATTACACCTGTCTCCTAGATAGAAATTTTTGCAGCAGAGAGAACAGGGTTAACAGGTTACATTAGAAGTGACAGGACACAACCAAACTGGCTAGGGAAGGGATGGATCTGAAAAGTGTCAAAAGCCAGCAAACATAAAACAAGTTAGATTTGATGATCACTGGCTCAAAGTAACACCTAAACCTCAGACCCTTGCTCTTTTAACTGCAAGCATTCATTTAGTGCCTGATGTTAGACCACAATACAATCTAAATGCTACAAACCAGGTCTGTGGAAATTACACTTCAAATAGATAGATGCCAAACAATGAATTTCGAGGCCTCTGAAGTGTTAGTTTGTTAGAAAGTAAGATCCTAGATGTCCCAGGAAAAGACTCCGCCAATTAACATCACTTCCATGATAAATCTTTGGCCTCTGTAAACAATAAAGATTAATCTTCACTGCCTTTAGATAAACAATCAACTGCTAAAACTGTCACAGTTTTTTGGTCTGAACTTCCTCACTATTGTACCACGTATTTGCAGCTTCTTTCCTTGCCTTGAACTTAATGTTAACATACATTCAGGAAAGAAAAAGACACCGAACAGCACTTAAAGAAATAACAAAGAGCAAATAGTTCCCATCCAGTTTTCCTATTATGACTACAATATACTGTTTAATCAAATATGTAAACCATTATTTGCTATGCTTAAAGGTTACTAAATATCAAAAAGTTACTAACAAGTTCTAAAAAATAAAGATAAGAAAAATGCACACTGCAGGTGAAAATCTTATTCTAATCTAGGTAAGAAAGAAATATGCTGTACACACAGATTTGTGAGTCAGAAACCAGAATGCAAGACAATTCTATTCTCCAAGTTCTATTCTCCACCTTGTTTGATGCCAATTAGTTTCCAGCTCCATTTTGCTGTTAATTAGGGCTGTTCAGCGTCCAAGTTTTCCAAGATGCAGATTGCCAGTAGCCATGTGATCATGCAAATGAGGCTCTGCTATTAATGCTGCTAGTTAGGTTGGAACAAAAATACCAACAGTTTGCAAGTTTATATTTGTAATACTACTTTAGTAGAAACAATTAGAAGCAGATAAAGTGAAATGATCTGGGCTTTGACTGGCAGAACAGTGTCAGTTTTCCTACCTATAGTAACTGTGAATTTATTTTTCTTGAAGACAAGGTTATCAGAAACCATATTCTCTTCCAGTGAGGCAATGATATAAACAATTAATTAATCTCTTCCCAAAGTAGGTCTTTGTCTTTCTATGAAGAGGAAATCAGAACCCAAAGTTTCCTGTTTCTTATCAAGTTACCTGGTGAAGAAAGAAACCAAAGCATATAGGGAATTGCAAGTGTCTGGATTTTTTTCCCCTGTCTTTCCTGAATAAAATGTCTTATGATGAGGTATAAGCTAGCTGTTACCAACTATCCTTTCTCTATTGATCTGATTTCAGGATAAGTTTTTTGCCATTGGGCTTTCTTACATTTTTATTGCATCTGAATTCAGTGACAGGCCAACGCTAACTATATGGACTGCGGAGCGCGCTATATTGGATATTCAAAATATTTAATTTTTTTACCTCGTATTTACTTGTTAGTCAAATTGATACTGCTTTTAAAGTCAATATCTTAAAGAGCAATTTCAGGTACTAATCCTATCACATTATCCCCTGACATTTTAAAAAGATTTTTTTCTTCACTATTGCCATATTATAAAACTAACTGAATAAATTTCAAGAAGGGACACTTGTTCAAACAAATGGGTGAGAATTCAAATGTTAGACATTATGTAACATCCCTGAGGAGGGTCAAAAGCATGATATAAGTTGCAAAACCTGCCAAATATTTTTCCACTGGATGATGCTCAGTTGACGTATCTTCCACAACAGTGTCTGTTACAAACATGACGTTGAAGTCAATGTGTCTTTTTGTTAAAAGTATTCAGGGCTTTAAAATGTTTTCACCGCTTGAACTCTAGTCAACAGGTTTCAGGGGAAGATCCCTTTTCTACTCTAAGGTAACAGCTTCATTTTTCTAGTTAGAAAGTGAAAAGACAAACTACTGTGAACATATCTGTCAGAAGTCACCATGGTTATCATCATCATAAGAAAAAAAACACAAACTAACAAACAGAGGGAGAAAAAACATGACCAGCACTTGAAGATATATAAACTCCCTTTTCCTTCCAAAGAAACAAAGAGAGTTCTAAATACTTATCTTCCAGGGGCAATATAAAATCTTCATTTAAAGTCGTTCAAATCCAAGACACTGAAGATTTTGAAATACTGCTCAGTAAAGCTATTATGTGATACCATCACAAAGCAAATGAATTTAAAAGGAGATCAAATATCAACCTTGTTTTTATGGATTCTTCTAGTTTGTGTAAGATGGGAAGAACCAACTGAGTTTCAATGCAAGGGTTGCTTGTGCATTTCCTCACATCCAGCCTTTCATAAGCCTGCGGGACTATTCTCTCTTTACACCCTCTCTGATCCATTCATCTACTTTTGCTTCACATCTGTCTTACAGGAAGGATGCATCTAGTGCCAAGACTTTTATAAATAGCAGCACTTAAATCCAAGATGAGTACAATTCACACTGCTGTAGTCAATGGGAGTGTGTCTCTAAGGCTTTGTAACCTGTGTGAAAAAGTGTGTCTTAGGCTGAAATCTGGCATGCATGGATTTCACGATGTCGTGGTTTAGCCCCAGTCGGCAGCTGAGCAGCATGCAACCGCTTGCTTGCTTCCCCCCCGGCCCCTTTCAGCAGGATGGGGAGGAGAATGGGAAGGGAAAGGCAGACCCCCCTGAGTTGTGATAACAACAAACTACAGTTTTACTGGGACAGCAAAGGGAGTGGGAAACAGCAACAACAGTACTGGTGATACACAAC
>VWZZ01003963.1:2719569-2788343 GCA_013399095.1 Psophia crepitans | reverse complement strand
TACCTTCTTTAGCTAGTTTGGATCACCTGTCCTGGCTGTGTCCCATCCCAGCTTTTCGTGAAAGTTAACTCTATTCTGGTCCATACTACCATGTAATTTCTGCATTATTTTCACCAAAACTCGTTACATCTCTGCTTCCAACACCTGTGTTGGTGGTTCAATAGCATGGCTGTCCAGAAACCATTCATGTCAGACATCATGCAGTGTTGATATTAGTACCTAAACAAATAATATCTCCTTCTCCAATATCCATTAGTTTGCATTTAATGCACCATGAAACTTTGTTGCCCTTTCCCAGAAAGGAAAATGGACCATAACTAGAGCCTGTCAAATCTCTTCCTCGTGGTCTGTCAGCACCACGGGTGGTGAAGAGCAGTGTTGAGTGGGAGGAACAGGGAATGGTGTACTTACTCTGAGCCTCTTAGGAATCCTCCTGTTTACCTACCTGGGCAACAGCAGCAGCATGTGAGTATTGCTCCACCACCTTGCTAGTGCAGAGTGCTGATCCTGCAGCAGATCAGACACACAGCTGACCACAGGCTTAAGTATCGGAACCACACAATCCCAGGAATATGAGCAGGCTGTCTCATCTAACCTACCCAAAAGTCAAGTCCACACAGACAAAAAAAAAAAAAAGGCACTCCTGCAAACGCAAAGACTAATAGCTACCATGTGTGTAACTGCTCTGCTTTACATGAAATCTGCTGCTGTGTCAGGACTCTGACCTGGCTGCTCTTGTTGAATCAGAATGAAAGAGGACCAGGAGCTGCCTGCTGAGCTCTGACACAAGGCTCCTCTCCTCTTGGCGTTCTCTGTTTCTGAAAGTTAATAAAAGAAACCCACTTATTATTTGGCAGTAATTAGTCCTTAAAAGTGCTTTGCAAATACAGCTAATTGATTAAGTAGCCTGTGCGATAGCATCAAAACACTAGTTTTAATTAACATCCTTAAAGCTCACAGTTCATACAGAGTAAAAGAAACCTCTTTCATCAGCCAGGTGTACAGAAGAGAGAGAGGAAAGGAGAAAAAAACATACACATTCATTTCTCAGTGAGTCTTCTATGCTAATTTTATAGCCTTTTCCATCATCCTGTGCAAGGTTCTTATTTCCTACTAAAAAAACCCCCTCTTTTTGCCCCCTAAAATAATTTGTTTATATTAACAAGAAAAGACAGTCTCAATCTTGGTTCCAAATCTTAATCTCACATCTCTATACCTTTATTTCCCAGGGATTCAATGTCTCTCTAAAAAGAGGACACTGAATTGAAAGATATTCTTTCAAGAAAGATATTGAGGTGCTGGAGTGTGTCCAAAGAAGAACAATGAAGCTGGTGAAAGTCTAGAGGCAAGTCTTATGAGGAGCAGCTGAGCAAACTGGGTTTTTTTAGCCTGGAGAAGAGGAGGCTGATGAGAGACCTGATCATTCTCTACAACTACCTGAAAGGAGGTTGGGTTCCAGCCTCTTCTCCAAAGTAACAAGTGGTACGACAAGAGGAAATGGCCTCAAGTTCCACCAGGGGAGGTTTAGAGTGGATATTAGGAAACATTTCTTCACCAAAAGGGTTGTCAATCATTGAAACAGGCTGCCCAGGGAAGTGGTTGAGTCACCATCCCTGGAGGTATTTAAAAGACATGTAGATGTGGCTTTTAGGGACATGGTTAAGTGGGGGACTCAGTAGTGTTAGATTAACAGTTGGACTCTATGATCTTAAAGGCCTTCTCCAACTTAAACAATTCTATGATTTTATGAAAAGCTATGCCTACAGGTGATATCTGCCCTACCCAGGGATCTGGCATCACCAACCATCTGCAGAAAGATCCCACAACATCTGCAGACAATTTAAGTCATCCTGGTTTCCAGCTCAGGTCATCCCTTTCTCTGTGTGCATCCAATTAAACAGAACAGACTTTCCTGTCTTAAACTCTTTGATACTTGTTGTTTGGGATTGCTGATGTAACCAAAGCTGATATTTCACACCAAAGGGGGTGTGGATTTTACTGTGATCTTGTTATGTAAATCTGTTACATGTTTAAAGTTCTGGACATAAAAGAAGGTTTGTTAATTGTGCGTCAGTACGACTTTATCACAAAGTACAGTGGTGACCCCCTAACTCACGCTCAGCAGCTTACAGCTTAATCAGCTACAGGGCAAAAACTCTGATCCCAGTACCTCAGCACTGAAGCAGAAGGAAGAGAGACAAATTGCATTGTATTTTTCAGTCTGGAGGGTACCTTGCGTCAGAAGACATACATGCAATCTACATGCCAAAGGAGACTCTCTTGACTATGCAATCCAAGCAGCAGATGAAATTTCATATTCAAATGTTTATGTCTGTATGTTGTAAAGGCAAAGTACATAGGTTGCCAATAACACAGACCAGTCTCTTCCAGTACAGAAATGGAAGTGATAGAAAAGTATAAACAGCACAAGGGTGTCTTTAGGCTAAACTTGTACTTGCCTGATCCATGGCTAGTTGTGTATCTGCCTGTCCACCTGGTGTAAATTAGAGCAACCATGAGGCTCTACTACTGACTGCAGTATTTCTGCTCTCTCTACCAGCAGATAGCCATACTTGATAATGGTTAGTCAAACCAGATGCATTGGAAGTGGCCAGAACAGACACAGTGCAACACAAAAGATCTAATGGATCTCAGGAGCAGTTTGTTTGCTCATTAAAACTTGCCTTGCCTGCTGAGACTGCACTACAACATGCAAATTAAAATGGAGTTGGGCACAAGAGCTGGCACTTGGTGATGGAAGTTTGAACAGTGGCAACATTGATTTTATTTTTTTTTAAATTACACTTCAGCCAGAAATAATCTAACAAATAAATGCAATTTTTATTTTCACTCTTTGCACCAGTATTTGGAAGAGCACTGAAGTCATTAATTCAGCACAATTCCTTTTGAAGGCAATAGCGTACTTTTCATTTTTCCTCATGGGTAAAAAGTAAAATACTAACCTACTGTGTACATTTCTCTAGAATGAAGTCCTGCACATATTCCTCTTGAGATTTACAGTGTATACATGAAGAGTTAGAAATGGTAATAGAGAAAATGTGCCTATATTTTCCTATACAGATTTAAATCTTTCCTTTAGAGATATTTAAATCCTAGTAAATTGCCCCTTGCATATGAAGCTTTCTTTTTAAATCTTAAGCAAATTCCACTGCTTCTCTATTGCATAATGAAATAGCCAATCATGCTGAGGAGGTGATGTTAAGCTTGCCTGAACTTGCAGCAATGGTTGAGAACATTTCATACTTCAGAAATGTCATAAAATCCTTCATCACAAAAATTCAATTTTTTATAATCCCCAGGAGTCTCTAGGCTGTATCTAACACTAAATTCCCAAAACAAGAAACCAAGCCCAGACATGTTCACCTCCCATTCTAGCCTCCACCTCCATTTATCTCTTTAAAACAAATATATATTTGTTTTCTTCTTTTTGTTTGAAATCTATCCCAGTGCGAAATATATACATGTGGATAATATATGAAGTTCATCCCTTTCTCTTCTGCAAATGTATATCTAGTCCCAGTTTTATCTGGGAAATAATTAATAGAGGATCAAGCTTTGTCTTCTAGGTTGTCATAAAAAAAGCCTTTTCAAAAGCGAGCATTCTATTTTTATTTTTTTTTAAACAGAATAAAGTAAAGTAAGAATAGGTTATTCTATGTGTAATACTCACTCCAAACAGCCATCGCTGAAGTTCCTAAGGTGTGAGTTTAATTCAGAGGTATTTACTTTAATTTGCTTAAAATAGCTTTTCCTATGACACAGCGCTCCATTCTGACAAGCAGCGCATGCTATTGTTGCAATTTTGCTGCTATATAAGCCTATGATCAACTCCTAGGAACACGAGATATTTAAAAGATGTGTAGATGTGGCACTTAGGGACATGGTTTAGAATCATAGAATTATTAAGGTTGGAAGAGACCTCAAGGACCATCCAGTCCAACCGTCCCCCCACCACCTATTAACCACTAAATCATGTCCCTAAGTATCACGTCTAACCTTTCCTTAAACACCCGCAGGGAGGGTGACTCCACCACCTCCCTGGGCAACCCGTTCCAATGCCCGACCACCCTCTCTGAGAGGAAATTTCTCCTAAGCTCCAACCTGAACCTCCCCTGGTGCAACTTGCAGCCATTCCCCCTTGTCCTGTCACTAGTTATCTGCGAGAAGAGGTCGACCCCCATCTCGCCACAACTTCCTTTCAGGTAGTTGTAGAGGGCAATAAGGTCTCCCCTGAGCCTCCTCTTCTCCAGACTCAGGTTTACACTTGGACTCTATGAAATGATTGTATGATTCTATGTTTGTCTTGGTCTATGGGACACAGTAAATATTTCAGACTTGCACTTAAATAAGATATAAATTTGAAAGAAGTTCATTAACATTGCATCTGCAGCTGCCATTCTTTGACATGCCAGTTACCTGCAGTCGCTGTAGTTCTCAGGTGTGAAGGAATAGAGGAAATAAGGCAGTATTTAGCCATTGGTGGCGTTCATCTGTCAAATGAGGCTGTCCCTTCATAGTGGAACGAAACACCTCTGGTGGAGCAGAGCTCATTCAGTGAAGGAGTTTGTTTCTGAAAAGTCTTGTACATGAAACATCCTATGCATTATGCTTCTGCCTTTGTTCAGGGGGGAACATTCAGCCTCCTTAGCTCAAATATTTTTTAAATATTGCCGCCTTCTCACATCTGGTCTCTACCCTTTTTTTCCTTGTATCCTATCTTCCTACATAATGTTCCTTTGTCCTTTCTTTTCATACAACATACTAGTAGCAATTGTTGCGAGACTTTTCCAGATAAGAAACTGGCCAAATAATTTTTACTCAGGAAGGAATAGACCTTTATCTTAAGTCATTCAGAATAATGGTCAGTAATATTGTGAACACACATAAATTGTTCCTGTGTCCTCAGAGACTAAAATTATTTTATAAAGCAAACCTGAATACAGTACTATTTATAGCAGTAGTTAAATTATAATGACTGATATTTATGTTGTATCTCTCAGGAAAGAGAATGTGGTGAACAGCAATGCAATGTTACTTACTAGATATTTCTCAGAGAAGTTCAGAAATTTACTATTTCTTGGTTTTACAGTCTTCCGGAGAGGTCGTCTTGTTAAAGAAAGAACCATCCTTGAGAAAAAGGAAAATGCTTTTGCATTCTGAACACCTTCAACTCGATGTAACGTGAGCCAATAGTCACTTGTTCCTCTCCAATTCCAAAGTCAACTGAAAACTGTCTGAATGACCAGGCCTAGAGGCTTGTGATCAGTTGATCAAAGTCCATCTGGAAACAAGACCCCCAGGGACCAATGCTGTCTAACATCTCCATTAATGGCCTGGATGACTGGGCAGAGTGCATCTTCCGCAAGTTTGCAACAGTATTCTGGCTACATTTGGAAAAGCACTGCCAGCACATCGAGAGAGGTGATCCTTTCTTTCTGCTTGGCAGTGGTGAGGCTTAATTTGGAGCACTGTGTTCAGTTCTGGGTTCTCCAGTAAGATTTTGTACAATTTTTCTTCTCAGTCGTAACAGTCATACGTTCACATTTATTATTTGATTTTAGGAGACTTTCCCTCCAGAAACTTCAGACAATCATAACAACAGAGGTCTAGAGCAGATCCTCAAAAAAAACCCCAAATGTGTACAAAATATGGTTGAACCCTAATTTCTTATTTTTCCCTATTTAACTCCCTCTGCTCTTCCCAAATTGCCAGCCAAATTCTAGTTTGAGTAAAACTACTCCTTGCCCATCAGTGTCGTAATACCTGCATACAAGTGAGGTGATCTTTGCACATAAACTGGACCATTGCCATCACAGAGCCACATGAATGAGGAAGAAGGGCACCAGGGATGACTCAGAAGAAGAACTGTTCGTGTTCTTGCCCTGCGCATTTACATTTTGTCAACCACTGTTCGCCTGTGTGCATGTGTCACTCTGAGCAGTGACAGAACAGCAGCACCAGCAAAAAGATGTCTGGCAAGAGGTGGCATCAACCAGCTGCTAAGCATGAGTCTTGAATATCAAATGTCAGTAGAAGATAGGCCATGGATAAATGTGTGCGGTAGTCAATTTTTCACTTGGAAATCACCCAGTATTTTCAAATACTTAACATTTGCACAGTGCCAAGGATGGGATTGTATATTTTATGTTCACAGGATCTTTCTCAACTACTCAACACTACTTTCAGAAGAAAGATAAATACTATGTCTAGAAAAAGAGTAGAGATGAAATACACTGTCTGAAAGGGGCATATCTTAGCAACTCACCTTTGTGTTGCTGGTCTACCTGGTTGAATACAATAGCTCACTGCAGTTTTCATCAGTGTTGACGTTGCGTTTAAGCAAAAATGACTTGGTATCTCTGGGGTTCGGTAATTGGATTTAGAGCCTTTAACCTTCTGGTCATAGGGTCAGATCCAACTCCAGTTCATAGAGTCTGAAAATCATTAGTATCGCAGATCTGTTCAGTGGCTTATATGAAATGAATGTGTGGCTTCAACCCAGTTGCTAGTGTGAGTGAGTCCCTTGTCAGTGCTTTCAGCAGAAAATAGGGGATTAAATGCGTAAGGAACACAAGTCAGCTTTTTACCCAAAAGGGTGGTCTCTCTGGTCAGAGTTGAGACGATTTATCTGGTGAGTTTTACTGCTGTTTGGTCTGCCCTAGTCTTTACGAGTATAACATTTCAAGCTTGAGGTCTACATATTTCAGAACCTTTAGGGCTCCTACATTTATTTTGGATAAAAGAAAAAAAAGAATTAAATCCCCATCCAACTTTCCTTTAAAAATTTGTTCAGCTCAGCTGTGTTTGATTCCAGTTTTTCAGAAATCTCAGCAGGTCAGAAGTAGCCAGCAGCACTGTAGGCTGGATCCAGTTAGGAGGCCTATATCCGGAGGTGGTTGTGCCTTGCATGAAATTGGACTACTAAAAATGTAACCAGAGCAGAATCCACAGCTTCTTATGAGATCTTTGGCTTATAAGAAGCAGAACATCAATTAAAAAAAAAANNNNTTATTTTATTTAAAAAAACAAAAAAAAAAAAAAAAAAAAAAAAAAAAAAGACACTATAAACATTTATCTAACAGTTACAAACTCTTACACTCAAGTAATATGTAATACTCTTGTACTCAAGTAGTTCTCAACCGGTGCTAGATTCTCCAGCTATGGCTGTGGCACATACAGACAACACTTGCCAACAGGGAAAGAAAGTGTGGGTGGCTGATGAACCTGGCTCTCTCTTGTCAGTAATAATAGCTTCAACTGTGAAATGTTTACAATAAACACTAAACCCACATCTTGTTTTTTTCAGCAGATTTTAAAGTCAGTCATAGTTCCCAAAAAGTATGGGGTGTGTAAGCTTTTCAAAACACATGCAAAAGCCAAACCTTTAGTCCTCTGCACTTAAACAAAGGAAAACCCAAAAAAACAACATGTCCCTACCCCCAATGAAATTCTTAAATTTCACCATACTTCTGTGTACATTTTGGCCTTTTGAAAACTGAAGTTCAAAGAACATAGAAAGACAGAGGAAAAAATGAAATAAAATGAAATAAATAATAAAATAAAATCATAGAGGTGCAGAGGCAAGGTTTCAGAAGGCTTACAAAGTACTAAAAAATATTTGCCTGTTGCTTTACAAATCATTGACTGAATACCAAATGTAACAAAAACATTTGCAGAATCCCAAATGCAGTTCACATGCGTTTTAATACTTGTTTAGTGTGAATTTTTTATAATCACTTTTGAGTTTATTTGTATTTGGTTTGTTTCTCACAAAGCATCTGTTCTTCTGTTTCTTTTTATGTGACTGGCACTCTCCTAGTGTAAATAACTGGACTGACATTTATTGGATTGGGCTTCACACAGAGCACCTGTAAGCAATATGTGGTGTGTGTGACTTTCCTATACAGCCCTAGTAATTTCAATTGTTTTTGGCACGGTTTTACTGCCGTATACTGTAACTTGACTTTTGCGAATATTCTTTCCATTTTGTTGCTTATGAAATGAAGTAGATTAATATTCCAGAAGAATGAAGTCCTCTGTTTAGTCACAGAAACAGATACAGAAAAAGTAGTGGCAGCACTGTTTATTTTTTTTTAACCATTTTCCTAGAAACTTTGGGACAGTAGGCTGTATAACTATAATGTGTATCTATAGAGTTTATGCCTGTAAAGCATAAACCCCACGGGGGGTTCAAAGTGGCCCAAACCCAAAATATAGGAATATTTTTAAAAAAATAATCTCGATCTCACCTCATAGAAAACACAAGTTCTGATGACATCTGCTTTTTTTTTATACTAAAGCTATAGCATTGTTGTAGACACTTCTATAGAACACTTAGCATGTCTATTATGTAGTAAAATATGTTTTTTTAAAAATGAGTGCAGTAATTTTTGCAAAGCTTTGTGAATTGGGCTAATTAGTTATTCTTACTTTTTCTGAGGTAAAACTGAGGTACTAAGTTCTCCCCAAGACTCAGAATGGGCTAGGAATAGACAAGGGATTTGACGCCAACAGTTCTTGAGTTCTGTTCTCACGGAAAACAATTTGACAGCACTGCCTCATAAATGGCAAAAGGTATGCAACAGCACTACTTCAGAATTAGTGGACAGGAAGAATTTCCTTAAGGAATTAAGTACACCATGCCAGGTACACCGACCATGAACTTTGAACTCTTGAACTTTTCAGATTGTTCTGTATAGTGTGTCACTCTAACAATGAGAATAGGCAAATATTTCAATGCCAGAGAGTAGAGTGTTGTCAGCCAAAAACATTCCAGTTATTGGCTGTGATGATTTTACATACTGATGACTTTGAATTATCTAAGCTGAACATGTTTTTAGTTGCATGAAAATAATGATAGTTTGAGGGTTTTATGATATTTTCAATTCTTATCTTCTACAGATGGTAACTGAGCTTGGGACTCTCTTAATTAGGGGAGAACACTAGAAGACTCTTAATTAAAAGCTGTACACATCTCAACTAGTAGCTTGACCAATAATGTATTTTTTATTAAAAATCATCACTAGTTGGTACAGCACTAAAATAGGTCCAGATTTTGTAGTAACAAAGACAACCTGATGACGTAGTACTTACTAACAGACAGTGTTAATGAGGTTTGGAAAGGATCACTTTCCTCTAAGGTTCAGAAGCTACCAGCCACAGGTCTGCGTTAAGGATTTCTCCACTTAGACTTCCCAAAAGGAAACAATATGAACGAAAATAAGATTAGACTGCAAAGTGCTTATGGTCAATGAAAGAGCTATGAGAAATCACGTGGAATCATTCTTCAAAAAGGCTAGGGTTATTTTATATCCACCATAAGGCCACTTTATAATGCCACAGCATCTAGAACTGCCTTAGAGTAAATGAGAATCTGACCCACGATGCTTAGCTCATGAAAATTCAAAGGCAGTTACTTGTTACTACTTGCTTAGCAAGACTTCTGGGTATGAATGCAGTACATGTTGGATAGCTGAGTAGCCCATTATAGCTAATAGCCCATCAGCACAAAATAATCATCAGCAGGAAAGAAACATTGTGAGCTGGATCTTTACCCGGTGTAAACTGATGTAACTAAGGACAGCAGAAGGCAGCTGAGTCACAGTGGCTAATAAGCTTATAGCATATGATCCAAACAAAGAAAATCTTTTGTAGTAATTGTTACATCTATATGTTTGTCCCCATTTTAAAAATCATAAAATAAATTGAAAAAATACTAAGATCCACTTTAAAACAGTAACAGAATTAGGCCCAGGACTCTGACCTTTTCTTCCTACACAGCTATATTCAGTAAAATGGGATCTATTGGTTTCATTTCCCCAGCACAGCATTCAGACAACCCTTCAAGCAGAATTATTGCTTCTATTAAAATCTGTACCATCTTCTAACTCTTCCCGTTTTCTTAGCTTAATATGAAACAATTGAGAGTTATATCAGTACATTAGAGAAGAATAATCGTTATCAGCATCCTCAGCAGTCCTGATTAAAGTAACTATCTCTTTCTTCTAACTAAAGATGCCACAGAGGGTACTAGTCGTTCTTGAACAATTATGTAATTTAAGCTTTGTAAAGAGCACATTTTTTGTCAAAGTGGTCAATAACTCCTAGCTGAGGAAAAGCATTCCTTTCAATTAATACAAGTTTCTAAGTAAACTTGCACGTACAACAACAAAATACAACAGACTAATTCTAAAGCCATCTGCTCACAACAGTGTATTATAAAAATGCCATTTACCGCATCTACTACACTAACGTATTCTCTTAAACCAACACTGGCAAATGCTGTGGGATAAATTTCCCCCCTCAGTAAGGCAGATGCAGGGGTATGATCTATACATATGTACCCACAGAGATGCAGTTGCTGCACCATAACTACAGCTTCATAAAATCGGGAAGATGAGGAATTTGGGGCCCAAACAACATGGACAACACCACAGGTCTCCAGAGAGGCTGCCTGCCCACAGCTCCTTAAGTAGTCCACATAGAAGCTTCTCATCTGAAGAGCACAATGTGAGACACCATTGATGCAGGGCTGCCCTCAGCCCTTGCATCCCAGAAGTGCTCTCCACATAATGCTGAACTCCTAAGGGTGTATTATTCTACAGGAAAGCTTTCAAAGGCTGAAAGGAAACCTTGGAGCTTTCTCATAATGTCCAAAGAAGTTTAAAGCCTAGTGACATCCACCTACATTTCTAGCCACATCAAGAAAAAAAAGTTTGCAGGTGGTACCGGGTGGCTCGTTTTCGTTTTGAAAACTAGCTCAATATTGAGAAAATTCTTTAGTTTTTGCGCTGAGCAGCTGTGAATTATGTATACTAGTGATACCATCTATGTACATAAGTGCACAGAGAGAACAAGTAAACTCATATGTGTGGGAAGCACAGTGTTAAAAAGAAAACAAATAACCCTGCCCAGCTGAACTTCCATTGTATTTAGCAAGGGACATTTTCCTCTGATACATTTGTGAGAGGTTGGATGGAAAGTCAGTGTTATTAGATTTTATACTTTTCTAGAGACTCTGTCATCAGGGCCTAATCTCTTTGTTTCTCTTCTACTTTCTGCAGGGAAAAAAAATGGATATTTAAAGTTTGGTTGAATTTGTGTGCTGGGGGACTTGGTTATTTGGTATAAATGTGATCCATCCCCACTCCTCCCTCTCTGACTCTTTCCTGTTCTGTAGTTTTTCCAATTAGGGACCTCAGTGACTGAAGCAAGCGCCAAATTACCAGCCTGGGGCTAAACTATAACAGCAGCAAAATTCCAATTTTTAAAACCTGATTGAAGAATGTAGGGCTTTATCTACATACCAGTGTGTGTGTGGAACAGCAAGGTTTTCTCCTTTCTTCTCTTGGCGTTATGAGCAGAGAATCCACTGAAAATATTGCAATGAAATCATATAAGCTGATAAGAAAACTCATGAAAGAAGAAACTATGAGTCTGTATAACTGCAGCAGTCAAATTCCCTATGACAAGACATAAAAGGTCACATTTCCAGAGTCTCCTCTGTGTGTATGCAGTGACAATGTACCTGCTGCTACTGTCAACGCACATAGTGTCTGTATGCAAGGACTGAGAGGATGCTGCACCTGACGTCCTTCACATTGTGCTCCTTTCATATCAGGGGCCTCTGCTTAGGCTTTTTCAGCAGCCCCCTGTAGTTACAGGTTCACTACCTTCCCATTATCCCTTCTGGGACCCCAGGTGGCATGTTCCATTAATTTGGTCTCTCTCTGGATGAAACTGTTGCATCTCACTTTGTTATACGGTGTTAACAAAGTGAAATCAACGGCCTGCGACTAGAACCTCATCCAGAAATTCAGAATAATCCTTCCAAATAGGCGCACTGTCCATGAAAATATACACAAAATCAGGGAACAAGGACCTGCCACATCCTCCTGAAAGGCCTAAACCTAGGCGCTTCAGCTCAAGTTTAGAAAAGAGCATCTCTGTCACACACATGCTACAGAAGCTGCTGCCTCAGCCCCACAGCCCTACTGAACACTCCGCTTCTCATGCTAGCAACTCAAGGCCTGCTGCACAGTTCACCCTGGCAAGGGAGCTTCATGCCTTGGTGCTCTTTTGAACCTAGCCTTTTGCACTATATTAGCAGATCTGTCCCAGAGATTGGTCATTTGCATTCCTTGGTGAGTACTGCCTGGTATTGCCTGGAGACAGGTGAGCTGTAAGACTTGTGATGAAAAAGGAATGCTCCTTGAAGAACTAGTTTGGGTTCTATGATCTGAAAAAGATACTAGCAGCACAGGAGACAAGAAAATTCAGCTCTTACTCGCTCTGCCTCTCTAAACAAACTTCCATACTCCGTGCTAAATTACGTGGTATGTATTATATCTCTTTTCATTAAATATCACATTCAAACACTATCATCTCACCTACAGTTTATCTCAAAGACACTGGTATCGCCCCTAGAGTTACTTCCTTCTCTTTCATACTTTCATCTGTTGTCAGCTTCCCTTTCCTAACACCACTCCTGCATTTAACTCTGTGCTGTCAGCCAAATGAGTAGATATAACAGGGAAAATAAATATACTGTGCCACGGATACAGTATAGACATCTCTGTGCTACACACAGTGGCTATGTACACATGTAATTCTAAGCACATAAATAGCTTCCTTCTTTCTCTTCCACCAACATGTGTTTATAAGCTTGTATTTTTACACATGGATTCGCTGCAGCACTAAGATCCATTCATTTGCACTGTTTACTGCAGCAGGCAGTGACTCTGGCTACCCCCTATCCTGAGCATAGCTGAATTCATTCCTGGTTACAGGGCTGTTTTTTAAAAGGTGGCTCAAAACTTTAATTTAGTCCTCACCACCAGGCCAAATATTGCATGCTGCTTGAAAATATTTATTTTTAGGGATGTTTAATCTCATTTAAACTAATGTTATAAACCACTGAGAGTCTGTGAGTTGAAAGGTTTGATCTCTAGGTAAACTGTCCTTGGTTTGAGCTCCATTTGGAAGGGATCGCTTGGAAAGGATCAGAAAAAGGGTAAATAACACAAGGAAAACAAACTCATTAAAACTGAGTTAGAGAGAAAAGACTGCAGGAAAAAAACACTATACAGCTATTCTCATGCCATACACATGAAGACTACCAGGGAAGTTTTATTAAGAACTCAACTAGCTGAGCACAACTGTGGTCTTAAAAATATGCAATTCAGAGTCGGGGTTGTTTTTTTTCTCCCCAAACTGAAGCACTTTTTGAAAATATGTAAAGTTCCAGGAAAAGATAGAAATAGGGGAACTTGCTTAAATGGTTTGAGACTGCTGAGAGAATGGCCCTTTGAAAGTCTTCTTTTCAGGTCTTGCTTGCTATCACAGAGTGCTATTTATCAGAAGTTTTAAATGGTCTTGAAACTTAAATATGTTACTTAAGAAGAAAAATTTGGAGACTTAGAACATTTAGATAAGATAATCCAAAACCGTGCTTGCTAAATACTTTTACAATTTTATGGTAATTCTGTCCTAAAAAAAATCTGCATATGGCAAGACTGTTATAGACGACATTTGAATTCGATAATGTCAGGTAGTTGGCTGGATATACGCAAGTTTACTATTAAAAATACATGGGTGATCATTTAGATCATCAGTCAAGGAGTGAGCAATGATACGAACATGACCTTCACCCTATCTGGTGAAAAACCTCTAAAAGGCAATGACTGCCAGCTCCAGGCTTAAGTCTGACAAAATATTTTTTACACATAACTTATAACTTCACTCCAAGTGCCAGCCCTATAATGGCCTTCTCCCATGCCTTGTGCACGGGGAGATTTGCTGCAAACTTCCTTTTCACAGCCATTGCCATTACACGCACCAGTGCTGCTTTAGTACAAGCCATTTGCACCCCTGGTGCAGAAGACTGCAATTTCACATTTCACTGCATAGGAGGCTGGAACAATGGCAGACTGTACAGGGACCCTACAAGATCATCATGACAACCAAAGATGAGCTAGGCAAAGAGCAACTATAGAAAGCATATTACTATTCAAAAGCGCCTTTTACCTGCATTAGTTTAGACATGTACAGAATCAGAAGGCTCCAGCACGATAAGGGCAGAATCAACAGAAACTACTTTTTCATTTAAAATGAAACTATTGTTGCTTTAAGAGGTGGATCTATTTTTAACCTGGTCCAGCCAGTTCTAATAACAGATTAGCTAAACAAGATACAGAGCAGTTCTGTATGGCTCAAGTTGATTCATATCTGACTGCAGATTGCAGATTCATGTATTGCGTTATTGGGAAGGACAGGGGCTTATTTCTCTCAGTCATAATGTAAATGTAAAGAAAAAAATCCAGTAGCATTTAGGGAGGGGAAGAGAAGGAGAAAAAGCAAGGAGGAGTAATTGGGGTCACATCCACTGAGCACTGAGACATTTCCAAAACAGAGTCCAAGTGAGTTGCAGGCAGCATGAGTGAAAAGAGGGGGGCAAATGATAAAGTAGAACTCATGTGGCCTTTTAAAGCTTTTCTGGCAGAACAAGAAAAGTAATTACACATTGTCTCAGCAAATATACGTGGCACCACCTGGTGTATCCTCAGAGAAATCCCAAGAAGGGATTTTTCATCTTAACCTTGATAAATACTGTGTTGGTGTCAACTCCTTTGCATTAGACATAATTTCAAGAAGGTATCAACCTGGGAGCCCTGTTTGAAACATAAGCCCTCTGAGATATGCAAGTGATGGAAGTTAGCTGAAGACCTCTGGGTAACAAGAGCTCAAAAAAAGAGGGAAGAGAAAAAAGCCTCAGTCCACAGACTGCTAAATCTGATTCTGACTCCCTGAAGTTGTAAACATATAAAATTTCCTGGAGCTTAGAAAAGAAAGGGTGGTGAAGAGTCTCCCTTCTGTTTCAGCCAGCACCATTGCTCCTAAGGCATGGTTGTGCCTCGTTCCTGGCTGCATGCAGCAAAGCATCTTCCTTGCTTTGCCTGATGCCTTTGCCAAAATTGGCATGCTTTTTTCCACGAGGATTTAACAGCCTGTTATACAGAGTCCAAAATACATTAAATTGCTTTAGCAGGTAATTACGGTTCCTGCATTCCTGAAACACTGCTGCTACCAAAAGTGTTCTTTTGATGGCATGCCCTAGCCTCTGAAAACCTACCCCCAACTAAATTTCCACGAACCCTGAGGTTTTTGTGCTGGGTCCTAGCACATGACATCATCTTTTACAATCCAAATTACAGATTCACAGATGTGTAGGGTTTGGAAGGGAGCTCTGGAGATCATCTAGTCCACCCCCCCTGCTAGAGCACATTGCACAGAACGTTACCTAGAGCACGTTGCACAGGATTGCATCCAGACAGATCTTGAATATCTCCAGAGTAGGAGACTCCACAAACTCTCTGGGCAGCCTGTTCCAGTGCTCACCCTCACAGTAAAGCAGCTTTTTCTTATATGGAGATGGAACTTCCTGTGTTCTAGCTTGTGTCCATTGCCCCTTCAATTACCCTGACTGGGGCATCAGTCTGAGTCCAACCCGCTGTCTGCTCTTTTTTCTTTAGTTGAGTGGGAATCCATAGACTAAAGATGACAACTCCTGCTTGCTCACATCATCAAACAAGTCTGCAACTGGCCTGTAAAGGCTGATACCCGTGTAATAACCATGCAGTGATACTTCTTTGGACAGAACAGATAAGGTATCAGAGTACTAAAATTAGCACACAGTCCATTTTCCATGGGTCACCTATAATCTAATCTATTTAGGCTTTGTGTCGGTGGTGTATATGTATATATGTCCATGTCCGTACAGTATATATGTAAATTGAGCACTCTACTATAGCAGCACATCGAAGACCTTTCACTGTAAGTCAGATACTACAGTATTGCTAATGGAGTAATAGATTTTGTCATACTTGTGCAGTTAAAAAAAATAATCTAAATTTTAATGCCATTTATGATGCCATAAAACTTTAACTAAACTTTCTACTAATTACAGTTTCTATCCCTATGGTTCATTTTAACTGCAGAAATCGCAGCATAATAGTATTTGCAGGAGTAAATCTGGGATGGCAAATTTGAATCTATATGTTATACAATCATCAGCAAAGGGCACATTATCAACACAAGAATTTTGTGAACTTACTCATTAAATAAAACATCAGTTAAAGCTCTCTGTTTTGAATACGTGTACACAGTCTTTTCCATCGCACACCAGCAAGGACCAATCTTTTGGACAATTTGGCTGCTTCCTTACTCACAAAAACTTTATATCAGAGGTATTCAATTTTAACCCTCAAAAAGCTGATTGGCTTCTGTGTTTGAGACACATGCATGTATGCATATACAGATATACATATATATATATAATGTATTTCTTTAAATAAATATTTATTTATGGGCAGATGTATTGGTGAATCAGGTCACTCAGATGTTTGCCAGCATAAATATTTTTGGCAGGATTCTTAGGCCTGAAAGCAAACAATAGTGCCTTAGTAGAACTCCAGAAGACACTGTATTGCAAACATTGGAAAGAGTTTTTGTACATGCACAAGACTGAAATATTGTGATGGTCCGATTTTGGCTGAGGTAGAGTTAATTGTCTTTTTAGTAGCTGGTACAGTGCTGTGTTTTGGATTTAGTATGAGAATAATGTTGACAACACACTGAAGTTTCCAGTTGTTGCTAGGGGGTTGGAGTGTCTTCACTAAAGCAAGAACTTTTCAGCTTCCCAGACCGTGTCTGGTGCACAAGAAGCTGGGAGAGCACAGCCAGGGCAGCTGACCCAGGCTGGACAAAGGATGTTCCCCACCACAGAACATCACACTCCCTGTATAACTGGGGAAGCTAGCTAAGAGGAGCAATCGCTGCTCGGAAGCAGACTGGGCATCAGGTTGTTGGTTTTTTCCCTTCCGCGTGTGGTCAGCAATTGCATTTGTGCATTGCTTGTTTTATATATTTTATTATTGTTGTTGTCATTTCTATATTATTATTCTCTTCCTTTGTTATCCTGTTAAACTGTATTTATCTCAACCCGTTAGGTTTTTTGCATTCTTCTCCTCATCCCCTGGTGCGGGCAAGGTGAGCAAGCAGCTGCGTGGTGCTCAGCTGCTGGCAGGGGTTAAACCATGGCAGTTACAACTGTTACCCAGTTACAGCAAAATTTCAGATGAGGTAGCTGAAATGAACTTGCAAATTCTGAATTATAACATCCATTTTTCATCCTCAAATTTTATTCCAGCTCCCATACTAAAAATAAATAAATAAAAATACTGCAAGTGAGACATTGGGAAAAGAGGTGTTATATGAAGAATAAAAAGAGAATTTTCCTCATAGATTCCTTAATCATGTACAGGTCACTGGTGAAAATAAAACACGGTGAAGATTGCTGTAGAAATTAGGTCTTGACCCAAGTTGTTGAAAAATAGTTCAAAGCAAATTGAAAACATAAATGGATTTGTGGTTTTTTTTCCAAACAATATTTCAGGATAATGAAGACAAAGTCTGTGTCATACCAAAGGCTAACTTTAAAATTAATGTTACCACCTCTATAAAAATAGATAAATCGCTCCACATCTAGAATGTTGTATATAATATACGATAATGCCACAAGAGACTAATATACACAACCCCCCCCCCTCTTTTCAGCTTAAACAATGTTCAGGTCATCGTGACACCTGGCAGCCAAATCAAAGAAATTCAGAGATAAGATTGTCATCCTGTGCCTCATTCTTTGTGCTTGGGACCCCAGGATTATGTATAGAAACTATGGGATGAACTTAGCTGGACACTGCATTACACGTTGAACCTGATTTTAATCACTTTTACACTTTCTTTCATAGTTCTACTGATTTACTTGGCTGAATTCTGCACTTACACTAGCATACACCTGCAATTCCTCTTCTAACATTGCTGAATACCTCCAGTTTCAATGAACTGAGGCCAGAATTTGATTCACAGAAGTTATTTGGATTATACCTTATTTGAAACAAGAACATAAGCAGAATTATATCCACAGTCTGTGCTTCCAACTTGTCAGGAAACAAAATCAGTGTTTCTGCTGCATGAACATAGCTACTATTTCAACCAGCTGGATGAACTGACAGTGGGGGTTTTTATGTTTGTTTTTTTTTTTGTTCTTTTTTTTCCCCTCAAAAGCTGTTACTTTTAAATGAAACCAGCATTTATGAAAGGTGATAGGGTTCATCATTATGAGATCAAAACAGGACTCGAATCTAACTCCATTCTGTAAGTAGAGAGAAGGTAGCAGCACTGCCCTCCCCACAGAATTACATTTCATTGTGGGCTAATTTGCTGTATTTTTACACCCACATTAATGTTCATAGGGATGAAAAGTAGAAACACATTTTTAATGAGAATTATTATAGTAAATGGTATCCTTTCCAGTGAATTTAACCATGGGTCTGCAAAGATCGAGTGCTATTGTCATACTTCACTTTACCTAGCATCATTTCTGATTCCTGGGTGTACACCAGGCTCAGTCTGACATCTAAGTATTCAATCCACCCATCACTTTGCAGGTGCTTCATCCCCCAGCATCTCTTTATTTCAGTCCTGAAAAAATTGTTTACAGAGCAACCACTCATTCTTAGATCGACATCATGGCACCAAGCCATTTATACTAGCCAATGTTGTAATGCCATTTCTTAAACTTGTATTTTATGGGCATTTCTTTTTTGGAAATTGTGAGAAACGAAGAGGACTAAGCTGGGTGGTTGAATTATTAGACTGTCCCCTAAATACTCATCTTTCCAAAATTTCTTAAACAATATTTGAAACAGTAGTTTAATCAATACATAAGTTTCAATAGCAAGAAAATTCCCATGGACGCTAGCTGCTACCCCTGTGCAACAGTTAATTTTCAAAGCTGAATATACTGGTGGCTAACAGAATAATACTCTAGAAAACATGCAATCTGCATTCATTTAGCAGTTTGCGACATTTTCTGGTTTTATCTAGTTTTAATAGTAAGAGTTACAAAAGAAAGCATTTTGCACATACATGTCCTAGACATCAACTTACCCAGCAGAGCCTAAAGTAGCAAGAGACAGCAAAGTTTGCATTGGGAGCCAGAGCTACACATCCTGAGTCAGTGTCAGTCATTGCAACGGACCATTGTGTGGCCCAGCAAATTGATCTTTGCAAGGAATTTAGCTTTTTGCTAAGCCTTGTAAAAGCAAACCCCAACCTTCCCTTAAAAAACGACTAATACACCATACAATTGAGAGAGTAAACTGTAGGCTTGTGTATTTTTTGGAATAAGAAAAGATTTATTGTGAGTTTATTGCTTGTTATTTCCATCTGCAGCAATTAGACATAAAGAATGTAGGCTGTAAATGGAACTGAATGTATATCCTTGATTTAAATGGAGAGGGAATGAAGCCAGTTATGGTTGAAGATGTCATCACATGCAGCTTTGAAGGATAAGAAAGAGATTTGAATATGAAACAACCTGAAAAAAGGATATGGCCAGTAGTTGTCCATCTATGATACATCAGAGGCAAGTCACTTGGGTTTATGCACTAGCAGAGATGCATGGGCAAGAGCACACTGACTCCCATTCTTTGCCTCTACAAGGGCAACGGATCCAGGCTCTTATTCCCCTCTCACACTCATTTTATTTCACCTGCATCTTCCCTGATTTACATTGGAGAACACAAGTTGAATCAGGCACCTTCTGTGCTACTGATGAACCAATTATTCCAATAAAAACTTTCTGCTTGCCCCATATCCAAATGAAAAGCAAGACAAGGCTCTCTGTTGGGATAATCAAAATTGGAATAGGAAAGGAGAACTGGGCTTATGGTAAAGCTTTTCAAATACAAGCTGCCTATAAGTCTATTTCTAAATGCCAGCGTCTTATTGTATGAAAGCAGTCTGCATCCAAAACAAGGGCAGTCAAGTAGAAAACAGGTCTTTTGTAGGTCTTTCCCTGCTGTCCCCCTTGTTCTCTTACACATGTTTCTCTATTACTGGACATCTTTTCTTTCTCTCCCCATGAACTTTTTTGGTTTTATTCCTGTACTACTGTCTCCTCTTTTCTTTTCTTGTACAATACCACAGCTGCTCTTGTCCCACTGGTGGCTCTGGCCCTTGTATCTGCGTATTTCTTTTCCTAGTACAAAGAGTGGTATGTTTTAACAGGCACAACAAAACTGTTTATTCCCCCTGTTTCTCTCTGCTTTTACAGAATTACAGGCAGCAGGAAACAAAACAGAGAGCTTTTGCAGTGTGCATCATTCAGCCAGCCAGTCCTACAAGATCCAATAATGGGGGTTTGGTCTACCAGTCCCGGAAATCCTACTCAAACTATTGAGGGGAGGGGACTGTTGGGATAGACTTGTTATCTAGTGGCACCTGAAATGTCTTTTGGTTGGTACATTCTATTTAACTGGTATGGACCCACTGGGACCCATCTGAGCTAGATTTATTGCCTGAAATATGTATAAATAACACAACTTTCTGAGATTAATGTTTGTAAAAATGTGGATGACTTAGGTTTTTACTTAGAGCTCACAATACTAAATTGAAAACCATAATGATTGTTGTGAGCATTCTTCACTGCAACTCTCTTTCATTGTAGCTAAGAATCATATCTGCCCTCTATTAATAATTAAGCCAAGACTGAAATTCTCAAGGTGAGGATCCAGCAGCAAGCAGGCCAGCATCAGATGGTCAAAAGTATTTGTGCCATTATAGTGACAGAGATAAATCCTCATTTGAAATATTAATTTGAAAAGGATCACAGTGCAATACATGCATACTAACTCAGCCCATATTTTAATACATTTATTCCAACAGTAACATGCCAGAAGGAAAGGGAAAACATAAACCTAGTGATTTTAAAAATAAATAAGACTTTGATTTTTAATGGTGCCAAAAGGCTTTAAATTCACACATTGCTGCCCTCTACACCTTCAGTACTGCTGAGTTCACAGAACTACCTTATACAAACTTTAAGTGTACGATGAATATTTAAAAGAAAATCTACAGGGAATAATGTTTGTTCTGTCAGCTCTTCACGGATTGTTTTGTGGCATCTACAAATAATGAATGATTAGAGAATAAACATGAAAAATAATTGACTTTAAGGCATAAACAGCTGCACTTAATTCTGGAGGAGTGCCCAGAATAGTTGCTTTGAAATCCCCCTGCTTTTTCCCGATAAATATGTTACAGAATCATGAAACACAACCTGCAAACAAATTATGACTACTTATCTCTTATGTGTCGCTCTCTTTTGCACGCTTTATTCTGCCCTGTTAGTCTGGCATTGTTGCCTAGGTGCAGTACTGTATCATTGGTTTCTATGAGCTAATTACAGTAGGAAATAAGTTTTGTAAACCTGATTTACATCCCTTCAAAACCCTCATAAACTCCTAACAGCATGAACATTTCTGATTTAGCTCTGGGGCTGCAGAAGGCATTTTCTACCACATTTGATTTGGACAGTAAGTCCTTGATCTGATAGCCCAGTTGTACTGAATTTTATATTCTTTGACAAAAATCCAAGTAGCCCTAGAATCCTTGCCTCATTTGTTTAGATACTTGAAGTTTTCATTCAAGTTGCTATGTTGGAAGAACAGTTGGTTCTGTCTATTTTTCACAGGCTTTTTTTAAGAGTTGAAAAAGGAGAAAACTTAAGATCTAATATATACTGTTGACAGTTCTCTACTGTAAACTTTAACTAAACTGAAATTAGATAATAAAAGCAAAGGTCAAAATTGAAACTGAGTTCAATAAAAATCAGTGGATTAACAGTGATCCTGAACGGAATCACCATTTAGCTGACTCACCAAATACATACAGCCAGTCACCGAATAATACGGTTATACAGCACAGGCAGTTCTACAACATGCAAATACTCTCCTATGGAATCTAGTGAGGCATTGTCCATTTAAACCTAAGTCCCAATTACAGCATCCTACTTACAGGAATCAGTCCAACCAGCTGAACCTTTTTAAATAAAAAGCATCCTCTATTTATAGCTGAGCCAGCAAAGGATGCATAAAGTCCTGAAGGTCACACACATTTAGCACACATGTAACTCCCCAGCATAGTGAATTTTGATACAATATCTGTCACAATCATGTTTATTTTAATGACACTTTCCCTGCCATTCGGATGACCACATTATTTCTTTTAGGTTTAGGTACGAGTAAAACAGAAATTACCACGGCAAGCTTGAGGCAGCGGGAGTAAGGTAATGCACACTGGGTTCACCCATAACACACCAAGCCTCTTCTGACCGAGCACCAAGAAGGTGCTCACACTACCTTAACCTTACCATCACAAAAAGACTTTGGCAAATACAGCAAAGCATATTTCTGCATCTGCCTGTGAGAGTTTTGTTTCCACAGTCACCATAAAAAGTAGAATCTTTTAAAATGTGATTGTCATGTAAAGGTAGTTAACAAATATCAGATTAGATAAAAAGCCAGACGAAGAAAACCGCTTGGCATTCTTCACCGAGGTTTAGGTCCCACCACAGACATTTTATAACAGCCAATGATCTAAGTGTTGTTAGACAAAGAACTAGCAAATCTCTAGTGAAACCACACCTAGTTAGACTTCATGATTCGAGCATTTCTGTGACAAGAGCAAAGATCAGTGTGGTGACATCAAAAAACAAATCATTGCTTTTACACAGACACTACTGATGATAAGACTAACTGCCTGTGGTAGATACTTTCACTAAACCTTAGCAAACCTCTTGCAAGGAGGAAAAATGGTAGACTGAAATGGGGTAAAATTAGGGTCAAATATCTGCCTTGTTTTAAAGTCCAACATTATCAGTGCATTTTCCGTATTCCTTAAAGGCCTTGGTTTTAATTCTAAATGGCCTTATGTCTTGGACCATATGAACGCCACAAATTTAACTGAAATTCTCATATGCTTAAAATTATAAAAATTCTTACATATTTTGCTGGATTAGGGTTTAATGTTCCTGGAAGCTCACACGCAATCTAACCACTGAGCATGCAGCAGACATCTTAAAGATAGAGATTTAATCTAAAACCAGACTCAGTCAAAATTGAAACCAAACTAAACAAAATTAATATCTAACCAGCATAATCTGCTGAATGCAAAAGGATTTGAAAATCAGCCCACTTAATTTCAATATTGTCCAGGCTTTAACGTGGATCTACCCAACCATGCACACACACACTCCCCAAGGTTGTAAAAAAACCCAAAACCAACCAAACAAAAATTCCCTCAAATATCCTTCAAGGCACTTCACTAGCACATGCTCCAAAAATACTTGGAGTCAGAAGTCCATTACATTGCATACAGAGGTAGTCAAAATCCTAGACAGAAATTTTTTCCAAAAAAGAGTAAATTAAAAATAATTGTAATTGTACAAGAGATTGTAATGAATCATATTGGCAAATCACTGAAAGTTTTCATTAAGACAAGTTCAGTCTTCCGATATTTAAATAACATTAAAATGTATTATGATTACTACTACAGTATTGAAGCATTATTATTACAACAGCTTATAACTGAATGCAGTTTAAAAAGTTGAATCAGACAGTATTGTTTTGACTTTGGTGAAACATTTTGATAAGAATGAATGAAACTATCATTTCAATTTATCCCAAACAAAATTTCAGTTTTTGTACTACACTTTTTCTTTCACTTTCCCGTTCAGAAGAGGAATTTTACTTTTCAACCACTCTGGTTGGTTGGGTTTGGTTTTTTTTTGGGGGGGGAGGATGGTGGGGAGCAGAATGATAAAGCCTCTGAAAGTAGGGAAGGGTTTTTCTGAAGGATTTTTCTGAATGGATACTTAAATTTTATTTAAATTCTGAAGACTCCCACAGATAGGGGAAACAGGCTGGTCACTAACTAAAGAAAAGAGTTGGGTAAGAATCTAGGTAACACATAGCACTGTTTTTCCACTGGAAGAGAATAAATCATGTTAGTTTCTCTGGCTTCCAGACAACATGTTCTAGAAGAAAACTGAGAATAATTTGTCTAGAATGTATTATTCATATACAATTATGATGTATTAAAATAATAACATTGCTGTTATTGTCTAAGGATCTAAACAAAGAAGGCATGTAGGGAGATTTAATATCCTTGTATTAGACAGACATATTCAGAAAAAAACAGACAAGATTTCAAGAACCCAAGACCATCTCCAATGATCTGAGGAATTGTATGCCAAAAAATTTGCCTGTTTTTTCCCCTAACTATATCAGTTAGACAAATAAAAGATACTGACCTTCCTCATAAACTGCCTCACTTAAAGTAGTGAAAAATTGTGCTCACATGGGTTTACGCTTAGATATGGAAATGGCAAGAACAGAGAGAAGAAATAAGGTTAAGAGCAGGGAGATTTTTCAAACAATTTATGCTAATATCCTCCTAACTTCCAACATGAGCTTCCAGCAAAGCTGTATTATTTTCAGTGAAACAAAATTACTCATGTGGAGACTAAGCAAATCCAGTGACTTGCTTTTTTCAAACTGGCTTTGTATTTTATGGCTGTAAAAGATTTCAACTACCCGTTACGTGAAAACAGCTGATTTAAGGGCACAGTGTATCCTCTAACCAGTCCTGTCAATAATACTTAGGCAATTATGCAAAATTATTATTTATTCTTGTTAAGCAATAGGGATGTACATAACAGCTTCCTTTGAAGGAAGTAAAGCGGTACAGTACTTGCCTGCTTAGCCAAGTACAGACTGCTCTTCCAAGAATCACCAATATGCATAATTTCAAGGTATTTTAGGTATTGTGAATGCTTTGATAAGTCATGTTCCCAGGATATCATAGTGAATATTATCCTGACCTGTGCTGAGAATATTTTTAAGTCATGCTCAAGTATAGTTCAGTAGTGAAGTTTAAGCATCAACACATTTCTGGAAGCAAGAACCACTCTACAACCTAGTAAGATTTTGCATTTACAATAAATATCATATAAGAGCCTTCAACAGGAACCATGAAGGAAGAATTAGGGCTTGGTGTATGTTGCTGTATGCTACTACTGTCAGACAATGCATACATGGCTTGATTTTAAAGTATTGGGGGTTGGCTGGCTAGGGTCCAAAATGTCACACTGCTTGGCTCTAGCTGATATTTGTTGAAGACAGAATCCAGAATGCATATAGAAATGTCAGCACTATTTTTTTCTTCAGTGTCTGTGCATCTCAATTAATTTCACTGATGTTTATAGAAAAAATAATCCTATTTTCCCTTCTTTAAATGGAGAGAATGTATCAGGCCAGCAGTTTATAGTGTTTGCATTAATTAAACAGTTTTAAGGAGAAGAGATTTACTATAAATAGCATTGCCAAAATAATCTCAGTTGTCACCCACATGATAAGGATGTTCCTATTTATGTGTTTTCCAGTCATGTAAACCGCAGCCAACTCTGGTTTTGTTGAGTTTTAAAGTAATACTGATGAAAAGAGAAAAGAAAATGGTTTTGATAGATGAACATCAACTACAACATCACTATGTCTTACTAGAAAACAATTAAATCAAAGGATTTGCAGGTAGTTTAAGTAGGGTAGATCACAGGGGAATTCTAGTTCTCCTGGAGTCAATCTTGAAGCTTACCAAACTTTCAATGTACTCATATCAAGACCACCTGACTTGGTCACTGCTGTGCCCTCCAGTCTCATCAGTTCAGAAGTCTTCCATTAAATGCCAGCCTTTAGCATCTACCTGACCAGCAGCCCTTGCCTGTACCCCCTCACTATCTGTAAAAGGCAGCCAGTATTTAAGGTCCCCCCCTTAATCTAGCATTAACGATACAGCACAAATTTTCAATCAGGCTTCCTAACAAGCCTCCTGAAAGGGCTGCCAGTCCTTCTAACCCAACAGTGAGGCTTGTCAAAACACGGTAACTTTGCACCAAAAGTCCCCCATCACGCACCTGAATGGGCGCATTTGGCTGGGAGGACAACCAAGTCTGTCTAATTGACGAAAAGGGGGAGGAAGAGAAATCCCACAAACATAAATCATTGAAACCCACGCAAGTGAAAAAAATCAAGCTGATCCAGGGGCAAGCACCAAATGGAGCTATTGACATGAAAGAATCGCCCAGAATGAGATCACACTGCATCATGATCTCATTGCAGGCTTGATGGTTGAATAGCGTGTGTTTGAGCTGTGCCTGAGGCTGGGTTTGTATGCCTCGGTGCAAGAGGCTGAGAGAGCAAAGGCCACAAATCAAGCATTAAATACTGAAAACAAACGTTTCTTTTTTTTCCCTCCATGTTTCAAGAGTCTCTGAAAATGGTTGGGGAAAAAAAAAAAAAAGCTGGTGGCAAAGGCAGAAAGATGCTGGAACTAGGCAGAGTAACCCTGAGATGGGCACACAGACTGCATACGGGACCATGAAATTCGGGTTTGTAGCCGCACAGATTATTCCTGACAGGCACACAAATAGTGTGTATTATAAATCGTATGGGATGGAAGGGTTTAGAGGCCCTGTCTGGGTCAGGCGACACATGCTCATGAACACCACTGACCCCAGCCTTCATCTCAGAAGAACCCTGCAGTTCCAGCAGTACAGCAGCCTCTCTCAGGTTTATAAAAAGCTCCTGTTGCTAAGTGCAGGCTTGCTGGCAGACATCTATATGCACCATTTGCCAAAAGGTGTCTTTTCCTCTTTTGACTTATTCAAACCTCTGTAAATTACCAGCTAAAAATGCCCTGCTTTTCACAGGTTTTAATTAAGATTGCTTTCTCCCTGCAGGAAGAGAAATATTGAAAATAGCCTGAAAAATGAGTCCCCTTGTTGCCAGGTGAGTTTCTCCAAACACACCCAGCCTCGCTAATGAAGTGAAACTCTTATCGTCACTTCAGGTGGTAGCTAATTAGTATATTTTCTTAATTAAAATGCTTTTCCTATCGAGGTTTTCTTCAAGAAGGCCAAAGAGGGCATTTTGTTGCTATGACCACTGAAAATCAAAATGTCCTATTAGAGGAAAGGGACATCTGCTCTGGGATTCAAAACCTGCTAGAACTTGCTGGGAACAATGTGTGCAAGTCTGCAACAGCAACCGAATTGATTCAAATACCAAATAAGAGCTTCAAGACCAAAGGGGTTTAAACTACAGAGGGCTAGACCCTCAGCTCAAACCACCCACCAGAGAGGTGCCGCTCGAACGATGTCTTGAGTGTATATTATCACATACACATCAGACTGATGCACAGTTTTATGTACGTTCAGGCCTGTTTACTTTAGTTTTTGCTGAAAAATAATTTTAAACTCCCAAAACTTTCTCTCCACTGCTTTAAACGTCTACAGATCTTTAAATAATAAACTGTTCCAAACTGATTTCATGGCTTTGTAACTAGCACATTATCTGAGCTCTCATAAAAGTTCACATTCCACGGGTCTTTAAAAACCCAAATGGTTTGTTTCGGCAGGTGGGGTGTGTGCTTGCCTAGCTTGTTGGGCAGCTCAGTTTTACTGAGCATGGTTATTGTTTAGGACTTTTAACAGAATGCATTTAAAGGCTGGCAAGCGGGGAATGGGTCTCATTTGAGGGCCACTGAATTCAGGGCTGAAAGAGGATAAGTTTGGTATATTTTTACTGCATTCAGCTTCTGGATCTTCAGTGAGTCTCCCTATCCCCCCTGGAATAAATGTGTCAGCTATTCTCAAACTTTCAGCTGAACATAAAAAAAAATAAAAATGTGAACTCCAGCATTCTGAATCATTTGTAAAAAGAAATGTAACAGCTTTCCCCCTTTTTCTCGTTTTCCTGTCAATGGTGTTCAGATAACATAGAAACTCAAGTCATTCAAATGCTTCAAGTTACTTGAAAGTACCTTGAAAGCATCTCATTCTGCTTTTTCCAAGTTTGACTCTCTCTGATTCCGGCAGAATGGGAAGCAGTAGAATGTCACTCTGCTTCCATCTGTCTCATTGTATCCGAGAGTGCAGAAAGGAGCTGTCACACCGGCAGCTCTCCATCACAGCACTGAGCTGGGGTCACGGCTGTCTTCCACCTATTAAAGATAATTCTAGGCTTTGTCTGCAGTGTGGAGTCTTTCCTTCCCCTTTCTTTTTAGGTGTAATGTATAACCTTGTCAAAGAGCTAAATATACTCCAAGTTCTCACAAGAAACAGAGAAGTGTCAGGGACTGAATACTTTCACACTGACTTTATAATAAGTTTCTGTGGTGTTTTTTTTTTTTTTTAATAAGAATTTGATGGCTTGCAGAAGCAGTTTATTTTCCCCTCTGGTGCAGCAGCTGAGGGTTGTGAATCAATTTGCTCTTTCACAGATACAGGTGAAATCCTGGCCCTGCTGAAAAACCCTACTCCAACAGGAATTGGTGACAGGCGTCTTGGGAGGTCAGAAGCTATGATTTCCCTTGGATGCTGAAAGATGAGGGGATTTAGTTAAATTCCAAATGTGTGAAAAACCTTACAGGTCATGGAAGGATTACTGACTTGACCAATGTTAGGAAAGAACTGCTGAAAAGTGGAGTAACATCCGAGATAGAAATTCCAGATTTCTAGGGAGAAACTAATAGTTCTGTCATAGAGCAAGAAGTGAAATATCCATTAGAAGGCAATATTTTGGTTAAAAAAAATGGGAAGTTATTAATTTAAACAAAACAAAGTTGCAGCCAGAACCCTAAAAAACTGCACGTCTTTCACCCGTAGTCCCGTTAGAATGATGGCAAATTTTAGCAAGAGGAATTAAGAGACTTGGAAGCTGAGCCTCCCAGCCTCCCACGCCTGTAGCAGGAAGCCTTGGGAATTACAGAAGGCCTGAGCATCAGCCCTGCAGGCTCCCTGCAGCCCAGCTGGGAAGCTCTGCCTTCCACGACAGAGATGTAGCTTGCAACAATGACACCCAGGTCCTTACACAATGATGTGCCAAACTGCATTTCTTCAAATTAAGGATTATCAATTTGCAATTGAAACGTATGGTCAGAAGTGTCTCCTGAATCAACAAGGGGTGACTGAAATCAGGCTGTGCCTCTTCAGCACAGGAAAGAGACAACACTGAAGGATGCGAGCGGTCTATAAAATCCTGCTCTGCACAGTGAAGTGCGGGTAAGAATTGCCTGTTCCAAGTACCTAGTCCAGTGCCAGAGCCAGCGGTCAACAAGCTCAAAACAAAGTAAAAGATGGGTAGTAGAGAGAAAAAACCAATTCTTTAAAGTTTTTAAGGCCAGCCCTCTGCATTTCTTTAATGAAGTCACGTCTCACATTTATTACAGAAGCATTCTATTTCCCAAGTTCAGTTCCTTGCTCCTCCTCTCTGCTTTATTATCTTCCCACATAATTCTGCAACATAATCCTGCCACAGTGTTCCAAAGAGTTTACAACTGAATCGAGCAGTCATACGTAAGGCACACTCTGCTACTTGTGCGATACGTCTGTGCTGTGTAACAACAGCCGTGCCTAGAAGAGAGTTTCATAATTGCCCATGTTAACGGTGGTAAGTGTCTGGCTTGCCTCGATAGACATATAATATAGCATATAACAGATAAGTGAAGGAGTACATGAGGATACGTGCTGAATGACGAGCATGTGCACCCTTGATATCACCTGTCATGTGGAAGCAAATGTACCTCCTAAAGCTCTGTGTTGCTCCAAGTCCTGAGCACAGTAGGGGTGGTTCATTTCAAGGGTAGACACCTCCTGCTCTGCACCAGTTTTGTGATCCTGTAGGCAATTCTGAGTGCCTTAATACTGTGGTTGCTGTGACATCTCAGTCACTCAGCCACAGAGAAGCAGCATGGCAGGTGGATAGAGTCCAGGACATCCCACCTACATAACTATAACCGTGCAGAGAGATGCACAGGCCCATGAATAATACAATGATCAGCTCACTTTGTGCATTCCAGGGCCCTCTCTTTTCTCAGCATGCACCTTGTGCAAGAAGCCATGCTAAACAAGCTGCTGACTGGGCCAGGACCTCTGGTATTAATCTTCAATTAGTAAGTAAGTTATTGCTTACCAGGAGAGGGTTACCTATTGACAGAAGTTGCAGAAAGATCTAGATCTAGACCCTTCCTAGGAATTCAGCACATACTATGAACTGGGAGCTGCAGCCTCTCACAGATGTCCGTCACACGATACTGCAGCCTGTGCTCATATCAACATGACTTTGAAAGACTTCAGTGCCATTCTTTGGCATTCCTAATGCTGCCCTCCTGGACAGGATTTACATGGAAAAATTGTTGGTTTGCTTTGTTTTGCTCAACACATACGAAGAGCAGATGAAGGCCTGGATCTGGGTCTACCATCAGATGTGTCCTCAAGTGACCCATCATCCCTGCACAACTAGTGACCGCATGTTCGTGCCAATGCAAAAGGTGTATTGCTACTGAGAAGCCTTCTCAGAAGCTGCTTCTCACCACCTGCAAGTCTACCAGCTCCTCTGGATCTGGCCAGCATTTCTCTTCTTGGCTCATGCACACTACACTGGTTAAAACACTACACTGATACCACTTCCCATCTGCTCAGGGGAATCTCCAACCAGTTCCATGTCCCTGTATAGTCTGATCTTAGTTTGGATAAGTTATGGATCTTGCTCAAACCTGTGCCAACTGGTACGTTTACATACATCCTTCAAATATATGTGCCAGGCTTTAAATGTCTATCTGTAAGAAGAGCTTTTCCACAAGGTGTTTAAAGAGCATTATTTAAAGCTCATTCACTGAGTTCCTTAGGACAATTGGAAAAATCTTACACGTAGAGTTAGAAGTGAGAAACATTTTTAAATGCTCCAGTGGAAGTCAGGTGCGGTAGACCCCCAGCCCCAATCCCAGTACACTTAAATAGAGTTGATCCCTTTCTAAATCTCTTAACAGAAATAAACAAAAGTATTATGCAAAAAGACAGAAAAGAAGAACTGAAATTCTGCCAGTAACTAATAGTGCATATTGGTGTAGAAATGACATGCTATTACCTGGCGTTTCTTAAATACAGACTAAAGACTACACTACACAACAAAGGCACCAAAAAAGCACATCAGAATCTAAAATTCCCCTGTTGGAGTGTGTAATTTTGAACTTTACCACCAAAAGATATTTTTCTAGAGGAACTCCAAGGAGTACACTAGTATGCTTAGATTTTAACATGATCAGTGTTTGGAATTAAAAACACATTATTCTGTTCTCCTTGATGGAAGAGAATTATATTTGAAATTGTGGCTTTTATCTTCATATTTAAAATAAACAAGACCAGCATTTGTCAGGAATCCTAAAGGTACTTCTCTCGCACCAAGTCTGAAGCCACAACTTACAGACAACGCATCTGTTAATTGCAAGTTCTATTTTTGACAGATGTTCAATATGTAATAACGATTCTGCTGCTTTGACTAATCCACCCAAATCAACAGCTTTAGACAGAATTCAAAGGCTATTTCAGGGAACTCTGCCAACATTTATTATTTCACTGGATTAAAAAAAGCCCAACAAAAGCCTGTCTCCCATCCTCGTAAATCTAAGCGTACCGCAAGTAAAATATGAATTGTCACACTCTTTCCATAATCAGGCTGACCAAAGCTGCAATAAATAAATAAATAAATGGACAAAATATGGCTAACGTTTTTGCCCATGGGTTCAATATTTACCAGTTTATATACCATCTGAGCTGTTTCCTGTAATCAGCCAGGCACATGGCACTTTTATTCTCAAGAGACATTATCACCATGACAACTTTATCAGAATAAATTATGAAACACAACACTTGGGGCACGCAGAATTTGGACACAGGTTTGGAATATTATTTTGTTAGTTATTCTTTTATCAACACTCTAAGTGCCCACCGGAGAGGAGGAAATTAAAAAAAACCCTACAAACCGTGACTATTAAAATAACAATAAAAATGTAGAAACTTTACAAAGAGAAAAGGAATAAAGTCATTAGGCTGAAAAATGGGCAATCAAAGAAGCTATTGCGCTCGGCAGATGGAAAAGCAGCAGGTGCCATAGTGCGATGGGACCTTGCTTCCCATCATGCACACTCTACAATGATGCAGGCTGACAGGGAAGGGAATTAATGTGTCGGAGCAGGTACTTTCTGTCCATTAGCTGATTCTCAATACATCTACACAGACTGCTACCTCCAGCTCTTTGATAAAATGACTAGCAATCCATTGTTCAAAGAGTTGTATGAAAAAGGACAACATCGTGTGACCTGCCTGTCACTGTCCCAGATTAACAGAGTATAAGTGACCAAGTAAACATTTCTGCACCTCAAACTGGGATTAGAGATTTCAGCCTATGAATAAATTATTTCAATGCAGATGTTTAGAATACATTAAGGTAAAGCACTTTGGACAGGCTCCACTGGGGGGAAATACTGATGAATAGAATTTTCAAGCCCATATTAACTCTGGCAACAACAAAAGCAGTGTGCAAAGCACGATAACACACCCACACCTGTGTTTCATCTGGGAAAATCCCTTGTTACATGAAGGACAATTTAGGTACTGTAAACTCCACTACTCTGGTGGCCCATGATACATCAGTATAGAATAGAATAGAATCATATTCTAGCTGGTTTGCATTTCTTATTTCTATTCAAAATGATAAAAAATACCACCATAAAAATAAAAACCAAATCAACACAGATAGTCTTAAGAGGTTTCAATTTGTTCAAGTCAGTCAGTCCTGTCACAGGCCATCTGTCCTTTTTGTTGCTAAGTTCAAGGATATCTAGAATGATAAGTACAAGAATTATTTCTGGCAGCAATGCAATGACACACTTTGAAGCCCTTGCTTATGACACAGCATTTCCAGAGAGGCAAACGCTGCTGAAGGTACCAGCCTTGCCCCGGTTGCAACAAACTGCAAATTTATTTCCACAAAAGGAATTTCTAAGAGGGCCTCATTAATATTTTTCAGTGACTACAAAAATAAAAATTGAAGTATGTAGCTCTGTGGCATTTAATATGAATTTGGCAGAATCATATGCCAAGTTTCTGTCTGACACCAAGGTGGAAGATTTCCAGGCATCAAAATATTTTCTTTTGGAATTTATAGCAGTCTTTGGGTACAATGTGCTTTGAAAATGTTTTATTTCTCAATATGATAAGAAAACAAAACATTAATGATGTCAGAACCCTGCTGCTATTTCCAATTGCTTACATTACATTTTCCTTTGTAATGATCACAACTAAGAAACCAAACCAAACCAGATAGATAGGAAAAGGCAAATCACTGGTCACCAATAGTAAAGGTGGAAAATTTATGCAGCAAATTATCTTTTGCTCACAACCAGTTATTGTGTAAAGAACCAACAGGAGCTATAGTTAAAATGGAGTGTTATTTTTTATTTTAATTCCTTAGATTTTTAAAATGTATTTTATAAACATGTATTTAGCGTTCTTCCCCCCCCCAATTTTGTTGTTTGTGATACATCATTACACCCTAGAGCTAAGAATTATCTTCTTTTAATTATTACAGTTTCTCAAAAAGGACTATTTTCTGAAAACATCCTTCAGAATCCTCTTAGTTTATTGCATTCAGAATTACAGTAAATAATGAGATATCATTTACAGGCATATTTTACCAACAGAAGACCCATTGGGCATGCTTAGGCCTTTCAAAACAAACTATTACACATGTGCAATAACCACTTTTTGAAGTTTTTGCCTAAAACTCTAAGGTGTTGTTGTTTTTTTTTTTAATTTAAAATTTGGTTTAGGGTACCAAAATACCACCAGAAATAGTCCATTTGTTTTGCACTGATAACACAGCAGGATAGGACTTTAAGGAAGTTTCGAATGAATAAAGCATAAGCAGGATTGGCCAAAGTATTAATTTAGAAATTTGGGGTACACCCTGGGCAACCTTCACACCTGACTTATTTTAGTGGTGTTTGAGATCCAATATAAAATAGGAATTAACATTGAGACAGAACGTAGTCAGATGGGTCATGGCAATTCCAGGAACTAGCGGACACGTAATTAGAGACTGTTTCTGCCCTAAGTAAATCTATGCAGTTAAAAGGAAGGTATGAAGAGGAGATAAGACCAGAGAGAGAAATACATACCACGGAAACATAAAAAACTCTTACCTAGAAGTTTAGGCACAAAATTAAATCTCAATATGCTTTTGCACCAGCTGTTAAAGCAAAAGATCCCTGACCATCCAAATCTTGGAAATACCCCGAAACAAACATACTGTATCAACTTTACCCTAACTCAGATGCCTCTGATCAATCTGATAATGTAGTTTCAATTGTGCAAGGCACTGCTGTACTAATATTTATGGTGTTAAACTAAAAAGAGCCCCATGTTTTTGCAGAATCCTGAGGGATGTACCTTAAAGCCTAAACATGATATACTTATTTCTGATCATTCTACTCCCAGCAGCTGCCATTTAAATGCAAATTCCTGGATAAATTTCCAATCATGACCTATAAGAAATATTTCTAGTAGCATTTAGCATGATTGATTTGAGTTCCAGAGCACTGCCTTCTCACAGGGATTATCCATTTTGCAGCCTGCTTTGCTCTGCCCCAAGATGGAATGATAGAGACCAAGAAGGAAGGATGCATACGAAATGCCTGCCAACCAGCAAGGCTAATGGGAGTATTTAATCCTCAACTTATATCCGAGTTCATTTGGTAGTTACACACAGCAGCAGACCAAAAAGAAATTGTAAAGATCTATTCCTTAACTTGTGGGTTAAGAGGGTTTCACAATTGCTTTTTTGACCATTAAAAAGGCAGTTAAGATATACTCTGCCTGCAAATGCTGCATGTTAGCAAACACAGGAGCATGTTACTCCCAGCGGTTCAGGATGCAGTAACATTAATACCGACTATTTGTATGTAACATGGCCTCTTCTCAATATGCTCATTTACAATCTGATCACATGTCCACTTAAAAAAAAAATATTTAAAAAAATCTCTTTGTGAAATGGATAAAATACTATTACTAAATTATATGCGTAATCATTCAGTGCTGTTACTACTGAAAGGTGATATTGCAGTGACATTGAGAAAATTGGATCTATTCTTCATACAATTATATAGCTACACTTTCACTCTAATGTCATTCTAATTGGAAAGGAGCACTGAAATGTGAAACTGGGTGCATTTCAATATCTAATTATCACTCGGTAACTCATTCTCAAAATAGTTTTCTGGAGAAGACAGTTGCCAAGAACGCTATTTTAATTCTGAAGTCTTCACTAGCATTTTTACAGGAAACATCTTTTATTCACTATTTGTTTGTATTTCAGCTATGCCACTGAAAAAAGAGAGGGACGATAGATATATACAAGCGTAATTTGGTCTTGCTCCAGTGGAAAAACACTTGCAGTGAATAATTGTGAGTAAAATAGGCTTCCTGGGGCAAGAGCTCTAAAGGGTTAAGATATAAAACCAAATTAAATTAAAAAATCAATATAAAGACATGGATTTTACATAAAACATTTGCTAGGTACAACAATAAAAGAAGTCATTTGACGACTTGTGGGTAAAATCAGCAGAAAATATGGTACAGAGCCACTACAGTGCTTTAACAAGATTGTTTTCATTTGGTGTTTCTCCCTCAGGATTTAACCTGTTGACAATCAAATACAATTTAATTTTGATAACAGAATATCTTTGAAGGAATTTTGTAATGAAAATAGTCTAAAGAACCAAGCAAACATGAAATATGACAGGTTTGGGACTGCATCTGGGTTTTGTTTTTGAAAGGAATAGAAGCTTTTGCACACCAACACCCGTATTGTTAAAATAAAAGGATGCCCTGCCTGCTTGTGCAAATTGACAGTATTCACCTGCTAAAAGCCTCCTTGTAACAAATCCAGCGAACAGCACCCAGAGATGCTGAAAGATCTGAAGACCTTCAGAGCTATTTTCAAGATCAGGCTAAAATTGCTAGTTTTCCCTGAAAGTTAAGTTTATTCTTCTCGCTTCCACATTCTCTTTTTAAAAGCACAATTCAATCTAAAAAAACTAATTAAGTATTACTTTCATTACCTAATGAAAAGGCTGTATTAGGTGATGACAGGAATCATAGAATCACTAAGGTTGGAAAGGACCTCCAAGATCATCAAGTCCAACCATCAAGGAAGAACAACTTTGAGACACTAAATTAGGGACAACTTTAAGACATTAAGTAAGCATCCCAAACACACTCCAAACATGCTCCTTTCTGACAAGATGATGCTTACAGAAGCTAATCTGTAATTACACAGCCTTTAAAGACAGGGAGCACTGCAAAAAACTTCTCCAATGATCATTGCTATGGATCATCTTGCCCAGCACAGAAAGGATGTGGGGGAATGAATCCACTGATTTCTACAGGTTGAGTAAACATCCGTATCTGCAGCCAAGCAGATCGTCATCAATAGTGTGAAAGAGATTCCTCATCTGCTTTCTATATAGGCACTTGTGAATACATCTCCCAGGATGAGCTTTTACATTTATCACAACCAGGTGACACTGTTGGCTCATGCTCAGTCAGCACAGGCCCGATCATCATCTACAGATCTGCCATTCTTGCAGTTAAATAGTACTCCTACTACAGAGGAGAATCTTTCACTTTACTATATTTAATTATACCTTTTTGTTTGTTTTGAAGTGATTCTCTAGCTTGTAAACACCATTCTAAAGAGCCAATCAATCCTGTGAAGAAGCTCTTTCGCCCTTGGTGTCATCTGCAAACGTACTATCATAGAATACCTGGTTGGAATGGACCTCAAGGATCATCTGGTCTAACCTTTCTTGACAAAAGCTCCATCTAGACAAAAGCTTCATCTAGACAAGATGGCCCAGCACCCCGTCCAGTTGAATCTTAGAAGTGTCCCTCTGCAGACTGCTGAAAGGCCCACTGATTCCTATTCAACAAAGCCATTAATGCTTCCTCTTCAGTTACAGTTGCTCTAGAGCTTTACGTGTGGCTTCGGGAACCTCATTCACGCTAAGTTTCCATACACAATTACAAATGGCTCCAAGATGTTTATAATTGATGCTCTAAGTGCCCTAAAGAAAATGTCTGTGGGCCTAAACATTTTGAAAATATCCACTATATAAAAGGTGTACAGATCAGGTGAGGTTCTATCATGACTTCTTTCATACTAGTTTTGACTGCATGATTAAAACACATCTTGGTGAAAACCAAGGCAAAGATTAGATTTCAGCCTTCTGGGCAGCGCCCAGTACTGTCTCTGCTTCCCTGCTAAGCAGTGAAGTAACTGATTTCCTGGTTGTTGGCATACAGAGTCTTTTCTTCTAATATTTTATGCCTCTGGGCCGGTTGGTGGTTCTTTGCCTTTCTCATATTTTCCCTACCTACTTTTGCTACTCTTTGACAGTCATTCTTAGCAATTTGACCCACTTTCAACTTTCTATAAAACCCCTTCTCAAGTTTTAAGTCCTTGAAGAGTTGATGATTTAGCTGACCCTCTCATAAGGATAGCTAGTGTCTGTGGCCTTACTCGAAAGTCTTTCAGGAACTGCCAATTCTCTTGAATGTTTTTTCTATTGCTCTGACACAGTGTCCATGTCAGCAACCTAGGAATATTAAGTATCCCTTCTTTAAGTCCAGCATTTTAAATTTTTTCTTACCCATCTTCTGTATTAGAAACATTGGTATTTCATAATTGTCACACACTCCACCTTTCACTTTTGTATTTTCACCTGTTCATCTTTAATCCTCACAATGCAAACCATAAGCTTCCCTTTAACCCTTTCTTTACTCCTGAAAGTCTGAAAACTGTCTGCAAAACATTTTAAGCAGATATTGAGCCACTTGGATTCCTTTCCAGCAGATAGGTGGGTACCTCATCACCCACATTACCACTCAACAGCAGTGTCAGCACCCTTGCCTTTACTATTCTTGTGGTTATTAGAAATAGAAGATACTAAGAGACCTGACACAAGTCTCTGAATCTATCTTTTGGTACATTCTGCTCGTCAGAGCAGTATGTACTAAATATCCTTACACAATTAATTATTATATCTATTCTCCCCAATAGCTTCATTTCCTTGCCTCAATTTCTTCTCTTTTTAAAATAACTACTCTTTGCTATACAAGGCAAAATTTCCTGTCTTTCCTCCTAAACAATTCATGTCTACCTATACTATGATTATACATAAAAATTTCCAGTTCCTCCCCTTTACTTCCGTAATCTTTGCATCATAGTACTCAAGACACGTGCCATTGGCATATGATGTAAGGACTTTTAGAAACACTAAGGATTTGAAGGATACCTTAAAAATAATTACTAAAGACGCAATTTTCCCCTCTGTCCTAGCATATTATGAAATGATAACGGTTCTTTACTGCAGCTAGCCAGAAGGAGAACGTTACTGACAGATGGATGCCAAAAGAAAAGAGCTAAAAACAACTAACAGTCCTAAACTGATGAAAAAGATTTAAGAATCACAGTCTGTTACCTAAGTTCAGACTGCTGAGTGATTCTAATGAAGACTGTTCAACGATACTTCTGGATTGTGTATAATCAGATCTTGAAAAGCTCCAAATCCCACTGCAACTCGGTATTTTTACTATTCTTATACAATACACGTCAAGTAATTTATGCCATTAAAAATCTTTGGCATTTTAAAAGGGGTGGCGGCACAATGAAGGAAAAGCACGACTTAAATAATTACTTTCTTCATATGAGATCTCATTTTTCATGGAGAAGATTAGAACTGAGGATCTGTATAGGACAGAATACAAAATGAAAGAGTACCTCATCCCTTTTGGATAACAAGAATGCATTGCTAAATAAATAGAGCACCATATTTCTCATTTCTTTGCAAAGTTTAAAAATAAACTCTTGAAGGTAATATAACCTTAAGCTATGTAGATTAGCCTTCTCCAGGTTTAGCAACCACCAGCCAAAAGATAGGAGGACTGAAATTCATATTTTAGCAAAAGGCCAGAAATAAACCCCTGCACTTGAATACATCCCAGAAAGCTTGTTCTGACCATCCACAATGGGCTGAACATCACTGTATGAGAGTTTCACAGAGTTAGATACCAAAGTTATCACTTGGCAGCAGGAGTAAGATTCATTTCACTTAGCATTAGATATCTCCTATGCAGGCATCTATAGGTAAGCTAATCAGACCAGGATCTCTCTGCAGCTCAACTTGGAAATCTGCATGTTTTAAAGGATCATTTCATCTGACCTATGTTAGATATCCACTTCTGAATGAGATAACCCTGCCCCTAATGTGCCCATTGACTACTAAAGGGAATCTAGACAACTAGCTCATTCTGGACAGCTGCTTTTGACCAGATGAATCTCATCCTCACTACCCCTGTAGTCCAGGGTTATCTCATAACCTACAAGAAAATAAAGACATTAAAAGGCTTTGGAAAAACAAAACTAGATTAAAAGCAAAGAGAAAAATAGAGAGATATGAAAGATGCCATTACCCTCTCTCATAGCAAAGATTTTCTAATAATTCAGGAGAAATGCGTCACATTCTGTGAATTCCAGATTACAGACATAGTTCCAGCATCCCTGTTTCAACAATGCTTCTCCAACATCTCATTTATTTATCCCAATCTTTTCTTGCAGCAGGAATACCACAGCAAAGGGCTTTAAACACACAGTACTTATTTCATTTTGAAATGTGGTTCAAAGCTAGAAATAAAAACCTTAATAAGAGTATTTATATCCTATTTAATATATTGGATTTTTTTAAAGTAATGCAACAACAACCTTAGAACCCTAGGTATTTTAAAGTTATGTCAACAATATTCAGCAATTTAATAATTGATTTTCAATCAAATTATATACTGTTTCTGTACTGACAATAACTGTTGTATAAATAAATGGAGAAGACTGCAAACTATACTCTCAATCCACTCTATGCATAAATACACCAGCATAAGCTGGAGTCTGTTTTCATCTGTGGCATATAAACAATATTAATATTGTTGCTGCGTATAATCTTTAGCCTTCCTTTATTCCAACAAAGAAATTAAAGTGAGAACGTTTTGCCAGGACTTGGTAAAGAGGTATTCTAATGCTTGATAAAATAGTTGTTACTGCTGGCAGAGAAGAGAAAACCTCAGGAACATCTGACAGCTCACCCATTTGCAAGTTTTTGCACTCATCTATTTTTTCCCCTGCATTGACTCACGCTAGAGCTAAAAATATTTTCTCTCAATTTTAACTGGCTACTTGAAACTCAGTCAATAACATCTACAATAAAATGCTGTATTAAAATATAAAAGTGCAGGTGAAGTTTAAATTGTTTTTGTTTCATCAGAGCCATACTGTGAATAGTGAAGCTGACTGACTTGCAACGTTTGTCTCATAATTTTGCTTTAGCAAAATTACTTTGTTACTAGATGTGATCAATGCACTCTCACAAACCTGCATAAATATCCATTGATTATACAACAACAAAAAGGGGGAGGTAAAGCATTAGTACTACACTTATTTGTCATAGACTCACTAGCCTGCAAATTATGGAGATGCTCTGCCTTTATCGAGTTAGACGATGTTAACATGAGCTTCTTTAGAAAGAGATTTTTTCTGTGAAGTTTCGATGAACACAAAAGCTAAGGGGCTTTGACTTGACAACAACATATTGATATCTTTATTCATCTTTGTTTCACATATCCTCTGGGCATCTCGGGAAATACCAGCCCTCCCCTCAGGATTCATATCGCTGCACTGTGAAAGTCTGTGTACCTCCCATCACCTTAATAGGTCTAGACTCAACTATTAACTGCTTTAGCCCAAAGGATGATAGGGGATTTGACAACCTCATATGTTACATGAAGAAACCTGCTAAGAGACAGATTAGCTACAGTGGTACATGGCCATTTCCTACTGCCTCTTCTGATTGCAACAAAACACCCTTTTCACCAGAATGGAAAGCATCCCTCCAAGCTCTATACAGATATAAACTACCTGAGCCAAAGTAACTAGGAAATGAAAGCACATTTAAGAAATCACCCAGGAAAGACCAGTTTGCTTTCTAATTTAATTACTTAAGGTGCATTACTTGCTATAGCACTCTATTAATACCAAGATCATCAAGTAGGAGTGCAGTCATAACAGGATTTTCATTTATTTTATATGTCTAGACTAACTTTGCTCTGACATTTTGCAAGCACAAACCAATCCCTTCAAAATCTATGCAATCCAAACCTGTGCATTAAACATAGTCAAATTATTAATGTTGAGTAACATCACAGTTACCTCTGTACAAATGTTGACAGCAAGCTTTTGAACTCGATATTCATATGCAATAGTGACTTTTCATTAACCACCTAGGGAATGCTACAAGTACTCCTGTTCAAAAGTAAAACACTATTAACACCATACAGCCAGAATATAATTTCGAAAATTCTAAACCTGTGTAATCAGAGAAAGTAGGCTGGCTGTACAGCCACAGACCTCATAAAACCAAAAACTCTTAAATATCAGTATTTAATTTTTAAGATTACCTCATAATCTTGTGGACAATATTTCTAAGCCTGAAGGGCCAAAAGTTGTGAGGTTATTTACTGAGCCGTATCTTTGCTGAAACTTACTCTCATCTGCCTCAGATGCTTAACAAGTGGCTGGAAGGGAAAGAGAATCAACTGCTCTCCATTAATCATTGCAAGAAGTAGCCCTGCAAGCTCATAAATAGCAGATAAACAATTTTTACTGATGTGGTTAAAATAAGTATCATAAGACAATGACTTAAGTCCCTTCCCCTCGCTTCACTTCCCCCCACTATTCCGAGTATCAACACTCCTCAAGTTTAGCTACAGTATACCAGCCCTTCCCTTGGCAATATTGTATTCTGCTTAACTAGCCTTGCCTCCTTTGAACCTTCCTCATGAAGAAATTACAAGGCAGACAGGCAATGTATAAGAAAGCCTTAAATTATAACTACAGTACCACAGAAAAACATCAATCATTCCACATTAAGACAATTTTAGGATGGTTTTCAAGCAGATGCCTATATTGTTAAAACACATTTATGTTTTATCCTCTTTTTTTTCCCCCACTACATGTGAGCATCTTCTTTCGTGTATCCGTGAGTCTCAACAGTGACATTAACATTTCAATTGTCCCTGTGTTACAGACCTCTTACAGCTCTCTTCTATAGAGACAATGACCTCTGTATGCCTGGAAAGTCACAGGTGGAATGAGTACTTCACAGGAACTGAGCACAGAACCACAGACTGGTTTGGGTTGGAAGGGACCTCAAAGAGAAGTTCCAACTGCCCCGCCATGAGCAGGGACACCCTTCACTAGACCAGGTTACCCAAAGCCCCATCCAGCCTGGCCTTGAACACTGCCAGGGATGGGGCATCAGCAGCTTCTCTGGGCAACCTGTGCCAGGGCCTCACCACCCTCACAGGGAAGAATATCTAATATCTAATCTACATCTACTCTCCATCAGCTTAAAGCCATTACTCGTTGTCCTATCAGTACATGCCCTTGTATCATTTAAGAAACATCTCTCCTTTTATAGAATATCTATGGGAGATTTTAATCTCTTACTCAAAAAATAATTGAGCATATTTACCATCTGGGCAGTTTTGCTTAGTCAAGCCCTTTTGTATACTTTCTGTTCCTTGACTCAGTAACTGTGTTAGCAAAGCACCATTTTCAAAATACGGTTTCCAGAACAGAATATGCAGACATCTCTGCAGACGCTTAATGCAAAAAAGACTCAGTTGTTAGGGAAAATCTTGGTTTTAATACAATTTAAGCAGATTCTTCTGAAAGGTCAAATGAATATTGCCTTTTCTTCCATTATTATCTATTATTAATACTACTATTTCTGTGCTATTTGTTAATTTGCTATAATATCTGTATTCCCCAAAAGTTGTTGGATTGTTTTAAAACTATACAATTAATGCATTAGAGACGTATGCACAGATTTCATTTTGTATGAAAAGAGTAAATTAAACACTTCCATATCTTTACTGGAGCCAGATATTCTAGCTTTTAATAGGAAAAACTGCTAAAATCAAGCCAGTACCAAGTATACTAATTATCTTTTATAAGACATATAATTTCTCTTTTTTTTTTATCCTCCTTGCTCAAGTATAAAGTGACCTTGAAGACCTATTCTGTAGTTCCAAGAAGTTTTTCATAGTTTTTCTGTGAAACAATAAATAGCAAATAACTGTGACCTGTTGAATTTGGAATGGCCTCCCCAATAGATGAAATTGTCTCCTTACATGTAGCTTGGTAATTGTTTCCAGCCTCAGGTCAGTCATTAAAAAAATACAATACTGTAAGATAATGATGAGGTTTTGGATAATCCTCCCCATACTTGAGGGAACATGACTTCCAAACTATCTTGCCTAGAACTTCAGACTTCCTCCTTCTGGAAAAGCAGAACTGAAAAACTGATAAAACTGTGAGCTACTGAAACAGAAAATTGAAAGTCGGTATCTATAAAAAGGATAAAGTACTTGGTACAATGCATGTTTAGCCTCTGCGGCACATAAGATAATATTGAACCTGATAATTGAGCATTAAGATGAGGGGAGCCAAAACAAACAAAGCCAAAAACAGGAAAGTGACTCAGCACATAGTAGCAAAAAACCCAGACAGCTTTAATACGTGAAAAGAGACTTACAGTGACTGATAAGAAAAACTTCAGCTATTTGGGACTGAGGTAATGAATAAACTATGCCATAATACTTTGTCCCTTTTTTCTGAGCTGATAGCAGCCTGATGAAAGGTCAATATAAACCAGCATTTGGTCTGAGGCATCATTTGTGTTCTTAGGCTCCTAAATCCTCCCGCCAAGAAAAAGCCGGATCCTGCAGGTGTCAGGTTTTCAATTCATGTCAGGTCCTGTGTCAGCAGCACACGTGAGGTTCTCTCACTGCACCTGAACACCAAGCTGAAACACGTGTAACATTCACACTGATCCCCTCGCAGATGATTCCTATTTGTTTACTTTGCATCTGAATTTAGTGCAGCAATGTCCACAGCAGCCCCTACAAATGTCAGATTTACATGCTAGCTATGCAAGGGAAACTGTATTTGTTGTTAGAAAATAAATGAAAATTTAATCTTCTTGCAGCTCTTTTTCAGACACTTTCCAACCTACTTTAATAGCAACACCATCCTGAAGAGCGTAATATGTGCGGTCAGAGGCTTCTCAGTAATGTTTAGCCTGGACTGTTGAAAGACATGGTGGGACTGGGCTCAGAATAGTCTGGGCAGTATTTCATTGCCTACCATGTCTTCCCAGCAATATTCATCCTTTCTGAAAACAGGTTTTAAGGGCACTGACAAAACAACTGTTAGCAGCTGGAGTATTAGCTTTGTTCTCTCAGGTCTTCTGCTATCCAGAAACCCCTTCCTTATTTTGCCTACTGGTTTTGGACCTGAATTCTTTCCAGACACCTTACTTTCCTTTGACAGGAAAAGCAATGTAAAACTGTAAAACACTTCACAGCCCTGTAATTTCTGCAACTGTCACTGATACTGCGCTCATTCATGTCCTGAAAGATAAACTCTTTGGCAGAGGTACACTGGGACAAGCCCTTTACCACTGTAGATAAACACAGCTGTATTAAATTTGATGAATTTAAATAGATTAATACTTAAAAGACTCCTTCCAAACCAAAACGATTTTAAAAATACATTACAATAATAATTCAAGAGAATTAGTAAAAAATTGAATCTTGGCTAATTGTGGGGAACCCATCAGGGATTCTCTCAAAGCAGGTCAGACAACATAAAGTAGTACATGGAAATAATCTGGTCTTTTTTTGTTTGTGATGGTTCAAAAATATTGGACAGCTTTGCTTCATCAGGCAACACTGAAATAGTACCACTTGAACTGTCTTTTTTCTAAGGGAAGCTGCTGCTTGCCTTTGGGAAATCTAGGTGCTGTAAGATTAGATACAATCTGGAAAAAGGGAACTGATTTACATTTGTCTATGAGGATAGAAATCCTGGCAATTAAAGAGTGTGAACTGAAGAGAAATTTTATTTTCTCTTTAAACCAACTTTAACCATTTACACCTACATCAGGTCCAGTTTCCTGAACTTTTGGTAACAGGAAAATTAAAAAAACATTAGTTCACTCCTGTACTTTCACTCTATGGACATCTCTGTTGTACTGCAGGTCCTGGAACAATGCTTCCAGATGATTGATGAGCCAGTGGCACTGGTGCGTGTACAGGTACCAAAAGCTTTACTTAGCTAGTGCTTAGGACAGCGTGTGCACTTTGGGTGACAGTGGACAGCCAGAGAATAACTGATACGGCTCTCCTATGGTGGCCTCTCTGTCATCATTGATTTTTACCTCACAGTGTCCTAAGCAAATGCTTTTTATTTATGTTTTCAAATATGGTCAGCCTCATTTAGCATTCCTCACCTTATGGAAATATTATTTATTTCTCTTAGTGGTGTCTACAGACTAAATACAGAAAACTGAGCTTCCTTGTTTCAGTCATTTAACTTTATATTGTTTTGTTTCTATGACCATGCAAACCTAGGTTTGCTGATGGAAGTGGCCATCTGGAAATCAGGAATCCTGAAGCTGCTGCTTAACTCAAGAGATGCTATGACGTGACTATTTATTAGTCACTCCAGCTTCATTTTTTCAGAGTTGCTTATGGGTTTTTCTGAAAGAGAAAATGAGGTTGTAGCTAAAATTGCCAAAAAAATTTCCTAACTCAATTGCCTTCTTTCTGGGCAGGTCTCGTCCTCTTCCCTTATATTCTGTGCCAAGTTTGGGATCATTTCTGTTTTCCAATTAGAACTCATTGTAGTCTCACTGTAGATAATTAAAACTAGCAGAAGCGTCCATCAAAGACACATTTCTGTTTCAGGAAGGCCCAGAGACACAAGTTGTTAAAGACTAAGAGAATATTATGGGAAAGCACCAGTGTCCAGGCATCTGCTACTAGCCTGTGAGGCTACACAAAGGTTGGCCGTACTTACATAAACAAGAGGACAAGCAAATTTATGGTAGCTTTTTTCATCTTAATTTATATTTCTCGCTTTTGTTTTTCTTTTTTTTTTTTTTTCCTACTTACAGATATAATTCACTTATTGGCATCAGGTAGCTGATGATTTTATTAACTTGACTGGACAGCACCTGTGCACAGTTAATGACAGAATTTAAATCATGTTTTATTTCAGAAATCATTTAAAATAATACCCATTTGCTGGCTTCAAATGACACAATTTAAAATTAATCAGTGATCCTATCCCAGCTCATATTCTAGCCATTATGAAGTTATGGTTATGCTCTTCTAATTATATTGCTTGTATCAGGGAACAATAAATTCATTTGTTTTTAATAACTTAGTGTTTTAACCTTACCAAGCTCTTCATATCAATATTGAGTGCCACAATTTATAGTCATTCAGTGCTTAAACTTTTGGTAGTGACAAATTTTCTCTTTTCTTCAATTTCTTTAACTCTGATGCTAATAGAATTACGACCCTTCAATGGGACAGGATCACTGCAGAGATGCTGCTTGAGACTTTTCAGAGTGGTTTCAGTTATGGCTCAGTCTAGATAACTGGAAAAGAATGTTTCCCACAAAGAACATGCTAAATAACCCTTAGTGCTCATTTCCAATGAAGAATTGCCGCCTTTGAAGCCATCCACTATCCCAACTGGTTGCTTACTTCAAAAATAATAGTAATAAAAATATTAATTCTTATGATTTATTAGTCCAATTTTCAGATAGTCTTTACTGATACACTGGCAACTCAATTCTTGTAAATACAAATGAGCATAATTTGAAGTACCAATTCTTGCACGACAGATTTGTTACTTTGCAAATTTCATGCTCTCTTCATTAATGAAGTCTATTGCATTAATTGGCCTGCTTGACACAATAACAGTGTGCAGGCAGGGGTGCATAATTTAAGTTATGCTCCCACAAGTACAGGCTGAACAGAATTTTAAAGGAGTTCCAGACTAAATGAGTTACAAGAGTCTGATTTAAAACAAAACGCTGCAAGGCCTCTATTCTGTTGTATCCGTATGTGCAGTACAGTGGTTTTGGGGAAAGATAGGTTATTAACCACCTTTGTCTCGTTCCAGGACTTTGGTCTTACTCCAGAACAGACTGCAATTTTCAGACTGTAACTGACCTTTTACAGAATGCACTCTGAGACTATAAGGCAGTTTGGAATTGCTTCTCACAGACTACACTGGTAGGGGTGCACTTCCTTGACTTTGAGAATTTATCTCATTTTCCATCATTGTAGACAAGGAGGGAAGCAGAGCCTGCCTGCCCTTCACTGCCTCCTTACTCTCTCATAGTTCTTACAGTATCCTGTCGTCTATTAGAACTCTTGAGTGAAGGCAGCAAAAAGTGCTTTCACAGGGGTATTTGAGTAGCTGTAAATTCTCCCACAAACCAAACTAAACCTTAACAACATTTTTAAACTCAGGAAATACTTGCTGGAAAATCAAAATTCCAGGTCCATACCTCTGTGAGGACTCTCCTTTCCCTGTGCTGCAGCCATCCTGCTTGACCTACTTTCATTTCAGTCTGTCAGACTCCAGCTACTTGTGATGTTGTGCCCTGACTTGCACTTGTTGTGTCCTGAAATGCATTTTGATCATGTTACCTCTTGGATTAAGCAGCTTCATCAACCTTGGTTTTTTCCTTTTGTTTTTCTTGGTTGGGTGGGGTTTTTTTGGGGGTTTTTTTTGGTTTTTTTTTTTTTGAGAGCAGGAGTATAATCTAAAAGTTTTACTTGTTATGTTCAAGGTACTTCAGACCTCTCATCCATGGCATTTATAGGAACTAATCAATACCTGTGTTCCATCTTGGAGCTTGTGCTTAGTCTTAGATTACCGTCTGTCTTGACTTCTCGTCATTTTCTGTTAAAATTCAAACATTTTTCTTCTTGGGTCCTATACATTCTGATTCTTGCCAGGAACCTAAAACAGCAAGCCCTGTACATTGAAAATGTTGACATTAGACATGTGCTTAATTGTTTTGATGAACTGGAACATAAGTTTCTGAGCAACCTCATGATATATGTAAATGAGCTGGTCCTGCAGGCCAGCAGAAGTGCTTCTGTAGCGTGACACAGCTGTTCTCAGGATTCAACACTGCACTACATGGAGATTGACTTTGGACAAGGTTTAGTCTTGCCCCATGGATTTAATGCTCATTAGCAGCTGGAGTGAGTTAGGTGCATTTCTGGAATACTTTTTCAGTCCAGTTTCATTGGAGTGAAATCTGAGTTCGCTCCAAGGCCATCTTCCAGTGCAAACTAAAGCACGCTAAATAGGGATAGTCAGAGGAGACTCCTCTTCTGAGCCAAACTAAAACACTAACGCAGATGCACTTTTGGACTCCTCAGTGTAGGAAAGAATTGTTATTATTTCCTTTTACTATGTTTTTCCAAATTTACTTCACACAGATAAAGATTTCAAAAGTGATTATTATACTGTATTAATTGTATAGAGCGATTGGACTCTTAAGCTTTCAAGCTGTTTTTAGCATACGTAACGCAATGCCAGACAGACACTGTCTCCAGTTACAAATTGGTACAACACTTAACACAAAACGAAATTATGAAGACTTCTCTAGGATCTTCCTTCCACGGCTACTATTTAGATTTTCTAAACACTGCAGAACTGGCTATTTGGATACACCATTAAAGAAAGGAACTACATGTAACGTGTCGTAATTTATGGGAAATTAAGTAATGCAGCTATGGCAGTTAGCAGTGGAAATGTCAGTCTTTTCAGAACGACCCAGTAATCAGTGGCCCACCATATATTTTAAGCACCCTGACAATGACTTTCCATTTATCCCCAAATATTTAATTACTTGTTGGATAAGTTCACAGTGTTATCAAAACCACATAACTCCAATTCCCCATCATTTGCACATGCCTGGAACTCAGTCTCACAGATGTGTAAATCAGGAGAAAATATAAAGAGCCTATTAATGTTGCATCTTTATCAATATGCACCAATTAACTGCCTGAAGGAGAGACATAAGCACCTGTATTTGGAAACGGGGAGAGCAGAAGTAGCATATTTATTCTATTACCAGAAAAAATGATGAGTGAAATAAAACGAGAACACAAAAAAAGATTGAAGTTCATGCTTTCTTTTTTCTTCCTTATTCAATAGCAATATATGCCATCAAGGCATCAAATTTTCTAGTTGATATGTTTTGGTTAGAAAAATAGTGAATATGATGGCTGGAGGGTTTACCTGACAACAGCACAATTACCTTGCTACCTCCTAGGCTTGTTCAGTAAAATGCAAATTTCTATATATTTGGTATATGTATCATGACTTGGACAGGAAAACCTTGATATTTAATTATGTAACATACACAGATGGTACAACCCTTCACACAACAAAACCTTCTATGTGTTCTTCAGGTTTCTAATAAGAACTGAGATATAATTTGGTGTTTCGAGCTGTTGGTCTGAAATAATTGGCAGCTCCCTAATTCCCTCCCTCACAGGGCAGTTTCTCTGCTTGCTTCGTGCCTGTCTGAAACAGGCAGGGTAAGGCTAAGTACTCTAAAGGAGGAGATGACATTTACAGATTAGCCAGAGAGAACTGTGATTATGGTCCTTCCTTCACTCTTTGAGAGATTTTGCTCACCCTGTATCCAGCACACTGAGCTGGTGCTTGCACATCCCAGCACTTGTGCAGATTCACTAGTGGATTAGCACATGCCTTTCCAATCATTCTTTGTCCTTTTGCCCCTTGCGCTGCTTCAGAGTTAAGCCTTGTTTACTAAAGCCAGTGTGTTTCAACTGCTACAATGATTATGAATGCCACAATTTTGAGGGTTCCAGCTCGAGACATTTCTGATAGGTATGACGCTCTGAAACAGTTACAACAATATCTGCCCTCAGCTATCACAGCTTTATAAATGACTCATGGTGGAAAGTCAAAACCTGAAACAAATCAAGTCGCTAATCTTTTTTTAAGATCTTGCTGTAATTTCTTAGGCCAAATCACAAAATCATTACTCAGGTAAAAAACTTATTGGAATGGACATAAAGACTGACTGTATAAAAAAACAATACGAGAACAAGTCACAAACCATGTATACGGCAAGGAGTGAGTTCTTTAAAGTCTGTAAGTTTAATTGGACTCTCAAATGATGTAAGTAATGATCTCGGAAGAAGATACAAAGCTATTGGGAATAACACGATAGCAGAAACCCTCTACAATTTCAGATGCCAGCACACCCACACCATGCTACAAGCAGGAGAGAGAGGATGAATTGCTTTAAGACTAAGACTGATGAGAAGGAAGTGACATTTCAGTATGATTCATCACTTACTGAAATTTATTGAGTGGTGGGCTGCTCAATCTGAAAGTCTTCAGCTCTGAGAAGAAAAAAATATTTGAGGAGAGACATTCTACTCTCCAGTTTTCATGAGCTCAATAGAACAAAATCACCCAGGATAACAGGAAAACGGCCATACTGTTCCACTGCCTGATGGCAATTTGTTATGGGGAGTGCATATATAAGCATGACATTTGCATAAACATGCTATTCACATAACTGGGTGATATGTGTATACACATACGTACACACACATATCAATAAGCAAATACAGATTTCCAAAACATGCAGCCCAATCTGCATTGCAGAAATTGTTAAGAATTGTTCCAGCTCTTCATTCTGTGATGTGAGATTTATGGTGCTCTAAACCCCATTTATATTTTTATCTGAATCAGTCTGCTCATCCCTTGCTGCTTTGCCTTCCCAAATCAAATTCAGTCCATTCTCCCTAGCTCTGTCTGAATGTTTCCTTTGATTGAGTGATGTTATTTCTAGAAAAAACACTCGAATCAATTTAATGCAAATTCCTTTTCACGTCCTGGTTGACCCATCAGGACATCGACAATAATAGATTGAAGTAGTTACTTCCTGAGGCAGATGACTCATTGAGTGCTTAGTAATCAATTTTCATCGTTGTGACTGCATAATCTGTCTTTGGGGTTCTGTTACCTATCGTGACTAGAATGCCACAGAATCCTGGATTGCTTGATACAGAAAATGAATGGTGAGCCATCAGCCATTCAGCCATTTTAAAACTGCACAAACAACCACGGCAGAGTTACATCTAATATAGAAAGGGTCTAGTTTTCTCATGCACACCAGTAAAAGGAGCAAAATCAGGCAACCTGACAGTGGTGAAACCCACAACAGATGAGATCAGAATTTGGTCCTTTGGAGATATGCCAATTCAATAGCGTTGTGAAAGCAGAAGCAACTCGCTGCATTCAACCTTTTCTCATCTTTGCACAAATCTGTTTCATTGCTCCTAAACTGAGAGGCGTGTAATCAAAACAAAGTGAATGAGTTTTGATCTACTATAGAAAAGATGCAGATTCATTTTTGAAAACTTAGATGGGAGAACTGGGAATTTAGATTGCCTAACTAAATATGTTATGGCTATTTATATGCTTACTCCACACACAAACTTGCAATGCTTCATAGCATCCAACCCTCATCCCATACACGACAGCTGAGATGGTGGTATTGCACTATACTGACTGCCTAGTTTATAATCATTCTGAATAATTACCAGAAATATGTGTTTCTAGCACAATAGCAGGAGGAATCTCCAATCCTATTGCCATAAGGTATCCTGAAAAACCGCATTTCTGCACCACAGGATGCAGCAGGACTAACTAAGCTGAAGTCAAAGTTGTTACCAGAGGGCAAGAGGATGAATGACAGTTCTGATCCTCCTCATTCTGTCATGTTAGTGCTGAATTCGGGCTCCCTCATAGTTAGACTGTGTAACAACCAAAATCAGGGCAAAGTACACGTTGTAGATGTTATGTATGGGTTGAAGACAAGAACTTTAGTTCTGAAGATTCATCTCAGTTTGACAACTTCTTCAGTTTTGTTACATGTTCCTCATTCTCTCTGGTGTGTCTTTGCAGAGCAACACTTGAAAGGTTTGATATTGTTCAACATTGTACTTTTCTGACAGGGAAACATCGCTCTTCCTAGCCAATTCTTTGTTTATGAGGAGTGCACTAGCAACAAAATAATTTGAGGGACAAAGTGCCTTAAGTTTGGAGGCATAACAGGCAGTGCAACACTTGCCACCACCCTGCAAGAAATATAACAAAACCAGCTACAGAATCCAGGAAAGTTCCGAGTTTAAGTTCTGAGTCCATAAACGTTACTACACAAAAAGTCTATGCTTTGGTATGAATAAATGTGATTTACTGAAGCAGCTTCCTAATGATCTTCAAAGTGCAGGCATGCAAAACCTACCTTCTTATTGAAGAAGAAACAGTTTCACTGACATTTGGAAAGGATTCTTTCTAACAGTTAAATCAGTGGAATTTTTAGCAACTATATACATCTACATAGGAAAAACACGTACCTCAGAAAAATTGGAAGTATGCCTCATATATTAGCAGACAAAAATGACAGATGTTTTAAACTATAGCAATACAGGAGTTTCCCTGTCCAAAACACAGCATACTGCTACTGCCATGCATAGTAATGAAATATCCCTTAACTGTAGCACTCACAAGGTTCTGTGATTCAGAAGCACCCTGGTATACACAAAAAAATGATGGATGTGATGCTTCATGTCTAGAAAAATAAGTTTTGGGGCTCCACCTGAAGCAACTACTACTACTACATTTTGTTGATGATGCTTAAAAAGCAAAACCACCAACTACTCCTTAGCATACTCTAGGCTCCCAGGGAAAGTAGTGGGTCTTTAGGGTTACTAGCTAATGAACAGCTGCCTCATAAAGCAACACAGAAAATTAATAGCACTATTTGACTGCTGTGGTGTGGTCAAGAGTACACCGGCATTATTCTACCTTACCAATTCTCCAGCGCAGTCTAAATCTTGTACCATGAAAGCAACTGCAGTCTCTTCCAATTAGAGGTCACTTGTCTGGTTTTGCTCTGGTTTAGATCCCACAGCAGCTGCAGCAATAGAAATACTGCAACAGAAGTACCAGGGTGTACCTCCAAGTGCTGAGAGCTACTGCTCGCCTAAGGACCATGGCTTTGTGCAAGGTTAGATATGAAGCTACTTGGAATGCCAACAGCTGTTTGATAACTAAGTACACATTCACCGTGCCTGAGGGCTAATCTCTTTAGCACTAACTAAAGATGGCTTAGACCTGGGATCCCCATTCCTAGTCACAATGTGCCCTTAAGGACCTTACCAACAATAACTTTTTCAAATCAGCTATAGAAACAGAGAGAATTTTGGTAGAAGGCCCTATTGTAAAAGGGCAGAATCATGAACTAGTTGCTCTCTGTAAAGATGCTCCAAGGCCCAACATCTCTGCTAACCAATGCTGCTTGGTCAATGTCTGCGTATGTATCTCTCCCTAATACAGAAAAACTTACAGTAGTCATGATCCAGTCGGTGGTAATTTAAGTGTCCAAGTGAACATATAGTAGCAGCATGATCACAGGAGTGAGCTCTGATATTTCACATCACATAACAAAATGTCTGGTAATTATCAATGAAGGGGCTAAGACCAAAAGAGAACCTCTCTGAAAGGAAAGGCACATACAGAGATTCTGGAAAGCAGAGCCACAAATACACTTAATAATAGCACCTGCCTTAGCTACAAGTACAGTTCCTTTTGATCATGGTTATTATCTCCACAGGTAACTGCTCTCTTACCTTCCTCATTTTACATATTGTGCCACTAAAATACGCTCTCAAACAGGTAGGTTTTTGTTTCTTAAGACAGTTGCTACAATACAAGAAAGTAAGATGAAAAGTAATTTGCATTGTTTGGAAAAAAGATTCTAGGAACACTAGTGCTTTGTCCTTAAGTCCTGCTGTAATACAAACTCTCCTCATTTTCCCTTTTATCTGAAGATCTCAAAGCAATCAACAAACTATGCACTCCATCCTTTGAAGCTGATGACAGTGGACATAGGAACAAAAAAAATAATGAAGTAAAGCATTATCTGCATTCTGACTTGGCCATGGGAAACACAGCTATAATCCCAGATGTATGAACAGAAGAATTTTAAGTAAAGATAGGGAATCATTAAAGCTAACATTAATGACACCACCAAGATCTCATCTAGAAATAACATACACAAATCTGAGCACACTTAAAGTAGAAAGATAATCTGGATCACATGTGGGGATGTGCTTCTAGGATGACCTGAGCAGTGGAGAACCTGTTTCATTAGAAATTACAAAATAGTCTGGACACCAGGAGGGAAAAGGACATTTTTAAGTACAGGCAAGACTAGCACAACAAGAAATAGGAATAAATAAACCACAATAAGTTTCAGCTGGAAATAGTAAGATTATAATCTTAATCAGTAAGATTAAAGTAATCGTAATAGTAAAGTAATCGTAATAGTAAGATCTCTCTGAACAGCAAGATTCTGAAATAGCCTTCTGATAGGACTTCTAGGCTTTTGGTAAGACAAGGCTTACATGTTTACAAAGGCAGCAATTTAATACAGTTCCCTGTGATGGGAGGAGTCTGGATTCTGTGTGTTTTCATGCCTTGTGTTAATACATGATCACATCAAAGTAGCAGCTTCTAATTTGGCAAGCTCCCATCAAGGTTTTAGCACCAAAGTGCAGCAGTTAAATCTACAGGGACCCTCTTAATCCTGCAAAGTCAAAGCACTTCTGAAGAGAAAACTTATTTTTTTAGTACCTCTTCTTCATTTTGTGACATCTATCTAGTTTCCAAGGGCAGTGGCAAATAGAAGTACCTTACCATAGGATTGTAACAAGGAAATTCAGAGGGCGTTCTGCATGGTGTTGTCATCTCAACATGGAGATGACGATGCACAACTTATTGATAAAGCCAGATATGTAAAAGTACAGCTAACTTCCTTTTAGAAACAAGCTCTCATAATGAAGACAGAAAACCAGCAGGAAATGTTTAGGCCTGTAAGAAATCAGACTATGTGATCTTCCGTTTCCTTTAGACTGAGTCAGCCTAAAAATGTATAGCAAAAAATTTATAAAGTGCATGGCAAAAAAACCCTCAACTGTTTGAAAGTTAATTTTAAAAGGCGTTGATTTTGGTCCAATCAGCTGGGTAACATTAATTAAGCAACTCTGGGTACACATAATAATTTGCTCATACCCACAATAATTCTTGTTAAAAGCATTTCATTCAATATCTGTTGGAAAGCTCTACTCTTCTAACTGGTCTGCAAAAATAACACTGCAAAAGATAAACAGCAAATAAGAAATAGTCAAAGTTTACTGATCACAACCCATAGGCTGAAAATTATCAGGGCAGACAAGCAGAAAAATAGTAAAGAAAGCCTCACCAAATGCACTATCAGAAAATAAATACAGATTATTGAAATATTTGCAAAACAAGAAGTACTGTATTCATAATAATTTATAACAAATAGGTTTTCTATCTCTACTTTGTAAGTCTAATACCTTACTGTAATTGACGTGAATAATCTCAGTTCCACATTAATACACTTCATCTCTACAGTGACACATTGGTTAAAAAGCAGCATTGAGCACAAAATCCCATGAATGTAACCGTACTTGCAGTGGAGTGGAATATCATTAGCCTTTACATAGTTCAGGTGCACAAAGGTTATGACACCTGCCACTTACAAAGTACTCTTGGCTGGTCTCAGGAAATTGGGTTTCCTGTAGGTACCTGGATGATTATTCTGAATCTGCATACATACACATACATCATGTTGAATATAATTTTTAGTACTTACAGCAATGCTTCATAAGACCGAACATTATCTGATGTAAGCAAGCATTACAGATCTGTTTTAAATACATTCACCTTTCTGGTTCCCCTCTCCTTAGTCCCTTGGTACTTTGAGGAGGACACTTCCTCTGCTCCAGTCCAGGAGAGTGAATGGCCAGTGAGCATCCGTGCACCAAGAACTCATGGCACAGGCAGAACCCTGACTATGCAGAAATAGAGACTACATCCTCTACGAGAGTTCCCTATGGGCATGGAGCTCTGCAAGGAGATGTGCTTCCCAGCTTCAGTGCAGCTCACAGCATTCTGCCGCAAGTGTGAGTGATTCAGGCCTGGCAGTGGCTATCAGCCTGGGTATGGTGCTAGTTGCTTGTATCTTGGTTAGTGTGCAAAATTAGTTGGGACATTAATAATAGCCAAGCACCTGATAGAAGCATTTTGTGCTTAGACGTATTTTTAACAGGGCTTGAGAAGAGGATAGCTCTCAGCTGACCTTCAACACACACAGATTAAGACCGAAACATCCCATCCAAAAATTTGAAAGTATGGGCATGGATTTTGCCAATTTTTTTCAAATATTCTGTAAAGAGCAAACAAGGTACAGAGAAGACATATCTGTCTAGAGGGCCTGATGTCTGAGGGTACTGATGACAGGAAGAATCTGATCCATTAGGGGTAAGTATGGAGAAATAACTTTTGATTTAGCCATGATCAGGTTAAGACCATGGTTCACAATTAACTATGGAAATTAGCTCTGTAATGGCAACTAAATGCCATTGTATTCAGCATCCTTGCAGATTGAAAAGCCAAAAGAAAAAAAGAAAAAAAAAAAATCCGTATCAGTGACACTTCAGCCCTTTAACACTTATATAACAGAGAGGAGGCTCCTTAATGAGAACATCTGAAAGTAAAATTCTTGCAAACAGCGCAGACATTGTTTAAAGACACCATATTAGAGTCTCAGAGTAAACATATATCAGGCGTTAAAGACTGAAAGGACTACCAAATTTAACTAGCAAATTTTAATAGCTGGGTAAGGGGAATTATTAGCAGTAAAAGAACATCCGTCAAAAAAAGTAGAAATTACATGCAATGGCAAAAAAGAAGAAAAGCCTAAACTCTGGCAAGTTAAATTGTTAAAGCAGGTGAGAGATTTCAGGGAATAACTTATTGCAGGCACAAAAACTAGTAATAAAAGCTTTTCTAAACACATTGGAAGGACGAAGCCTGCTGGAGAGTTGCTGTGATCAACATGTAATCAAGGAAGAAAAAGGACTTCCTGCCATTCCCAAATAAAATCTACTTTTTGCACCCACGTTCATTAAAGACAACATCAGAATATTCCCACACCAGTATTAGGTGACTCCAAGAGAATCTGTCAATAATAAAGGTTTTAGAGAAAAAAAACCAACCTACAACAAACCTGAATGGTAGCAAATTTCCAGCAGCAGAGGATACGCACCCAAAAGCTGCAAAATAACTAAGAGTACTACTCTCTGTGGCATATGGTTACTGCCTACACCCAAATCCTGGCTTGCTGTCCCTGCAAAGGAAGGCTTCCAAATTCTATGACACAAAAGCACCTTGCTTGGATATTTCTTATCAAAGCAGTCCCCTTGGCCGCACTGTGCAACAGTCCTGCGAGTGGGACTTTCAGACACCACTTGAGAACGAATGCAGGGGGGCAGAATGCATTCTACGGCACTGACAGGAGTTGCAGTTGGAGAGGTACAGAATGTATTGATCACTTCTTCATTATTAGAATGGCAATGGTAAATTGCTATAACCAGTACAGTTGAACACCCCTCTTTATTTATCGTAAGCAGTCTACACAAAAGCTAAATATCAAATGGACCTGGGAACTGAAAAAAATAGCCCATATAAGAATGGAGCTCATTTCCAATGGTGTCATGTATGACACTACTGAGTGACACGTACTGTGCAGTACTAAACATAACAGAGAAAGGTATCTAAGAGATTGCTGCATAGCAGCAGCTCACAACCACTCCTGGCTATTATACCTCCTTGTTCTTAATGGATAATCCCTCAGAATCAGACTTGAAAGCTGGCACCAAAAGTCTGGAGGTTTTGTTCAGGTATTGTGGATTTTAGTGCTTTCAATGTTATATTTTTTATGAAAATAAAATATTCCCTATAAGTAAAGATAAATAAATAGAATAACACTCATGATGGTAGGAGAGACATGACAATAGATTTTTTTTTTTTCCCAATATTGCTCTTTGACTCCACACTGAGGTTGAAGTGACAGAGGCAGAGTACCTAGTACACTGGTTAGGTACACAGCCCATACCACGAAGGCGGAAAGGGTCTGCTTTCTCATGTGTAAACACATTCCTCTTCTAAAATTATTATAATTTTTCTCCTTCAAATTAAAAGTGAAAGAGGTAAAAAGCCAGGATAGCACGTGTGAATATAATTTAAAATCTGGATCAGAACAGAAGGGAGTTGCTAAAGTATATGTCACTAACTCAATTGAAATTCTGTGGAAGAAGATATCCCCAGCAGTTTGCAGACTTAGAATATTTCAAATAATATAGCTGGTTCACTAGAGTCCTTAATTATACCACTTGGTGTTTTGCATAAAAATATCAGACCCATTTTCACTGGTAAGTCTTCAACGAAAAGGGGAAAGAGACTGAAAAAAACCAACAGGATTCATTTTCAGGTTTTCCTAATTAAAATTTAGTGAAGCAAAGTACTTTATACCTGAGCTTATGTCCCTCTGAGGATATTTTGCCTCTAATCATTTAGAATGTTAAAAAACCTCACATTATCTTTAATGTCTAAAATAGCAATACTACATACTGAAAATCTAATCATTCTCTTATTCTTTGTTGGAAAATGTCAATGCCAAAACCTAGCTAAATATGCAACTTAATTGCCACATCCTGCCTATCAAACCAAACATAACAAACAAATCTAGTTTAGCAAAGGTGCAAAGGGATAAATATATGTTCATTTGCTTTTATTTTCTCTAACCCCAGGATCATTGTATGTAAGAAATTTGTACATGTGCTTCTATTTGTGTGCATGTCCTTCACTCTCAGGCTTTCATCTCAATTACAGAACTGAAAATTTAACACTTTTATACTCTTTGCAGAATATCATGAAAGATTCTAAAGATAACAGGTGTATGGCTGGCTGAATATACCTAAGTCCTATGAGAATGCTCATAAATTGCTAAAAAAAAGCCACAGAGCAAGACAAAGTTAGAAGTACTATTAAAAAATATTTGTCTTTGAAAGAGCTCACTGGTACTATCATAACAGCATGTAAACAGAAGTATTTAGGTACAGCATTAAGATTATGAACATACCGTGTGTTTTGGTGACTCTGTCATCTCACCTGAGCAACACAGAGAGGAAAAAGCACCATCCATTTCTCTAGTTCAACTGTAAATAATGATCTTAGGGGTTGGGTTTAGGTTTTATGTCTCTATGCTTTGTTCTAAGAGACCATATTAGAGTAATGAAATATCTCTGCAGTAGCTGGCCTGCAGTAACATTGAAACGTGGGCAGTAGAAAGCAGAATCCCAAACAAGATAATGGGATTTCTCTTAATTTGATTTGCCACAGATGTAGTTAGCATGCCAGTATTCTCCTTGCAGAGATGCTGCTATTTATGTTTTGGTTGCTAATTAACATAGTCACTTCGAGGTATATAATGCTGCTAGCTCAGCTACCATTCCACATAAATCTAATTTGGCCTTGAAGAGTGTTGCTAGTTCTATGGATATGAGGAATTGTCTGACAAACAGCCCAACAGCCTAATGCATCTGGCAAAACGTGAGGTTCTGCATCCTGTTTGGTGCCTGGTACCGCAGAGGAAGGAAGAACAGTAGTCACTGCAGCTAACAAATCACTGTCTGTCACAAATGTCCCTCTGACCATGGCAATTCAGTAATAATACATTTTCAAAATAAAGAAAAAAGATTGAAAGGATATGAAACCTATAAAGAAAAGATTTTAAATTGATTTGTAAAGTTTCTAAACTAAGTATCAGAATGGATGGTCTGTGTCGAGGTAAATGCTTAGTCTAACTCCTAAAACTCCATGTAGCGAGTGACATTTCAATACTCCTCAGCTTTTGGAAGCTTGATTTTACAGCTCCAGAACTCAGTCTTTGAGAAGCACCTTCTAGCAGTTAGAGTATACAGAGCAAGGATACAGACAACACTGGTAAAGAGGCACTAATCCTTTATCCTCCATAAAAAACAAATCTGAAATCAGACTCCATCCTTAGGAGAGAAGTAATAACAGTAAACACGACTAGGAATAACCTGTATTTCAAAGAACAGCTAGGAGCCCAAATTTTTCTGCTAAAGCATAGTGTCACCGGAAAGCCATGTGACTTAAAACCATTTCACAAGCAAACAAAATTAACCAGTAATAAAAATAGAATATATTAAAAAAATGTATAGTGCCTTAGAACAGAATGATAGCAAAAAAGTGATCTGAGGGAACTTTAATTCTACTGAACTACCAGATCCTACTGAAAAATTGCACTGGTGTTGCAATTTCTCCTTTTAATTAGTGCCTTCATCCTTGCTTACAACTGTAACAACACAAGGTTCCAGGGCCTCAGCAGAATTCAGCTCATAAAGTTCTATCCAAGCTCACACCAACATAATTTATGGCCAAACCCTGTGCTGTAAAGAACATAATGTTAATGATCTTAGAATCTGTTAGGCCTCTGGAACAAGTGAGAATTACAACTCTGTCTGCGTACACACTGGAAACTCCCCAAGATTAAAGGCTGAAAAATGAACTTCCGCCATGTTTCACAATCCAATTAAATATATCTGCCTCTCAAGGGCCAACAGTTAGGTCTCAGAATAACAGCCACAAAGACACAAGAGTAAGTACCGGTGTCCTAGCCTGGTCCATCCTGAAATCAAACCCTACAAAGATGTCACTTCATTCTTCTAAACAGGACACTAAAATGGGAACAAACTGTGGGAAAAGGGATTTACCACAGGTAAAATCCTCTCACAGAAGACTTTCAATTTGTGGCCTGTTATAAAAATACTAGAAACCAACAGTGAGATTCTGCCAGGTCCTTTCTATTGCCTTAGTACCACCATGTGTTAGCTATCAGTGTTCATTCTAGGATTTTATCTAAAGACTCTTTATCTATTAAGTGCCTGTCACCCACATATGGAAAGACTGCCTGAGCATAGTGGATGCCACTCCATTTTGCAGCTGCTTAAGTGCTTTGCAGTGCTCCTCCGAGGGCCTAATGCAGTGGCTGTACCACTTTCCTCAACAGCAGCAGCTGGAGAGCAGAAGTAATAGAACACGCACATCATAAAATATATTGATAGGGTAGAACATAATGCATAAAAACCAACTGTTTGCCATAACTAGCTGATCATTAATATTTTCTTAGCATACATTAGGTAGCAACAAAGCATGGCTATGTTTCAAAGAATACACAAAGAAAATCTGAAGTTACCAAGTGTGCAGTGGCCTTAACACAGTGTCGATGAAGAAGGATGCAGACCTAGTCAGTAACTTAACAGGCATTACAGATCACCAAGTGAAACAAGTATGTGGCTGAGTAGGACAAATGCCAGGGTGCCACAGCTCACGTGATGCACCTGATTTCGTATCCCATATGAAGAGCACAGACAGTCCAAAACACCTGCTGCTCAGCAGGTAAGGACATAACATTGAGAGCTGAAAAAAAAAAAGCAGTGTTGGCAAGTCACTGGAAGTGCACCTTGTCCCACCCTTCAGTAGATTTACAGTAGAGAAGCCCCCTTTGCTTCTAAGTTAATTCAGGTTTTGCTGTTTTGTTTTGGTTTTTTAAGATGAAGGAAGTTGGTGGAGCCTGGCGGTAGCTGATAAGACCCCATTCAATATGATTTCTCTTTCAAAAACACCATGTTGCAGATAAGGCTGTAGAGTTTGGGGTATAAGATTTTCCTTCATGTGCTAAGACAAAGCAGTTCACATCATAACAAAACCTTAGTCACTCTAATTTTTTCATCATCATTAGCCGTTCTTAATTTCAGCAATGCACATCAGCTCCACTTCTGCAGCTGATATAAAAGTGGTAGTTTTATGAACTCAATAAAAATTGTTTGTTTACAGCTTATGGATCCAGATGCAACTGTCTGCTTATCACCTCTGTTCAAGCATTTTAAGATCCAATAAATTTCTCGAGACAGAACTCCTGTAGTGTCGCACAGGGACCAAATCAAGTGAGCCTGTCACTAGCTGGCCTTGTCATCCGCACACAGCTTGGCGAGATCACTGCTCATGTTCAGTCCAGTTCATAGTAGCTTTTATAACAAAAGTACAAGAAGAGATCAAACGATGTATGTGACAAGCAGGACAATACAGGAAGATGTGAGCAGCTGATGACAGTGCAGGAGGGGAACTTAAAGCGCTACAATCAATAGGTAGTGACAGAAGTTCACAGTTTTAAAGCACAAATAAAGATAGTGCTTCATGATCTATCTCCTCTCCTGTTTTCCCAGTCCCAAAGGATTTGCATTTGGGAAGGATGTCCCTGACATTTTCTCTGCTACTTAGTATCAAACTTTTCCTACTCATAAGATCAATTGACATATGCCAATCAATGTTCTCCAGAGCTTCTGAACTGCCTGAGGAGCCCTGTGCACTGGGGTTGTTCTTCTTCAACTTCTCTTCCCACTTCTGCTCTCCCACTTTCTGGTTCTTGATATGTAGGTCTGACAACCAGGAAACGACACCCTTGAGAACTCCAGACGCTGCGAGGCATGCTGTAACGATCGTCTAGAAAATCACCTAAAAGATAACTGAATGCATCCCCACCACTGAATGTTTTCAGTTTTGGAAACTCTGTTGAAGAGAAGAATTCTACAGTGGCAGGATGGTGCTTTAAGAGTAGGAAAAATTATATAAACCTTTGTCATTCTGAAAGCACAGACAAATGCGCCAAACTCACGATTTAAGGCCATCAAATCAAACGTCACTCAAGATCTGAAACAGCTCAAGATTTAAGATACTATTAGAAAACATTCAATTATTTTGGCCAGAGTCAGTCACTGAAATCTCTTCAAAAAGTCCATGAAACCCTAATTCTCTTGCATTACTAGCTGAGGGGAAACCAGCTGAAGTTTTGTCTTATGAAACTTGCAGGCCAAGAAGTAGCAGAAAATCATCTGAATTTTTAGACGCTCAGCCTGAAAAAGTTACAAAATTCACCTACAGCTGCTTCTTACATTTCTCATATGATTGAATCTGTCAAGGATTTGAACTTGCACAATCAAAGTACAAATGACCTATCACAGGTCATTTTCTTCCCCAAAGACAGAGCCTCACATTTTTTCTCCTGGAGAAGAGGTCTTTAGCATTTACAGAGTGACTGTGCAGTTATAGAAAGCACTGAAGCCTTATAGACCATCACTTTATAGCTGCTTGTACTATCATCAACAAAAGAACACCTGTCAGAAAAAAACAACTCTATTTTTTCCCCTAAACCTTGAGAGAGTAATTTTCAATGTAAATGAGACCTGAATATTTTGCTCTTGCCTGGCAAGAATTATACATGAAAAGCAAATGAAGCAAAAAAGACTGACACTATTACTCACCAAAAATAGAAATATCTCAGATGCTCAAACATTTGCTTAGGATAAACTACAAAAAGGCAAGATAATTAAAAAAATAGCTCTCTGCCTTTTTTCTACCGAGCTAAGAATATTTCTTGACATGAAAACTGTGAATCTTGGCCTTATGACTTCAGTATCTGAAGGCCACATATATATCCTTTTCACCTATATTTGGAAAATGCCTAGAAAATGCGAATGCTGCCAAAACACAGCCAAGTCTTTAAACGGTAGCTGTAATTGCTTGAATGAGAGAACACTTAAGCAGAGCTACAATGAAATGAAGCATATGCTTGTGCGCTTGGCTGAGCAGGGGATAGCAATTATAGGGCATTACTAGGCAGGCCCCAGGAGGGGGAGGCATGCAGTATTTTCAGTTCAAGGTAAGCAATGCTTGCATCATAGTTCCACTGTTGGGAATCAGTGTAACGTAACCTCAACCACCATTAATAATGACTGGGGGAACAATGTTGATAAGTCTATTGGTTGCAAGAAGCAGCTAAAATACCATGACACTGAATACGTCAAGAAACAGAGGCAATACAGGAGATCCATAAATGCGTGATTTTTGTGAAGCGTCGTAACATTTAAAACCATTCTAACTTTTTCTGGGACTTGACTCGTGGTTTCTAAACATGGTGAAGTTGGCAGCTGGCACAGAAGGCTGTGCACTACAGACCTGGTGGATTGCTGTTATTACCCACCCAGCACACTGGTATACAAAGTGTGCAAAGAAATAACAAGAATTTTCCCCTGCCCAAAAGAGGCACAGGAAAAATAAACCACAGGAAATTTGAGAGGAGAAATAAAGCTTTCTGAGAAATTAGATTTATAAAGACTATACATATGTGAGCATGTGCATATGTGCATATGTATACATACACACACACTATCAATATCAAAATAATAGCGTGCATGCCAAGTTGAGAAGCAAGAAATAAGAAGTGAAAGCAAGCGTTTCCTCTGCAGCTGAAAAAAAGGAAATACCGGTCTGGCAGAACCTTAAGCAGAACACAAGGCATTGCATTTTTGGCGGTATAGTTTATACTGTCACTTACAACGACAAAGATGGAGAAAGACATCATTATTGCATAGAAATCCTCACATCTTTTAAGATTTTTATTCTAGGGCCAGAGTCAGTGGCGCAACTCAATCATTTCTGGACTGACAGAGGCAGAACTAGAGAAAAGACTGATTTTGAGAGGACAATATATTTGGAGATATCTTCAGTAGCACAGTTCTGCTAAGCCTCAAGCCATTCTTGTGGTGATAATTTTCTCTGTGAAGGGCAGTACATGAAAAACCCCAAACAACTGTATTTTGTCCATATCCAGAAAAGCAAAGACAAAATATATGTTGTAGTCTCACCATGACTCCTAATTTTTGAGGATTCAAAAAAACTGAAGTGATAGCTATAGATATTCTTCCATTTAAAAAAAAAATAATGAGGCAATTATGGAGTGTATCTAGTGGTTTATTCTTTTCAAATGCATAAGTTATAAACACAAAAAATCATAAAGCTTTAAAAAATGTAAGTGACAGAGCCTTACAGGGGAACAGATTCAGGAAGTTCCTACTGAAATTTCAGTTTTGCTCCAAATGCATTCAGAGGATTCTTGGAATAGTTCTACTAGGCATCTTTATTTTATTTAGATGTTCAGTATGGTGTTCCTTTCTCCCGAGTTACAATCTGGGAAATTTTCCTCTGAATTGGCCATTAGGACTATATCTCAGAGAAGAAATCTAAGCAATGGAGTTGGCTAAATAAATTTCTCCTGATTTACCTATGTATTTAGGGTCTCAGTCCCTCAAAAATGAAAGTGCACATACTGATGATCCATACAGATAACCCCCAAAACCCAGCAGAACTGTTCATGTGTCTGAAGGTACGTATGTAAATAAGCATTTGCAGGCTTGCCTCATTGTTACTGTGACACTTCCTAATCTGGAAAAGATTATATCACTAAATTGAAAAAAGAAGCAATGGGCTGAAAAGTAGAGATTCAAATGATTGTTTCAGTGCTCACTGCGGTTATTGGAAAGGCTGCCATTGACCTGAGAGTTATTAAACGGGCTCATATTTCCAAGTGTCTCAAAAAGTAGTCAGGCTTGGAAAAAAATAAAATTACTGACTTCTAAGGACATATTCAGCAATTTGAATTAGGACACCAGCCAACTTTTCCACAGAAGTTCTAATTCAGTAAAAGAATTGTTTTCTTTGACTAACATAAACCCAAAACATACGAATGTATCTATACACACACACACATGCACATGTCATGAATACTGATGCAAGTTAAAACTTCCTGATTCCAGAAAGAAATTCTGTCACTTCTTCATAAGCTAACATTGAATTTTCTCTGACTTCTGTCTGTGGCTATTGCTCCTGTAATGATAAATACAACTGAATCTGTAAGGCTTTAGGATCTCCTTAGGGAGAAAAGCATATACAGGTCACCTATATTTGTAGGAGTTCACTTATAAGGGATTTTTAAGGGGGTTTTTCTCTCCAAAGCCCTAGTTCCTCAGAAAGCTACAGTGAAAAACCCTTTGAACTTACAAAATGCAGTAGCAAGTTCAGGGCCTGAGGCATTGTTTTAGAACAGTAACCGTATGCTTATCCACAAGAATAAGGAGAACTATGTTTTGATGTGCACGTAAATTTATTGCTGCTGTGAGTTTAGGTTTGAAGTAAATACTTTAATCCCTCTATTCTAGAAAATATGTTTGTAATAGTAAGGCATTAAGACTGATCTGCTTTTCTGAAAAAATCTCAGTTTAAAATTTGTAAGAAATCAAGAAGGAAATTGTTGCGTGGAGGGGACTACAAATTCTTGGCTCTCCTGGCCTCAATGGCTGTCGTACTACTGAGTAAATGGCAAATCCGAGAAAATGTACAACTATTTTTTCATCTTGGTCATTTTAACATGGAAACCCATCTCAGAAACTGTTATATGAAGTTATGTTTTTAAAAAGAGACCACATTTAAAAAGAAAATAATTAAGTCTAGTTTTTCACTAATCAAGCTGCATATATGTTTTCTTACCCACTGGAAAGATACATAAAAAATTGATTCCCCATTAGTCTTCAGTCAATTCAGTTAGCGTTCTGCATTTGCGTTAACAGGATCTGCATATGGGATCACTTCAATAAAGCAAACAGGTCTAAACTAGGCTGTCAGAGTGCTTCCTATATAGGTTTCTATAAAGAATAAAGGTTGCTTCAACAGGAGCAGACAGATACGCAGGCTGCTATCTGTGGACACGTGGTACGGTGCTGCGCTGCAGAAAGGGATGTATTTTGCTCTCAACTGATGGCTGACTTCTGGTTTTATACAGAGTGTGGCTGTCGGATCCCAGCAGCACTGGTTGTGAGTTACATTTTTCTACTACACAGATTAAAATGGTGAATGCTTCTGAGATCTGCCTCCAAGTATTTAAACTGAAAAGACATGCTGCAAAATCATAAGATTTGGTATCTCATGAATTTGGCTGCTAACTGACTATATTCATTGGACAAATTACTTTTGTTTCTATTACAAAAGGATAAACTTGTTAGCAGGAAAAGCAAGTCCAAAGGGTGGAGGATGTGGATACAACAATTTTTGAGGCCTTTAGCAGAAACAAAAGAGAACTGTACTAACAGGAGCATTTTCCTCACCTATTATTTACCACATTTTAGAGACATCTGCGTTAGAAACATCTAAACTGTGAATTTGAATGCACGATTTCATTTGTAATCACACTGTGCAAAGCATAAAACCCCGAAGCTGCCAGATGTACTTCAGGGGAAGGAGTCAGTTGGATTTAACACTTCACCTTGCAACTTCGTGACAACTAAACTGTGGCCAGGACCCTGGGATTTATCAGAGCGACTCTGTCCAGCAAGCCTCGGCTTTGCAACAGGGAATCCAGGCATTTCCTGCTTCGCGCTGCACCTTTCTGCAGAAAGAAAGAACCGATTTAGCTCCAGGGGCTGCCCGAGCTGCGCGCTGGCAGATGCGTGCTGTGGGAAAGCAGACTCGCAGCCCTCGCAGCGATGGACAGAGCCACGCAGAGAGCGTGATTGGAAGCAGCTCGCAGCAAAAGCAGCGGGGGGGAACCCAGCAATGAGCGCAGGCAGTGGGAGCAGCCAAGAGGGTGCACAGCCAGCAGGAACGGGAGCAGTTAACAACAAACTCGTCTGGTGGGGGCTGATGGGAAAGCTGATGTGAGGCAACAAGAGGCAGCGGCTAATGAGAAATACCAGAATTTAGAAAAAGTGTGGAGAGGCCTCCTGCTGTGCCTTGTTACTTGGTTATTTGCCATCTAGAGTATCAGTATTGTGTGCTCTATTAAAAACAGGTTAAGCTGGTCACAAAAGAGTCACCATTGACTGACGGCTGTCCCTTGAGAAAGGAGAGGGAGAGGAAGGATGTTCTATGTCTTCCCAGAGAGAAATTAAGCATGTTGGACCACTGTGAGATCTTACAGAGCACAGAGCAGGTCAGGTGAGAAGGGGGGGAGGGAATACAGTAAATAAGGCTACGGTAAGAATGTACCTTAAAGAGCAGACATGGCCAAAACTGAGCGGATTGAAAGAAAGATACTTTCCTTAGTGACCCACGGGGGTCGTTGGGGAGTTTGTTGCAGTGCAGGCAGACGTCAAAAGGCTTCCAGCTTAGGATAGAAAGTGGGATCTCACCCCAAAATGTCAGAAGACAGGACTCTAACTGAGAGAAGGTGGGTGGAAAGCTGTTAAAGCAGCTTTTATTTTCCTCCGGCACAGCCAAACACAGCTCTTCTTCCCCCAAACTAGGTGTGCTTTTTATCCTTTAAAGAGGCCACTAGTTGTACATACTGATAAAGTGTTTCCTTCTCCAGCCCAAGGAAGATTTTAACTTTCAAGGGATTACAAGATTTCATATTGTTAGTGGATAAACCTAATCTTCTGCTACCCATGTCCTGGAATCCCTAATAATGAAAAAAAGAAACCGAGGATTAAAAGCTAGAGGTATTACATCTGTCAACATATCAGCCTTAATTTTTCAAAAGCTTTCACATAGGTACCTGATGTGTCTGGAGTCTTTTGCTGAAAGTAATTGATCAGTTTCACAGTGATAACCAAAAGTTACTTTATTTTTATAAGTATAGCACATCCTTATAAATACACTGGATTCACTTTAAATTCTTCCTTCTCCCCTGAGTCATAGGTATTTGGAAAGAGATGGTAATTTAGGATGAAAAGGCATTCAAAGGCATCCTGGTAAGTATTATTACAATATTGACCAGCAGTTCGGTATGCCATAGCATCCTGACAGTTAGTGAAAAGGGGAAAATGAAAAACATGTTCTGGAGCAATGATTACCTTTTTCCTCATAATGTCAAAGTAGTGAAATAAATCCCCAAATCAACAAATCACAGTGCTTCATTTCTCATGTCTCAGAGCTCCTTGATTCTGCAGGGAGGTAGAACAGCCACCTGGGAGGTAGAACAGCTACCTAGAGCTGCCAAAGACGCTCCCAAACCAATGTTAACATTGACCCTGGACATTATGACATGACTCCGGCCAAAAAAAAAAAAAAAAAAAA